>JAEIGI010000084.1:0-180910 GCA_018903615.1 Drosophila neocordata
AATATTTTATTTATTTTAAAGTGAAAGAAAAAAAAAAAAAAAAAAAAAAAAAAAATCAAAATTCAATGAAAAAAAGCCAAAGAAAAATATATATATATAAGTCCTATGAATGAATTATAAGTTTATACTCTGACTTGTTGTTAGTATTTTTATTTGTCGAAGTAGCATCTCTAAATCAGACCACCGCCAATACACACACACACACATACACATACATCGGGCCACCAAAGACATGAAACAAGCAATGCAACGGGACTTGCCCAAAAGTCGCCAGTTGCTACTGGGCAGTTTTTATTGCCTCTAATATACATATATACGCATGTCACGCCATATATATATGTATGTTTCTATGCATACATATATACGCATGTCACGCCATATATGTATATATGTATGTAGCAATAGGAATTGCAACGGGACTCGCGAATGGAAGCGACAGAGTTATTTCCTAGAAACTTCTAGACGCCTAAGCTACGCATGTTTTTCGGCGACTGCATCGATCGCGTCATCGCCAAAATGCGTTGGCAAGTTTTGATTGGTCGCTGCCGGCGTCGGCGACAAAATCAAAGGCCAAGGGCTGTCGAAAATTAAATCGACAGATTAGTTGGGCTAGGACCAAGTTCGAGATGAGTTGAAGCAGCAAAAGTTAAGTGCGTGAATATAAATATATGGAGTGAACAGCCAGGATGGCAATCATCAACTACAAGGAGTAGACAAAGCAGAGCTACGAAGAAGTTTAGAAGACTACCGAGATACCAAGTTAAACAACCTCCCCAGATACCAAGTTAAACAACCTCCCCAGATACTAAGTTAAACAAGCGTGTGAGTCTAACCAGTGGCAATCAGGGCTACCCCCATAGCAACTTTATCAGGTCAGAGTGTGGTAAAAATAGTAGATTAGATTTAACTAATGTTTACTGCAGATCAGAGTGACATTAATAAAATTTATAATGTTTAACACCGAATCACAAAACCAGTCCTACTCATTCCATCCTCCGTTAGGCATAATTATCGTGATAAATAACTAGAGCAAGCCAACTATGAATATGGATATGCTCCCTTTTTTTTAGTCATCAAGTCCGGGTTTCTTACATAAATTTTCTGTGTAGGAAAGGCCCTGGGGAGACTGAGAGTTGTACCCCGGCCTGGAAAAACTTCCTTACAGATGGCGCCCGAGCAGGGACCCGAGACTTGATTGACATATTATTTTTATAAATTTTTATATATAAATAATTTCTTTTATAAAGGATTTCATCTGTGTGGAATAAATACCCACCATAACCCAAATCATGCTAACATATAAGTTAATTAAAGTTTTATCCCGTGGTGACACACTCTGTGGGTCCCGCGACGTTCCAGCTATGTCTTCAGCAAATATTCAAATTACGAAGATTATGATAAAAGACTTGACTTCGGCTTCTTATTACTGGCCTTGTGGCTCAGCAATGTTTCAATTTAAATAACAGAATAACGGCTTGTTACCGGAGTACAATAAAGACAAGTTGTGTCTTCTTTATTCAATATTGAACTGATTATAAATTTTACTTAAAACTAATACAAAGCCCATAGCCGGCAATGCCGGCTCAGCATAACTGATAAACAATTCAACTTGCGCAACGTCAAGTATCATGTTTCCAGTACTGACTTTGCATTGGGGCATTGCGCTGACAATGATGTGTCAGCGGAATGCGCATGCGAGGGTAGCCTAACTACTAATGATACACAAGCGAGGGTTACTTGTTAACTTATATGCCTAACTAAATTCCCTTTCAGCAATATAAAAGAAATTTTTTTTTAAATAAATTAATTTTTTTCTCTGTATTGTGTTTTAATATATGCATGCTGGCAGATCACAGAGTATCGCAAGTGCACCATAAGTCTATTACATTGTTCACATACCCCGCATGAAAGCCCCGCCAGCAAGAAATCAATTTTAAAAGTCAACGATAAATCTGTCTAATCACCGACATAGCTAATTCACACAGCAGAGTCAAGATAGAGTAATCAGTAGAATCAACGACAGAAAATTAGTTTTAAGCAAGCCAGCGATAGAACTAGTTACAAAACAACACTCAGCAGAGTCACGGTAGAGTACTTAGTATAATCAACCCCAGGAATTTAGTTGTAAGTGAGTTAACGATAGAACTAAATACAAAATCATTGACATATCTAATAGACTCAGCCGAGTCGTGATCAAATAGACAGCAGAATCATCGACAAACAATTCGTTCAGCAAGCACAGTTAGAATTTAAAAATTGCAGGCAAGTCAAAGAGAAACAGAAAAACGCGGCAGCGAAGCCCCTTTTCGAATTCATGCGATGGTACAGTCACAGCAAAGTATCATAGAAAAACCAAAATTCATACACCGTACATAGCAACCCAAGCACTCTCGCATTTTTTTTTGTCTTATTCTCCCACACTGAATTTTTTTGATGAGGAACAGAAGGGGGGGTCTCCTGCTTGGTTCCTATTAGACGACTACACATCGCTACACACATTACCAATGTACAAAGCATAGCAGTAACGGTGTACAATAAAATAAAAGAAACTGCAATTAATAACTATAAGAATATTTGCAGCTTCTGGCACAAGCAGAGCAACTTCTATTTGAAGCAGATGGAAGTACAGGAGTCATCAGGAAGACGTCAACCAGAACAGTCGATCCTAAGTCAAGGATTTATCAAGCAGACTTCAAAATAAAATCAACAGTGAACAACAAGGATCAAAGTCAACAAGCAACTAAGGATATTCATCGCCAACCTGGATCAACAAGGATATTCAAAGTCAAGCAGGATTAACCAACGATATTCAAAGTCAACCAGGATTAACCAACGATACACAAAGTCAACCAGGATCAATCAACGATATAACAAACCAACCGAGAATACTTAGTCATCAGTCCTCAAGGACTAATCAAGGATACCCCGAGTCAAGAAACCTACGCATAGTCAACAAGTTATCAAGGATACACAGGATATTTAACCAGTGGCAATATTTGTCATTTATTAAAATTAAACACCGCCTGTTGAATTGATTGTTCAATTTCAGCAACTATTTGGATACTCTAGAAACATGGGTGTCAAATGGATCACGTATCGCCGAAAAGCTGAACTAGAAAATTTCTTTACGGAATTTGGATTAACCCACGGCGGCACCGTGGAAGAAATGCGCAGCCGATTTTCCAGTTTTGCCTCCAGAGAAGACCATAAACCAGACGTGCTTGCACGCCTAGCAGAATTAGAAGCCCACTATGGACAGACGGCAACCATCGACAAGAGCCTGGATATTAAACAACGATCACGTTCTGTATCTCCCGCAAGGTGCACAGAGTAAGCAATCGAGATCGAGATACCCAGGAATCAGGACATTAATAGAAGAGCTTCACCGGCACCCGCATGTCCACCACAAGCAACCGCAGCAGGCATGTCAACTACACCACGATCCACGGAAAACCTCAGCCCATCGACCATAGCAGATAAACGATGGGACAACCGATCCACTTTATTTTCTGGAAAAATTGGAAACACGCGCAGCCACGTATCGCATCAATACTGAGACATTACCAAGAATGATGTCAATTATTTTATCTGACCAAGCCGAAGGATGGTGGCAAACCAGCGGATTACTAGACTCATCCTGGATGAGCTTCAAGCAAGAATTTCTAGAATTTTTCTTGCCACCCCGATACTTCGAAAAACTGGAGGATGCTATTCGAACCAGAAAACAACGCACAGATGAACTATTTAAACAATATTTGGTCGAGCTTTGTCTCATGATGCGATGAGCCAATTATACCGGACCACAAGAATTGGAACGCATCTATGACAACCTGTATCCCGAGTACCAGCTGTACACTCGTCGCAGGGATTTTCAAGATTTAACCGAGCTAACACGGTTAATTGTTAACTATGAGGTCATACGAAGCCAAAGTTCCACAAGTTTTACAACTTCTTTTAATTCCCAGGTCAATATGTCCTCTGCCTACGACAACCAGGTTCAACAATTCTTAGATGTACCCAGAGCAGAGCCAGGCAAGAACAGGATTAACAACAAGTCCACCTATCAGCCTGGTGCGGGACGCCAAGCCAACAGATCTAACGTCTACCAACTGGCGGACACACGCGTAGATACGCAACGCGCCTGCAGGAATTGCAGTGAACATGGACCTTTTGCTCACAAATGTACCAACCGTCGAAGACTTTTCTGCTGGGAATGCGGAAGAAGAGGCATTCGAACCATCGAATGCTGCAAACGTTCGGGAAACGCCGAGCGCATTTGTTTGAACAGGGATCAAACAAAGGAAGCGCCAAATCATCCCCAAGTATAAGCCGACTTCAATTTTCTGAAGAACGTCTGCTAGCATTAATACAAATCAAGATAAACATTAATACATCACAAGATAAACGCAACGTTGGACACCGGAGCTACAAGAAGCTTCATCAGCCATTCTTTGGCACAACAAGTATCAGCCACAGAAGACTGGAAACAAATACGCGCCGCTATAAACTTAGCTGACGGATCACGTAAGGAGATCAGCCAAGCCATCGAAGCCGACGTGTGGTTAGGAATATCACACACCAAGTTACCATTGTTAATTCCACCAGGCATTTGGACCAGATGATTCTGGGCACTGATTTTCTCCGTGGTATTGGCACCACGATCCAATGCGGAGAGCATTTCATCAGATGGGAACCCACTGTAACACAGTCCAATAGATCATTTACCCGAATTGATACTATTACAGAGTCTAGTAGCAGTCCACCTATCAAGCCGACGATAATGCCCAGCCCAAGTTAACCACAGATAACCCTACGGTCTACCAAAGGAGCAAAAGCCCAACTGAGAGTTGGACCAGACGTGCAGCTCTACCTCCCCCATCGGACCATGCGATAATGAACAACCATTTCCGCAAGCAAGTAGAAGGAAGACTCTCACGTAAGTCAACGAAACTAAGTTTAATAACCACAACACTGCCAGTGACCCCCGAGGATACTAAACCACGTGAACCAGCAATGCATGAATCCCACCCACATAGCAGAGCATGTTATTCCAATGAAGGACGACCGTCCCATTAAGCAGAGATATTACCCCCGCAATCCAGCACAGCAGAAGATCATCAATGATACCGTAGACCAGTTACTGCTGGAACGCCCACACAGCGCCCCCATCGTATTAGTGGGTAAGAAAACTGGTGATGTGCGCATGTGTATAGATTTCAGGCAACTCAATGCCCAATCTATACGAGATGCCTACCCTCTACCCAGGATTAATCATATATTAGAGAAACTTCGGCACGCAAAGTTTATCTCCACATTGGACCTTAAGAGCGGATACTGGCAAATCCCATTGGCTAGATCCAGTCGCGAATGCACAGCTTTCACGGTCCCCGGTCGTGGGCTGTTTCAATGGAATGTTATGCCATTTGGGCTACATTCAGCAGCCGCCACATTTCAACGCGCTTTGGATAGTGTAATAGGCCCCGAAATTGATCCCTTTGCTTTCCCCTACCTAGATGACCTGTTGGAGGAGAAGTTTTTCGTAGGCTACGAGAAGCTAACTTGCGTATACACCAAGCAAAATGCAGGTGCTTCAAGCGCAGGATACAATTCCTCGGACACGTTATCAGTGAACAAGGGATTCACACTGATCCTGAAAAAGAAGCCGCAGTGCGCGAGCTATCACCCCCTACCAATGTACGATAGCTTCGCCGATGCCTAGGCATCGCCTCCTGGTATCGCCACTTCATTACAGAGCTCTCAAACGTCATTCAGCCTATCACTAAATTGCTGAAAAAAAAATGGCAAGTAGAAGTGGGATCTTGAACAACAAGCGGCATTTGAAGAGCTGAAATCTCGACTAAATTCTGCTCCCATATTAGCTCCCATATTAGCTTGTCCTGATTTTAATTCCAAGTTCTATTTACAGACCAAAGCCAGTGAATATGAATTGGGTGCAGTCTTGACCCAATATCATGAAAATACAGAACGAGTAATAGCGAATGCCAGCCGACGACTACTTGCTCCCGAAGAAAACTACTCAGCCGCTGAGAAAGAGTGCCTCGACATCGTCTGGGAAATAAGCAAGATGGGCTGCTATTTAGAAATTATCACCGATCATCAAGCCCTTAAATGGCTCAACTCCATAGATAATCCAACAGAACGCATTGCTCTTTGGGCCCTCGAACTACAACAATACGCGTTCGACATCCAGTACCGTCGAGGGAAGCTTAACATAGTAGCAGACGCCCTGTCTCGACAGCCCTTACATGTGTTAAACAGCATACAGGCTACCCTGCCAAAGTGTACATGGTGGCCTAAAATCAAAGGCCAAATCGAGGAACAACCTGACCAGTTTCCCGACTATCGATACGAAGGTGATCAACTCTACCGCAGGAGAGATCACCACCCAGAAGAAGATGACCCCATTCCATGGAAGCTATGTGTACCAAAGGAAAACCGAGAGCGAGTACTACAGGAATGCCACAATGAACCCACAGCAGGGCATTTAGGAATCGGGAAGACGATAATCAGAATAGCCCAAAAATACTATTGGCCTGGATTCTTCCGTGACGTCTCACGTCATGTCCGCAGCTGCATACAATGCCAACGATACAAAGTAGATCAAACAAAACCAGCAGGAACCGTTTAGCATAGTATGCACGGATTTTGTCGGGCCTCTACCCCGGTCGAAACAAGGTAACACAGTCTTGTTAGTCTTTCTAGATGCCTACAGTAGATGGGTAGAGCTCGTATCTCTGCGTAAAGCTACCACTACTGCATTGGAAAAGGCTTTCCGAAAAAGGATCATCGGACGATTCGGAACTCCCCACACTCTCGTCTGCGACAATGGCACGCAGTTTACAAGTAAATCATTCAAAGATCGAGCTAGAGTGGAACTTCAGTACACCGCACCATATACAGCACGTCAGAACCCCACCGCAAGAGCTAATCGAACTATCAAGACGATGATAGCTCAGTACCTAGGAGAAGACCAGAGCATTCTACAGGATTCAGCCCAGCCTTCTTAGTGTTGGGAAGAGAACTACGTATTCCTGGAGCATTATACGATGAAGCTACCCTTGGGCACCGCCTTGGTCACCCGAATCCCGAGCACAACGCATAGCTGACGTTTTCAAATTTGCCCAGACCAACATGCAGCAAGCATAATTAACCTACGACGCCGAGAATGGAGACCAGCCGTTGGTGATCTGGTCCTACTTAGGCAACACCATTTGTCTAAAGCAGTGGAAGGCTTTGCAGCCAAACTGGCACCTAACTTTGACGGGCCCTACAAAGTAATAAAGTTAATTTTCAGAAACATCGTTCGCCTACAAGAAGCCCATGGAAGACAACGACGCACAGCAAGCATAGATGACCTCAAACCATAGCAACAGACCGAATCCCAGCAGACATCCCCATGAATCAGATGAAGCCAATATACCAGAGATGAGTCAACTCACAGGGGCCACTTGATGGAGAGTGTGCTCTCCCAACGTCCCTGTCCCCCTAAGGGGGAATCTCTGCAAAGTAACCCGAGGGCGATCTGCGCCAACAGGCAAGAGTAATCATGACAACGTTCGTTGTAAAGTTAAGTTAGCATGTAATTTTTATTTTTAAGATATTTTTCCCCTTGTAATCCACACTGATAGGGTAATAGGGCATCATAGTTTGAGTATTGCAAGTCAGGGTATTTAATATATATTTTTCCACAGCAGCATGGTTACCCCTATATAAAGTATATATATTCTTGGTCAGCTCGAATAGCTGAGTTCATTTAGCCCTGTCCGTCTGTCCGTATATCTGTCTGTCCGTCTGTCTGGATCAACGCAATCTCCTCCGAGACCCTTAAAGCTACAGACCTGAAATTTTGTAACTAGGCTTTTAGCTGCAGGCATTGTATATCTCGGAATCATCCCGTTCGGATGACTATATCATATAGCTCCCATAGGAAGGATCGGTCTTGAATAAGCTCTAACTTAAATAACTTTCCACGAAACCTGGTTTTTGTGGGTTTAATGTACTTCCCAACATATCCGCCTCATCAAAATCGGTTGACTATATTATATTCTCAATTAGGTATTGGATGTGGTTTAACTTTTAAAAGGGTTCTGTTTGCTTTAACAAATTGTTGTAAGCGATTTCGTTAAATTTACAGTTAGGGAATGATATTCAAAATCAGAAGGTAGGTCCATAGTTCCTGTTTTAAATATAATATAAGCATTGGGTGCTTTGATGGGATGTGTTGAAGATGATAAGCGCAGAAGTAGTAATTGTCTGAAATTAATTAGTATATTTTCTTTGATGAATTTTCTTTTTCTTCTTAAACTTTAATTTGTAGTGAGTAGTTTGTCTTCCTCTATTTGTTTCGACATAATGTTTGTCGGCATCTCGTTGTAGATTCCATCACACCACGGGAATGGTCGTGCACACCGGTCCTTAGGCACGTAGTTTCGGTGACACATTTCCTTGATGTCTCCACTGGCTGCAAAGGCATCTTCTCTGAAATGAAATAGTTAGTTTAGTGACTAACTGCCCTCTTTGTCGGCCGCATCAAGACAATTCGGCTCTTCCAAGGCTTATTCGAGTTCGTCACCAAAGTGCGGCAGATTGCATGGGTTGCCGTTGCTGGCTGCATTGGCCTCTTCTCGCTCTACACGTCGAGCGTATCCTTATGTTGTCGTTCATCACGCCTCTGTAGCTTGCGTGAACTGACTGTCTCGTTCCATCTTCATTCGGTCGCTTGCACGCGTACCGTTCTCCCGACTCACGAGGGCCGGCAGATCTTCTTAATGTATTCTGCGGTGGTCTGTGTTGTAGTTTGCAGCTCGTGAGCGCCCTTCTGCTGACGCTGCTGCTCCAATCCACTGCCTACCTGTTGATGATAATACTGTTGATGTGGGTAATGGATGTTGTAGTGTCGTCCTGGGCCACTACTGAGTTGTCCGCCTGATCCACCACATGATCCGTCGCGAGAACCTTCACTGGGTTGGCCACCGGTGCTGCGTGGCCCTCCTGGAGTTCGTATCTGATGTTGCTGATCATCGCCTTCCATGACATGATCGCCCGGCTGCTTGCGGCGATTCCTCTTCATCCATGGGCGGACATTGAGATGCTTAGCGGCGGATAATGGGTTACTACTTACATTTTCACCCAATGTTCTGGTTACATTGGCGGCTTCGTTGCCCTTCTTGCCAATGACAACATCAATTTCAACGACTTCTCCATTCCCCACAAGGCGTATCGTCTTCTTCGGGATATGGCGAGCAATAGCGCTCCGATGCACAAAAATGTCTTCTTTTGTATCGTGGCGATTGATGAAACCATAGCCGCTCTTCACATTGAACCATTTAACCGTACCCTTTACTGTAGTGGCGATGATCTTCTTAGGTGGCGCTGTTTGACCTTGCGCCGGCTGGCCGTCATCTTGCTGCTGATGTTCATGGAGTGTCCCGGAGACGTCTTATCCTAACTTGGTAGCGGCCACGTATGGTCCTTGACTGGTGTTTCCCCACGTACTAGTTGCTACCGTAAGGTGCTTATGATCCAATCCTATTAGGATTGTGCCTGTGGGTTCATCTTTTCTGCATGGGCAGGTCCATGCTTCCTACCGCATGCCCGTCTTACAGATTGTATCTTCTACGCTTATCCAATCCGTTAATCTGTAGCGTCACCTTCTTCGTGGCCTACTTTCATCATCCTTGAGCTCCAGGTCTTCGATGGGCTTTTCATCAATCATGGTAACCGACGATCCTTCGTCCAGCAGGGCGAACGTGTCTACTTGTCGGTTCTTCGACCATATAGCGTAACTGGCACCACACGGAAGAGTACTCGTGTAGTGCTAGGATTGGTGCAGCTTCCTTTTATTTGAGGCGTACGTCTGCCACCCATCAGGTCTGACTGCTTATACGATGGGCTTCTGTAGGAATGTGTTGGCTGCTCCGTCCGCCTGTGACTGGGCTTGTTGGCGGTCTGGTGGAGGAGGGTGTGGTGTGTTTGTTGGCTAATCTCCATCTGGCTAAGGGGGAAAAGTTAATGAAGTCCTTACACTTGATGATGTCATGCGGCTCTTGACACATCGGGCAGGCGTCATGTTCCTCCACTGGTGCGTGGAATCTATTATGGTGCATATTACGTTGGCTAATCCGTTGTAGGATAAGGCCTGATGGTCACAGCGTGCCTGGTCCACTCCCCTCTTCTGTCTAGTGGCAACTTCGAAATTAGTTCATCTATTAAGGTGGGACTCGTCAAGTGTTGGTTGCCCTCAACGGATTGCAGGAACGCTGCCAAGTTACTCACGCGGGTGGAGAAGGGAATGATTTTTGCTAAATTCCGCTCCTGTATTGGCTGGACTTCGCGGACCCCTTGTAGCTGGCTCCGTATGAGCTGTTCGGGGCGTCCGTATCGGAAACGCAGTTGGGTTATGACGGCATTTACTTTTCTCGGGTGGATGAGTAGGGACTTCACGGTCTCATAAGCATCACCCTTCAGTGCTTTGACTAGGCGCTGGTTATTTTCCATGTCTGTACATCCGTAGGTTCGGCTTGTTTCCGTAAACGCGCAATAAAATATTGGTCAATCTTCTGGTGCACCTGAAAATTCAGGTAGGTGCGGTTGCTTCCTGGCCGTCCATACAACGCCTGTATTTGGTGAAATGGAAGGCGTTGTATCACTGATTGGCGTCAACTGCGGCTGCGTGTTCATAAGCGCTGGTTGCGCTACGTAGAATTGAGCTGGCTGCTCCATGTTAGGTAGTGGTGGCTTCACTACGTTCGGCTGCGATGCATTGGGGTATGCTGCAGTGGACTGCGCTGGCTGCGCGGCATCCTTCTGTATCGGCTGTGTTATGTGTTATGTAGGCCTGCATCGGCTGCGCTGCGTATGTTGGCGTCGACTGCGCTGCTTGGGTTAGCGACGGCTACGCTGCTTGGGTTAGCGTCGAGTGCGCTGAATCGGGTATGTTGGCGGAGCATTGATTGGGCGGCGGCCATGTTGAGTATGTTAATGGCGGCGACACACTCACTAACGGCGTGGTCGCCGTTTCCAGTCGCATTTCTAACTCGGCAATCCTGGCTCTTAGCTAAGCTTCCTTCGATCCCATGGATCTTGCATAGCTGAGATTCACTTGCCGACACCCATCGGCGTTGGGATTGCCGGCTGGTCCGACTTCATGGGCTGTGCCGGCTTCACTGTTAGGAACGTCGTCTCTATTCACTGTGGCCGCCTGGCTGGGCCCTGAAATTTCATCTGCCCTTACGGTGTTTGGCACCAGTCTCCCTGTGAGACTGGTGGCGGCTTTGGTTCCGCCCAATAGAACTGCTAGTATACATGCCGCTGGCTGCGGCAATCGGTCGTCTCCCTGTGAGACTCAATATAACTGTTAATATACAAGTTAACAGCATAGTTAACGAGCAGCCCTCGCAGCGGATGTGATGCACGTGTTGCGCAAACAAGTTGCAGGCTACGTTTGGTCGATGCACTTTGTCAACTAAGCGTCTGCATGCCATGAGAATTCCGCGTGGCAATATTTCGCTGACCACTAGTTTAATGTTTTAATTGTACTTAGCTTAAGATACATATTCATTTTAATTAGAGTTCAGTTTTGTATCAACAACCCGAGTTTTACTACTAAGCTAACGCTAGCATTAATCTAATAACTGGTTACCTTTTTCAAACGAAGAATAACTCGCCGCGAAATATTAATAATAGATCTCGTGGCAACAAAATAAATTAATTGGCGCCCAACATAAATAAAACGAAAACACGTCCATCGGGACCCGGTTAATCCTTTTTATATAATATATATATATATAATGTAATATATATATATATTTTATTATAATAAGCAAAGTGATTGGTGAAGAATAGTTTAAAAAAAAATATACAACAACAAAGAATTGTGAAAATTGAAAAGATTCAAATAGTTGGTGAAATTTAATTAAATTCAACACAAAATTGTGAAAATTGAATTAGTGAATTAGTGACAAGTTCAAAAGAATTAGTGAAATTTAAAAATAAAAAAAAAACCCCAAGAAAATTGATGAGGAAATTTGTAAATTAAAGAAAAAATTATTTGTGGAATTTGTGAAACCAAATTCGAGAAAAACTACTGAAGATTTTTTTTTTTTTTTCTTTTCACGTTCAACAAAAACTAGTGAAAATTGAAGCTTTCTCAAGAGAAACATCCAAAGTGAAAAATCAACCCATATAAAAAAAAACGCAAAAAGTGAAATCAAATTGCAAAAAACAGAAATCCACAAGAAGAGAATAGCAAAGACTTCAACCGAAGAACAGTAGAAACTGCAAGCTGAGTAAGCAGAGACAACAACCGTCAACAGTAAAGAAGTCAACCATAAAACAGAAGAGACGACAACCTTGAAATAGCAGAGACAACAACCCCAACAAGAAGACAACGAGTGCAGATAGCAGAAACACCAACAGAGTAGTTCTTAAACATAACCTACCCCAACATAAGAATTATTAAGCAAATATGTAAGTGAATGTTCGAGTAAGATAAGATTGTCAACGAAAAATTTCACAATTCATTTTATATATCCATTTTGGTTTTTTAAAAAAAAAAAGGGAAAACAAATTTCCATTTTCAATAATTAATTAATTAAAAAGAAAATTTGTTTGTAAAAAAAAAAAAAGAAAAAAAGAAAATTTTTAAATAAACAAAGTAAAAATCTAATTAAACGGTTGTGAAGCACTTGATTCGGACAAACGCCAATGCAAGTACGGTTTACAAAAAATATTTTATTAATTAATTGCTCATGAATTGGGCCTATAGGGAGATAAAAGTAGAAGAAGACAGCGAGGACGACCTAGATATAGGTTTCGCACCAGTGGTAAACAACTCTATAGAAATGGAGGCAGAGAGCTTAAGAGCAACAATTCAAAGCGCGCTCATCGAGCAGGAGAGGCGACTAAGACAGGAATTTCAGGCCGAGCTTCAAAATGTCAAGAGCCAGATGAATGCCCTTACAATAGAAGCATCGCAGGTAGAAGTGTACCAAAAGGTAACAAGCAGCATTAGATGCGAGGGAAAATTAGATATAGTCAAATCGGTACCAAATTTTAATGGGGACCATGAAGAGTATGTGTCGTGGAGGCAAGCGGCCATCGACGCATACGAAATATTTAGGAGATATGCGGGTAGCGAGGCGCAATATGAAGCAGTGGCGATCCTGAAAAACAAAATTAGTGGACCAGCGAGGGCATTCCTCATGTCCCATAACACAGTCTTGAATTTCGATGCGTTCATCGCAAGACTGGACTGCACGTATGCAGATAAAACGTGTCTGCGTGTGCTAAGGCAGCAGTTAGAATTGGTTAGGCAAGGAGATTTGAGCTTAATGAGTTATGTTGAGTTCAACGCCGTCCCTTGGGCAGAGTTTTTAACAGTCCAACACCAGTTTTATTTTCATATAATTCATTTATTTTTTTCACAATAATTCAATTTCAATTATTTAAATATTACACGTGGTCGAGTTTATAATTACAGGTGTTTAGGTGCAAGTATTTTAGATTTATATGTATGCCGATTTTAGGTGTTTAACAGGTGTTAGCACAGCTTAAAAATTAATATGTGCCTAAGTGGCTTCTAAAGTCAAACTGATTTTAGATTGCATGGCAACAAGCCATGAACCCAAAGAAGAACTTAAAGCACAATAAGTAACGGTTAACTTCCCAGCGCGTAGGCTGGCGATATGTTAAACGCAATGAGAAGAATAATGCAAAGAGAATACAATACAATGAGCTTTGAGGGTTAACCCTTTAGTGGCTGCTTAGGGCTGCTAATTTTAAATTTCGGCGGCAACAAGTTATTATGACGAAATCGAAAAGAAACTTACATTAGTAACAAACAAGATCGTCATGTGCGCGGAAATAAGGGATGATGCCCTACATGCCTTTATGGCAGGCCTTAGGAGGGCCTCAAAGCATTGGTCATCCTGGCAAAACCGAGGGATTTACCATCCGCGTTAGCAACGGCCAGGAAAGGAGTGCATTTGCGGCATCTTATGCCAAGGTAGTGGAAGAGAGAGGAAGTACCAATGAAAATAACAAAACAAATCGCACCCAAACCAGACAGGGAAAGACTTACGATAGGAACCCCCACTTCACTGGGAATCGAACCCAGAATAATAGGCCGGAAGCAAGGCAGCCAGCGAATGACAGGGATTCACACTTCAAATCTCAAGTACAGCCCATGGATGTCGACTCCTCGACATCGAGATTTAGACAGCAAACGAACAGGCGGAAGGATCAATCCCCACAAAACGAGGGTCTGAAGAGACAAAACACATCAGAGCGTAGGTCTGATTATAGGCGCCAGAAAATAAACAATATTAATCAAAAAAATTGCGCCAAAGAGGAAAATTTTAATAGATACTGGGGCGGCAAAGAATTATATTAAACCCGTAAAGGGATTAAAAAACATAAAGACTGTCGATTCCCCATTCACTGTGAACTCTATACACGGGTCCAGTAAGATAAAACAAAAATGTTTAGTCGTAATTTTCGGCAAAGTTGCCACATTCTTCATATTAGAAACCCTTGACACATTCGATGCCATAATAGGCTTCGACCTGCCCACGCAGGCGGGGGCTAATATGAAATAACGACGCTAAGTCACTTCAAATGCACTGACGTTAATTTTACAAATATTAACGACATTGTAGTCCCAGAGTCGGTACAAACAGAATTCAGAGAAATGCTGCGGAAAAGAATAAAAACATTTTCGACCTCTAACGAGGCACTACCGTTCAATACTTCCGTCGTAGCCATCCAGGTCGGCATATAATAGCCCAGCATGGGTAATCGACGAAAAAAGACTGGACAGTGAGGGTAACAGGAATAAGAGGCTAGTTATTGACTTCAGAAAACTGAATGAGAAAACAGTCGAGACCGTTACCCGATGCCGAACATCCAGATGATCCTAGCCAACTTAGGCAAAGCGAGGTACTTCACCACGCTGGATCTGAAGTCTGGATATCACCAAATTTACCTGGCCGAAAACGACTTGGTCAAGCGACTTGGTGAAGCAAAAATGAGAGTAGCCAAGGAGAAGACGAAGTTCTTCAAAGAAAGTGTTGAGTATTTGGGATTCATTGTCACCAGGAACGGCGACACGACAGATCCTGAAAAAGTGAAAGCAATTCAGGATTACCCGGAACCAAAAAACCTGTATGCCCTAAGATCTTTCCTGGGATTAGCCAGTTATTACAGGGTATTCATTAAAGATTTCGCCTCTATAGCGAGACCTTTGACAAATGTGCTGAAAGGCCAAAATGGCACTGTAAGTAAGCACATGTCAAGAAAGGTGATTATAGAATTCGATAATCCGCAAATAGACGAATTTAACCGATTAAGGAACATACTAGCATCTGAGGATGTCATGTTAATGTACCCTGATTTTAAAAAACCCTTTGACCTTACAACCGACGCCTCCGCCAGCGGCATTGGCGCAGTATTATCCCAAGAAGGTAGGCCAATAACGATGATTTCGCGAACATTGAAGGCATGCGAGGCACACTACGCCACAAACGAAAGAGAGTTGCTGGCTATTGTGTGGGCCTTGGGAAAATCACAAAATTACCTATATGGAAGGGAACTGCATATTTATACGGACCATCAGCCGTTAACATTTGCAGTTTCCGAAAGAAACACGAACGCGAAAATCAAGAGATGGAAGGCGTTCATTGAAGGACATAATGCTAAGCTGCATTATAAGACTGGAAAGGAAAATTTTTTTGCAGACGCCTTATCACGGCAAGAGCTTAACGCTCTACAAAATGATACAAGTTCAGGCGGAGCTACCGTCCATAGTGAGGAGTCCCTGACGTATACGATTAACAAGTCGGACAACCCCTTGAATTGTTATAGAAACCAAATTGTCATCGAAGAAGCGCGATACTCTTCACATCGCAGAATTATTATATTCGGCAGGAAAACCCGCCACCTAGTCCAATTCACGGACAAAAACAACTTACTTGAAACACTGAAACTTGCCGTCAATCCTGATGTCGCAAACGCATTCCATTGTGAATTACAGACCTTAGCGATCTTCCAACACGATCTCGTGTCGCTATTTCCGTCAACCTTCTGGCATTGCAAGAAGATAGTTGCAGATATCACTAACAAAGATAAACAAAAAGAAATAATTCACACAGAACACAATCGTGCGCATAGAGCAGCGCAGGAACCTACTACTTCCTAAAGATGACCAAGTTGGCCAACGAAGTAGTAATAAATTGCAAAGTATGCATTACCGCTAAGTACAACCGGCATCCAAAAAAACAAGAGATTGGAGAAACACCAATCCCATCATATAGTGGAGAAATATTGCATTTAGATATATTCTCCACGGACCAAAAATTATTTCTGAATTGCATAGATAAATTTTCTAAGTTTGCTATGGTCCAGCCAATAACTTCGAGGGCAATAACTGACCTCATAAAACCCATCTTACAATTTATAAACGTTTTCAAAAGTACTAAAATCATTTACTGCGACAATGAACCATCGCTCAAATCAGAAACGATTACTTCGCTCCTCAAGAGCCAATTTAACATAGATATGGTGAATGCACCGCCACTCCATAGTAGCTCTAATGGACAGGTGGAGCGCTTCTATAGCACCTTAGCAGAGATAGCTAGGTGCCTTAAAATTGACAAAAGAATAAGCGACACAAGCCAAGCAATTATGCGTGCAGCTGTCGAATATAATAAAACAATACACTCCGTAACAGAACAAAAGCCCTTAGAGGTGTTACACGCGGTCCCAGAAGAATTTAGGGAACAAATAAAATGCAAACTTATACGAGCGCAAAAAAATTCACTGGCCAGAAATAACGTAAGCAGGCAGAACAGAGTATTTGAGGTAGGCGAAAGAGTCTTCCTCAAAAACAACAAAAGATGGGGCAATAAGTTATCGCCGCTTTGCTCCGAAGGCACCATCCAAGCTGACCTGGGAACGTCAGTTCTCATTAAGGGGAGGGTGGTCCATAAGGATAATTTTCGATAGTGCTAAGTTTAAAAATTAAAAATATCATCAGTTAATAATATAATGACATTATTTTATACAGGTTCACCTTGACGCACGCGCGAGTGACCGATTTCACCCACGCAAATTACATACCAATTTTGGATGGTGAAGTGTTAGTATGGGAGCAACGTAGTTATATAAAACACTTATCAAATTTGTCAAATTTTGTAGAAATACTAGATAATACAGTAAAATTAACAGAACATTTCCCACAGTCGCATATGCGAAAACATTTAGAGGTAGATATAGAACACATAAGGAACAATTAAGCGAGCCTTACCATACACCATAGAATAGCCAGGAGTTTAGGCGGGAACTCCTGACGCATCGGACCTAGAAAGAATAAAAATTACCGAGGCCCAACTCATAGACGCGAACAATAAGCAGGTGATAGTAATCAGTGAAGCTCAAAAACAAATAAACCAACTAACTGATACAGTCAACAAATTAATTAAAGAAAAGAAGGGCGAATTTGTTGACACGCCCTACGTATACGAAACCCTACTTGCACGCTACAGAATAATAGTATCGGAAATCCAGAATCTTATGTTAGTAATCATACTTGCAAAATCCAATATTATAAATCCAACCATTTTCGATCATAATGACCTAAAATCTATCTTTACTGAACATCTCACAGAAATTCCTATAATAAGTTTAATGAGTGTGTCTAAAATCAAAATATTTCAATCCGATAATTTAGTACATATAATTGTTGAATATCCTGACGTAAAAAATGTTTGCAGAAAAGTCATGTTATTCCCAGTAGCTCATAACAACACCATCCTACAATTGCGTAATGATGTGGTAGCTGAATGCGCCGGACAAGTTCAACCGTTAACAGAGTGCGTCACTACCAACTACGCTACCTTCTGCAAGAAGTCATTGCAGGAAACTTGTGCCAGCGGGTTACACTCAGGAAAAGCAGCAACATGCCTCACACAACCCAGTCACCTAGAGCCTATCACAATTGTGGACGAAGGCACTATCATCATTAATGACTCTCCAGCAAGCGTCAGAGTAGACGACGGGCCCCTAATCACCGCCAAGGGCACTTGTCTCATCACATTTAAACGAGAGGCAACTATAAACGAGACCATCTACCTCAACTACCATCGAGTGATAAAGAAGGAGCTCGTCATTGCAACATCTCCGCTCTTGAAGATTACCGGGCATGATCAAGTGCTTAGCCTACCGTTGCTTAAAAGAATGAATGAGCACAGCCTTGATATCATCAGGCGACTGAGGGATGACGTAACTTCAGGGGGGACAACCAGTGTGTGGCTCATGATTGGTATGGTCGTTGGTCTCGTCTTCTGTAGCGTCGGCGTGATTCAACAATGCTGGAATCGAAGGAAGACTTCCCTAGGATTGCATGCGTTGGCAAGGAAGTATTGCGTCACCGAGGACGGCGCCGATCTTAAGGGGGGAGTAGTTAACAGCATAGTTAACGAGCAGCCCTCGCAGCGGATGTGATGCACGCGCGGAGGCATTATTGTTGAGTCAGGCATTTGTTGTGTTGCGCAAACAAGTTGCAGGCTACGATTCGTCGATGCACTTTGTCGACTAAGCGTCTGCATGCCATGAGAATTCCGCGTGGCAATATTTCGCTGACCACTAGTTTTATGTTTCAATTGTACTTAGCTTAAGATACATATTCATTATTATTAGAGTTCAGTTTTGTATCAACACTTGTACCGCCCTGCCGGTCAATAAAATACCTTACTCCGGCGTCGCCGTAACAACCCGAGTTTTACTACTAAGCTAGCGCTAGCATTAATCTAATAACTGGTTACCTTTTTCAAACGAAGAATAACTCGCCGCGAAATATTAATAATAGATCTCGTGGCAACAAAATAAATTAATTGGCGCCCAACATAAATAAAACGAAAACACGTCCATCGGGACCCGGTTAATCCTTTTTATATAATATATATATATAATATAATATATATATATTTTATTATAATAAGCAAAGTGATTGGTGAAGAATTGTTTAAAAAAAGTATACAACAAATATAGAATTGTGAAAATTGAAAAGATTCAAATAGTTGGTGAAATTTTATTAAATTCAACACAAAATTGTGAAAATTGAATTAGTGAATTAGTGACAAGTTCAAAAGAATTAGTGAAATAAAAAAAAAAAAAAAAAATTGATGAGGAAATTTGTAAATTAAAGAAAAAAATTATTTGTGGAATTTGTGAAACCAAATTCGAGAAAAACTACTGAAGATTTTTTGTTTTTTTTCTTTTCACGTTCAACAAAAACTAGTGAAAATTGAAGCTTTCTCAAGAGAAACATCCAAAGTGAAAAATCAACCCATATAAAAAAAACGCAAAAAGTGAAATCAAATTGCAAAAAACAGAAATCCACAAGGAGAGAATAGCAAAGACTTTAACCGAAGAATAGTGGAAACTGCAAGCTGAGTAAGCAGAGGCAACAACCGTCAACAGTAAAGAAGTCAACCATAAAACAGAAGAGACGACAACCTTGAAATAGCAGAGACAACAACCCCAACAAGAAGACAACGAGTGCAGATAGCAGAAACACCAACAGAGTAGTTCTTAAACATAACCTACCCCAACATAAGAATTATTAAGCAAATATGTAAGTGAATGTTCGAGTAAGATAAGATTGTCAACGAAAAATTCCACAATTCATTTTATATATCCATTTTGGTTTTTAAAAAAAAAAAAAAGGAAAACAAATTTCCATTTTCAATAATTAATTAATTAAAAAGAAAATTTGTTTGTAAAAAAAAAAAAAGAAAAAAAGAAAATTTTTAAATAAACAAAGTAAAAATCTAATTAAACGGTTGTGAAGCACTTGATTCGGACAGACGCCAATGCAAGTACGGTTTACAAAAAATATTTTATTAATTAATTGCTCATGAATTGGGCCTATAGGGAGATAAAAGTAGAAGAAGACAGCGAGGACGACCTAGATATAGGTTTCGCACCAGTGGTAAACAACTCTATAGAAATGGAGGCAGAGAGCTTAAGAGCAACAATTCAAAGCGCGCTCATCGAGCAGGAGAGGCGACTAAGACAGGAATTTCAGGCCGAGCTTCAAAATGTCAAGAGCCAGATGAATGCCCTTACAATAGAAGCACCGCAGGTAGAAGTGTACCAAAAGGTAACAATAGACCCGAGCATTAGATGCGAGGGAAAATTAGATATAGTCAAATCGGTACGAAATTTTAATGGGGACTATGAAAAGTATGTGTCGTGGAGGCAAGCGACCATCGACGCATACGAAATATTTAGGAGATATGCGGGTAGCGAGGCGCAATATGAAGCTGGGCTATCCTCACGTCCCATAACACAGTCTTGAATTTTGATGCGTTCATCGCAAGACTGGACTGCACGTATGCAGATAAAAAGTCTCTGCGTGTGCTGAGGCAGCAGTTAGAATTGGTTAGGCAAGGAGATTTGAGCTTAATGAGTTATTATGACGAAATCGAAAAGAAAGTTACATTAGCAACAAACAAGATCGTCATGACACATAATGAACCGGCCGTGTCGATTCTGTGCGCGGAATTAAAGGATGATGCCCTACATGCCTTTATGGCAGGCCTTAGGAGGCCCCTCAAAGCATTTGTCATCCTGGAAAAACCGAGGGATTTACCATCCGCGTTAGCAACGGCCAGGAAAGCCGAAAACAGCCTTGAGAGGAGTGCATTTGCGGCATCTTATGTCAAGGTAGTGGAAGAGAGAGGAAGTACCAATGAGAATAACAAAACAAATCGCACCCAAACCAGACAGGGAAAAACTTACGATAGGAACCCCCACTTCACTGGGAATCGAACCCAAACGAACAGGCGGAAGGATCAATCCCCACAAAACGAGGGTCTGAAGAGACAAAACACATCAGAGCGTAGGTCTGATTATAGGCGTCAGAAAGTAAACAATATTAATCAAAAAATTGCGCCAAAGAGGAAAATGAGTACAAGGACATGGCCGAAACTACACAGGCCGAACTAGATGACGAAGGAAGCTTAACCGACGACAATGATATGCTCAATTTTTAAGGGAGCACTCCCTGATTTCCGTACATAAAACGGCAATTGGATGACAGAACAATAAAAATTTTAATAGATACTGGGGCGGCAAAGAATTATATTAAACCCGTAAAGGGATTAAAAAACATAAAGACTGTCGATTCCCCATTCACTGTGAACTCTATACACGGGTCCAGTAAGATAAAACAAAAATGTTTAGTCGTAATTTTCGGCAAAGTTGCCACATTCTTCATATTAGAAACCCTTGACACATTCGATGCCATAATAGGCTTCGACCTGCCCACGCAGGCAGGGGTTAATATGAAATAACAACGAGTACCATAAAATATGGCAACTCCGTTGAGACGCTAAGTCACTTCAAATGCACTGACGTTAATTTTACAAATATTAACTACATTGTAGTCCCAGAGTCGGTACAAACAGAATTCAGAGAAATGCTACGGAAAAGAATAAAAACATTTTCGACCTCTAACGAGGCACTACCGTTCAATACTTCCGTCGTAGCCACTGAGGATAAACAAGCAGTTTTTTCACGACTCTATCCATACCCAGCGAGTGTTGCAGATTTCGCGAACAAAGAAATTTCGCAACTGCTAAAGGATGGCATTATAAGGCCATCCAGGTCGGCATATAATAGCCCAGCATGGGTAGTCGACAAAAAAAGACTGGACAGTGAGGGTAACAGGAATAAGAGGCTAGTTATTGACTTCAGAAAACTGAATGAGAAAACAGTCGCAGACCGTTACCCGATGCCGAACATCCAGAAGATGCTAGCCAAATTAGGCAAAGCGAGGTACTTCACCACGCTGGATCTGAAGTCTGGATATCACCAAATTTACCTGGCCGAAAACGACTTGGTCAAGCGACTTGGTGAAGCGAACATGAGAGTAGCCAAGGAGAAGACGAAGTTCTTCAAAGAAAGTGTTGAGTATCTGGGATTCATTGTCACCAGGAACGGCGACACGACAGATCCTGAAAAAGTGAAAGCAATTCAGGATTACCCGGAACCAAAAAACCTGTATGCCCTAAGATCTTTCCTGGGATTAGCCAGTTATTACAGGGTATTCATTAAAGATTTCGCCTCTATAGCGAGACCTTTGACAAATGTGCTGAAAGGCCAAAATGGCACTGTAAGTAAGCACATGTCAAGAAAGGTGATTATAGAATTCGATAATCCGCAAATAGACGAATTTAACCGATTAAGGAACATACTAGCATCTGAGGATGTCATGTTAATGTACCCTGATTTCAAAAAACCCTTTGACCTTACAACCGACGGCTCCGCCAGCGGCATTGGCGCAGTATTATCCCAAGAAGGTAGGCCAATAACGATGATCTCGCGAACATTGAAGGCATGTGAGGCACACTACGCCACAAACGAAAGAGAGTTGCTGGCTATTGTGTGGGCCTTGGGAAAGTCACAAAATTACCTATATGGAAGGGAACTGCATATTTATACGGACCATCAGCCGTTAACATTTGCAGTTTCCGAAAGAAACACGAACGCGAAAATCAAGAGATGGAAAGGAAAATTTTTTTGCAGACGCCTTATCACGGCAAGAGCTTAACGCTCTACAAAATGATACAAGTTCAGGCGGAGCTACCGTCCATAGTGAGGAGTCCCTGACGTATACGATTAACAAGTCGGACAACCCCTTGAATTGTTATAGAAACCAAATTGTCATCGAAGAAGCGCGATACTCTTCACATCGCAGAATTATTTTATTCGGCAGGAAAACCCGCCACCTAGTCCAATTCACGGACAAAAACAACTTACTTGAAACACTGAAACTTGCCGTCAATCCTGACGTCGCAAACGCATTCCATTGTGAATTACAGACCTTAGCGATCTTCCAACACGATCTCGTGTCGCTATTTCCGGCAACATTCTGGCATTGCAAGAAGATAGTTGCAGATATCACTAACAAAGATAAACAAAAAGAAATAATTCACACAGAACACAATCGTGCGCATAGAGCAGCGCAGGAACCTACTACTTCCTAAAGATGACCAAGTTGGCCAACGAAGTAGTAATAAATTGCAAAGTATGCATTACCGCTAAGTATAACTGGCATCCAAAAAAAACAAGAGATTGGAGAAACACCAATCCCATCATATAGTGGAGAAATATTGCATATAGATATATTCTCCACGGACCAAAAATTATTTCTGAATTGCATAGATAAGTTTTCTAAGTTTGCTATGGTCCAGTCAATAACTTTGAGGGCAATAACTGACCTCATAAAACCCATCTTACAAATTATAAACGTTTTCAAAAGTACTAAAATCATTTACTGCGACAATGAACCATCGCTCAAATCAGAAACGATTACTTCGCTCCTCAAGAGCCAATTTAACATAGATATGGTGAATGCACCGCCACTCCATAGTAGCTCTAATGGACAGGTGGAGCGCTTCCATAGCACCTTAGCAGAGATAGCTAGGTGCCTTAAAATTGACAAAAGAATAAGCGACACAAGCCAAGCAATTATGCGGGCAGCTGTCGAATATAATAAAACAATACACTCCGTAACAGAACAAAAGCCCTTAGAGGTGTTACACGCGGTCCCAGAAGAATTTAGGGAACTTCTTCTGCTATTGCTTCCGGAATATCAGCATCTGCTGGTGTTCCAAAAAACTAATTTCGTCCCTTAATCTGGCCTATCAGAACGTAAGAGGACTTAAATCTAAACTTCCTAGACTTTATGTAGATAGTCTAGTATTTGATTATAAAATTTTAATATTTTCAGAGACTTGGTTAAAACCTGACATTAACGATGCATCTGTTCTGTCTGCAAAATTTTCAATATTCAGGTGTGATCGCATTTCGCGTGTAGGCGGAGGAGTCTTGATTGCCATTGACTCATCGTTATCTTCTGACCGGATTCAATCTCCTGATAACCAGGAGATTGAGTTTGTAAGTGTCAAGGTCAGTCTCAAGACTTTCTCTGTCTACATTACTTGCTCGTACATCCCGCCACAATCCGACATGGCGGTGTACATTAAACACTTGGTTTCTATCCAACACATCTCATCTTTACTGTCTGATAGAGACATGTTAATTGTTCTCGGTGACTTTAATTTACCGGAAATAGTATGGTCCCCTACTGACGAATCTGCTTTGTTGCTCCCTTCTATTTCACATTGCTTTATTGAAGGTCTTTTCGAGTTATCTTTGACTCAAATAAATCCAGTCCGTAACAAGAATAATAGATCTTTGGATCTGATATTTGTTCTCGATTCCACCAATGGTGCAGTTTCTAGAATAAACCCTCTTGTCCTGCCTAAAGATAGTTTTCATCCTACTTTGGAGTTAACTATTGATCTTCCGTATCGTGTACCGACTGTTGGTGCCTGTCCTGCGGTTAAATCGCGTAATTTTCGCAAGACCAATTTTAGTAAGTTAAATGAGCACATTCTTAAAAATGATTGGTCTTCCCTGTATAGTTGTTCAAACATGAACCAAGCCATTTCTCTGTTTTATAACACTCTTGGATCGCTTTTTAAGGTTTGTGTACCGCTGAGGATCCCTGTGTCGGCCTATATGCCCCCCTGGCATTCTCGGGAGCTAACTAACCTAAAAAATGTAAAATCGAGGTGTTAAAATTTACAAGAAATCAGGCCGCTCCTCAGACTATGCCCGTTACGTAGTCGCTCGCTCAAAGTTTTTGACGCGTAATACGCACTGCTATAAGGATTACCTTCAGCGTTGTAAATTAGAATTTTCTAGTTATCCTAAACAATTTTATAACTTTGTGAATTCCAAACGCAAAATGTCTGTCTATCCATCATGCTTATCTCTTGAAAACAATATAGCGAGTTCTGATCAAGCCATCGCTGATATGTTTGCAGACTTTTTTACAACAACCTATTCCTCCGCGGAATATCGATCAGACATTCCGTATCCTTACCAGGTAAAAAGCTCTAACTGCATTTACAGTCCTTCGATCAATGAAAGTTCGCTCCTAAGCGTGCTTAATTTAGTGAAACCTGTCTACTCTCCTGGTCCTGATAAAATACCAGGTTGCGTTCTCAGATTTTGCGCCGAGGCTTTATGTAAGCCAATTCGTAAACTTTTTCTTTTGTCTGTCAAATCTTCCACATTCCCAGCTATCTGGAAGGAATCTTATATAGTTCCTCTCCATAAAAGAGAGAAAAAATCGGAACCATCCAACTATAGGGGTATTTCTAAATTGTCCGCTATACCTAAAGCTTTTGAAAAATTAATCACTTCTCAATTGCAACATTTTTGTAGATCTATAATTTCACCATCTCAACATGGGTTTGTGAAATGTAGATTTACTACCACTAACCTTTTAGAATTTACTTCTTTAACGATCAAAGGATTTAGAAATGCAAGGCAAACTGATGTCATATATACTAATTTCAGTAAGGCTTTTGATTCTGTTAATCATACGCTTCTTCTTTATAAATTAAATAGTATTGGCTTTCCAAGTCCTTTAATTAATTGGATTCGTGAATATCTGACAAGTAGAACTCAGAGAGTTCTTTTTAAATCGCCATATTCCAAATCCATTCATGTGACTTTGGGGTGCCTCAGGGTAGTCATTTGGGACCACTGCTGTTTACCCTTTTCATTAATGACCTTCCCTCTGTTATAATTTACTCTCGTGGTCTTATGTACGTTAAGTTTTGTTTTAGTTACAAAGACATTACCTCTTCTTGTCGATTGCAATCTGATCTTCAAAATCTTGAGCTATGGTGTTATAATAGCTTACTAAAATTAAATGCAACTAAATGCAAGGTCATGACTTTTTATAGAACTTCTCCGCATTTAGTTACTTATTTTCTTACTAATACACCATTAGAACGTCTTAATGAGATGTATGACTTGGGTGTCCTGATGGACCGTAAACTAACGTTTAAGTCCCATATTTCCTCTACCGTTGGTAAAGCCATGGGCGTTCTTGGGTTTGTAAAGAGATGGTCAAAGGAGTTTGACGATCCATATACAACTAAAATTCTTTTCACCTCACTGGTCCGTCCTATTTTAGAATATGCATCTTGCATCTGGTCACCTCAGTATGAGTCACACCAAGCAAGAATTGAGTCGGTTCAAAAACAGTTCTTGCTTTTTGCTCTTCGTGGTCTGAACTGGGATCGTAATGTCAATTTGCCATCGTACTCTAGTAGACTTCTTTAACTTGGCCTTCCTTCTCTTACTAATCGTAGAGTAATGCTTGGCGTCATTTTTATGCACAAGCTTCTTAAAGGTGATATAGACTCGCCCGAGCTATTGAACCAAATATATTTTAGTGTTCCTTGTAGACCTACTAGAAACTTATACCTCTATCTCTGACACGCTGTTCTACTTATTATTTACTGCATGAACCTTTCCGAGTTCTTTGTTCTAATTATATTCGTCTTTATTATATAATCAGTACAGAACTCTCTTTTCCATTACTAAAAAATTCTATACTATCTTTTTTAGCTCGTAGCTAGCTTTAGTTTGCTCCGAAGGCACCATCCAAGCTGACCTGGGAACGTCAGTTCTCATTAAGGGGAGGGTGGTCCATAAGGATAATTTTCGATAGTGCTAAGTTTAAAAATTGAAAATATCATCAGTTAATAATATAATGACATTATTTTATACAGGTTCACCTTGACGCACGCGCGAGTGACCGATTTCACCCACGCAAATTACATACCAATTTTGGATGGTGAAGTGTTAGTATGGGAGCAACGTAGTTATATAAAACACTTATCAAATTTGTCAAATTTTGTAGAAATACTAGATAATACAGTAAAATTAACAGAACATTTCCCACAGTCGCATATGCGAAAACATTTAGAGGTAGATATAGAACACATAAGGAACAATTAAGCGAGCCTTACCATACACCATAGAATAGCCAGGAGTTTAGGCGGGAACTCCTGACGCATCGGACCTAGAAAGAATAAAAATTACCGAGGCCCAACTCATAGACGCGAACAATAAGCAGGTGATAGTAATCAGTGAAGCTCAAAAACAAATAAACCAACTAACTGATACAGTCAACAAATTAATTAAAGAAAAGAAGGGCGAATTTGTTGACACGCCCTACGTATACGAAACCCTACTTGCACGCTACAGAATAATAGTATCGGAAATCCAGAATCTTATGTTAGTAATCATACTTGCAAAATCCAATATTATAAATCCAACCATTTTCGATCATAATGACCTAAAATCTATCTTTACTGAACATCTCACAGAAATTCCTATAATAAGTTTAATGAGTGTGTCTAAAATCAAAATATTTCAATCCGATAATTTAGTACATATAATTGTTGAATATCCTGACGTAAAAAATGTTTGCAGAAAAGTCATGTTATTCCCAGTAGCTCATAACAACACCATCCTACAATTGCGTAATGATGTGGTAGCTGAATGCGCCGGACAAGTTCAACCGTTAACAGAGTGCGTCACTACCAACTACGCTACCTTCTGCAAGAAGTCATTGCAGGAAACTTGTGCCAGCGGGTTACACTCAGGAAAAGCAGCAACATGCCTCACACAACCCAGTCACCTAGAGCCTATCACAATTGTGGACGAAGGCACTATCATCATTAATGACTCTCCAGCAAGCGTCAGAGTAGACGACGGGCCCCTAATCACCGCCAAGGGCACTTGTCTCATCACATTTAAACGAGAGGCAACTATAAACGAGACCATCTACCTCAACTACCATCGAGTGATAAAGAAGGAGCTCGTCATTGCAACATCTCCGCTCTTGAAGATTACCGGGCATGATCAAGTGCTTAGCCTACCGTTGCTTAAAAGAATGAATGAGCACAGCCTTGATATCATCAGGCGACTGAGGGATGACGTAACTTCAGGGGGGACAACCAGTGTGTGGCTCATGATTGGTATGGTCGTTGGTCTCGTCTTCTGTAGCGTCGGCGTGATTCAACAATGCTGGAATCGAAGGAAGACTTCCCTAGGATTGCATGCGTTGGCAAGGAAGTATTGCGTCACCGAGGACGGCGCCGATCTTAAGGGGGGAGTAGTTAACAGCATAGTTAACGAGCAGCCCTCGCAGCGGATGTGATGCACGCGCGGAGGCATTATTGTTGAGTCAGGCATTTGTTGTGTTGCGCAAACAAGTTGCAGGCTACGATTCGTCGATGCACTTTGTCGACTAAGCGTCTGCATGCCATGAGAATTCCGCGTGGCAATATTTCGCTGACCACTAGTTTTATGTTTCAATTGTACTTAGCTTAAGATACATATTCATTATTATTAGAGTTCAGTTTTGTATCAACACTTGTACCGCCCTGCCGGTCAATAAAATACCTTACTCCGGCGTCGCCGTAACAACCCGAGTTTTACTACTAAGCTAGCGCTAGCATTAATCTAATAACTGGTTACCTTTTTCAAACGAAGAATAACTCGCCGCGAAATATTAATAATAGATCTCGTGGCAACAAAATAAATTAATTGGCGCCCAACATAAATAAAACGAAAACACGTCCATCGGGACCCGGTTAATCCTTTTTATATAATATATATATATAATATAATATATATATATTTTATTATAATAAGCAAAGTGATTGGTGAAGAATTGTTTAAAAAAAGTATACAACAAATATAGAATTGTGAAAATTGAAAAGATTCAAATAGTTGGTGAAATTTTATTAAATTCAACACAAAATTGTGAAAATTGAATTAGTGAATTAGTGACAAGTTCAAAAGAATTAGTGAAAAAAAAAAAAAAAAAAAAAAATTGATGAGGAAATTTGTAAATTAAAGAAAAAATTATTTGTGGAATTTGTGAAACCAAATTCGAGAAAAACTACTGAAGATTTTTTGTTTTTTTTCTTTTCACGTTCAACAAAAACTAGTGAAAATTGAAGCTTTCTCAAGAGAAACATCCAAAGTGAAAAATCAACCCATATAAAAAAAACGCAAAAAGTGAAATCAAATTGCAAAAAACAGAAATCCACAAGGAGAGAATAGCAAAGACTTTAACCGAAGAATAGTGGAAACTGCAAGCTGAGTAAGCAGAGGCAACAACCGTCAACAGTAAAGAAGTCAACCATAAAACAGAAGAGACGACAACCTTGAAATAGCAGAGACAACAACCCCAACAAGAAGACAACGAGTGCAGATAGCAGAAACACCAACAGAGTAGTTCTTAAACATAACCTACCCCAACATAAGAATTATTAAGCAAATATGTAAGTGAATGTTCGAGTAAGATAAGATTGTCAACGAAAAATTCCACAATTCATTTTATATATCCATTTTGGTTTTTAAAAAAAAAAAAGGGAAAACAAATTTCCATTTTCAATAATTAATTAATTAAAAAGAAAATTTGTTTGTAAAAAAAAAAAAAAAAAAAAAGAAAATTTTTAAATAAACAAAGTAAAAATCTAATTAAACGGTTGTGAAGCACTTGATTCGGACAGACGCCAATGCAAGTACGGTTTACAAAAAATATTTTATTAATTAATTGCTCATGAATTGGGCCTATAGGGAGATAAAAGTAGAAGAAGACAGCGAGGACGACCTAGATATAGGTTTCGCACCAGTGGTAAACAACTCTATAGAAATGGAGGCAGAGAGCTTAAGAGCAACAATTCAAAGCGCGCTCATCGAGCAGGAGAGGCGACTAAGACAGGAATTTCAGGCCGAGCTTCAAAATGTCAAGAGCCAGATGAATGCCCTTACAATAGAAGCACCGCAGGTAGAAGTGTACCAAAAGGTAACAATAGACCCGAGCATTAGATGCGAGGGAAAATTAGATATAGTCAAATCGGTACGAAATTTTAATGGGGACTATGAAAAGTATGTGTCGTGGAGGCAAGCGACCATCGACGCATACGAAATATTTAGGAGATATGCGGGTAGCGAGGCGCAATATGAAGCTGGGCTATCCTCACGTCCCATAACACAGTCTTGAATTTTGATGCGTTCATCGCAAGACTGGACTGCACGTATGCAGATAAAAAGTCTCTGCGTGTGCTGAGGCAGCAGTTAGAATTGGTTAGGCAAGGAGATTTGAGCTTAATGAGTTATTATGACGAAATCGAAAAGAAAGTTACATTAGCAACAAACAAGATCGTCATGACACATAATGAACCGGCCGTGTCGATTCTGTGCGCGGAATTAAAGGATGATGCCCTACATGCCTTTATGGCAGGCCTTAGGAGGCCCCTCAAAGCATTTGTCATCCTGGAAAAACCGAGGGATTTACCATCCGCGTTAGCAACGGCCAGGAAAGCCGAAAACAGCCTTGAGAGGAGTGCATTTGCGGCATCTTATGTCAAGGTAGTGGAAGAGAGAGGAAGTACCAATGAGAATAACAAAACAAATCGCACCCAAACCAGACAGGGAAAAACTTACGATAGGAACCCCCACTTCACTGGGAATCGAACCCAAACGAACAGGCGGAAGGATCAATCCCCACAAAACGAGGGTCTGAAGAGACAAAACACATCAGAGCGTAGGTCTGATTATAGGCGTCAGAAAGTAAACAATATTAATCAAAAAAATTGCGCCAAAGAGGAAAATGAGTACAAGGACATGGCCGAAACTACACAGGCCGAACTAGATGACGAAGGAAGCTTAACCGACGACAATGATATGCTCAATTTTTAAGGGAGCACTCCTGATTTCCGTACATAAAACGGCAATTGGATGACAGAACAATAAAAATTTTAATAGATACTGGGGCGGCAAAGAATTATATTAAACCCGTAAAGGGATTAAAAAACATAAAGACTGTCGATTCCCCATTCACTGTGAACTCTATACACGGGTCCAGTAAGATAAAACAAAAATGTTTAGTCGTAATTTTCGGCAAAGTTGCCACATTCTTCATATTAGAAACCCTTGACACATTCGATGCCATAATAGGCTTCGACCTGCCCACGCAGGCAGGGGTTAATATGAAATAACAACGAGTACCATAAAATATGGCAACTCCGTTGAGACGCTAAGTCACTTCAAATGCACTGACGTTAATTTTACAAATATTAACTACATTGTAGTCCCAGAGTCGGTACAAACAGAATTCAGAGAAATGCTACGGAAAAGAATAAAAACATTTTCGACCTCTAACGAGGCACTACCGTTCAATACTTCCGTCGTAGCCACTGAGGATAAACAAGCAGTTTTTTCACGACTCTATCCATACCCAGCGAGTGTTGCAGATTTCGCGAACAAAGAAATTTCGCAACTGCTAAAGGATGGCATTATAAGGCCATCCAGGTCGGCATATAATAGCCCAGCATGGGTAGTCGACAAAAAAAGACTGGACAGTGAGGGTAACAGGAATAAGAGGCTAGTTATTGACTTCAGAAAACTGAATGAGAAAACAGTCGCAGACCGTTACCCGATGCCGAACATCCAGAAGATGCTAGCCAAATTAGGCAAAGCGAGGTACTTCACCACGCTGGATCTGAAGTCTGGATATCACCAAATTTACCTGGCCGAAAACGACTTGGTCAAGCGACTTGGTGAAGCGAACATGAGAGTAGCCAAGGAGAAGACGAAGTTCTTCAAAGAAAGTGTTGAGTATCTGGGATTCATTGTCACCAGGAACGGCGACACGACAGATCCTGAAAAAGTGAAAGCAATTCAGGATTACCCGGAACCAAAAAACCTGTATGCCCTAAGATCTTTCCTGGGATTAGCCAGTTATTACAGGGTATTCATTAAAGATTTCGCCTCTATAGCGAGACCTTTGACAAATGTGCTGAAAGGCCAAAATGGCACTGTAAGTAAGCACATGTCAAGAAAGGTGATTATAGAATTCGATAATCCGCAAATAGACGAATTTAACCGATTAAGGAACATACTAGCATCTGAGGATGTCATGTTAATGTACCCTGATTTCAAAAAACCCTTTGACCTTACAACCGACGGCTCCGCCAGCGGCATTGGCGCAGTATTATCCCAAGAAGGTAGGCCAATAACGATGATCTCGCGAACATTGAAGGCATGTGAGGCACACTACGCCACAAACGAAAGAGAGTTGCTGGCTATTGTGTGGGCCTTGGGAAAGTCACAAAATTACCTATATGGAAGGGAACTGCATATTTATACGGACCATCAGCCGTTAACATTTGCAGTTTCCGAAAGAAACACGAACGCGAAAATCAAGAGATGGAAGGCGTTCATTGAAGGACATAATGCTAAGCTGCATTATAAGACTGGAAAGGAAAATTTTTTTGCAGACGCCTTATCACGGCAAGAGCTTAACGCTCTACAAAATGATACAAGTTCAGGCGGAGCTACCGTCCATAGTGAGGAGTCCCTGACGTATACGATTAACAAGTCGGACAACCCCTTGAATTGTTATAGAAACCAAATTGTCATCGAAGAAGCGCGATACTCTTCACATCGCAGAATTATTATATTCGGCAGGAAAACCCGCCACCTAGTCCAATTCACGGACAAAAACAACTTACTTGAAACACTGAAACTTGCCGTCAATCCTGATGTCGCAAACGCATTCCATTGTGAATTACAGACCTTAGCGATCTTCCAACACGATCTCGTGTCGCTATTTCCGTCAACCTTCTGGCATTGCAAGAAGATAGTTGCAGATATCACTAACAAAGATAAACAAAAAGAAATAATTCACACAGAACACAATCGTGCGCATAGAGCAGCGCAGGAACCTACTACTTCCTAAAGATGACCAAGTTGGCCAACGAAGTAGTAATAAATTGCAAAGTATGCATTACCGCTAAGTACAACCGGCATCCAAAAAAACAAGAGATTGGAGAAACACCAATCCCATCATATAGTGGAGAAATATTGCATTTAGATATATTCTCCACGGACCAAAAATTATTTCTGAATTGCATAGATAAATTTTCTAAGTTTGCTATGGTCCAGCCAATAACTTCGAGGGCAATAACTGACCTCATAAAACCCATCTTACAATTTATAAACGTTTTCAAAAGTACTAAAATCATTTACTGCGACAATGAACCATCGCTCAAATCAGAAACGATTACTTCGCTCCTCAAGAGCCAATTTAACATAGATATGGTGAATGCACCGCCACTCCATAGTAGCTCTAATGGACAGGTGGAGCGCTTCTATAGCACCTTAGCAGAGATAGCTAGGTGCCTTAAAATTGACAAAAGAATAAGCGACACAAGCCAAGCAATTATGCGTGCAGCTGTCGAATATAATAAAACAATACACTCCGTAACAGAACAAAAGCCCTTAGAGGTGTTACACGCGGTCCCAGAAGAATTTAGGGAACAAATAAAATGCAAACTTATACGAGCGCAAAAAATTCACTGGCCAGAAATAACGTAAGCAGGCAGAACAGAGTATTTGAGGTAGGCGAAAGAGTCTTCCTCAAAAACAACAAAAGATGGGGCAATAAGTTATCGCCGCTTTGCTCCGAAGGCACCATCCAAGCTGACCTGGGAACGTCAGTTCTCATTAAGGGGAGGGTGGTCCATAAGGATAATTTTCGATAGTGCTAAGTTTAAAAATTAAAAATATCATCAGTTAATAATATAATGACATTATTTTATACAGGTTCACCTTGACGCACGCGCGAGTGACCGATTTCACCCACGCAAATTACATACCAATTTTGGATGGTGAAGTGTTAGTATGGGAGCAACGTAGTTATATAAAACACTTATCAAATTTGTCAAATTTTGTAGAAATACTAGATAATACAGTAAAATTAACAGAACATTTCCCACAGTCGCATATGCGAAAACATTTAGAGGTAGATATAGAACACATAAGGAACAATTAAGCGAGCCTTACCATACACCATAGAATAGCCAGGAGTTTAGGCGGGAACTCCTGACGCATCGGACCTAGAAAGAATAAAAATTACCGAGGCCCAACTCATAGACGCGAACAATAAGCAGGTGATAGTAATCAGTGAAGCTCAAAAACAAATAAACCAACTAACTGATACAGTCAACAAATTAATTAAAGAAAAGAAGGGCGAATTTGTTGACACGCCCTACGTATACGAAACCCTACTTGCACGCTACAGAATAATAGTATCGGAAATCCAGAATCTTATGTTAGTAATCATACTTGCAAAATCCAATATTATAAATCCAACCATTTTCGATCATAATGACCTAAAATCTATCTTTACTGAACATCTCACAGAAATTCCTATAATAAGTTTAATGAGTGTGTCTAAAATCAAAATATTTCAATCCGATAATTTAGTACATATAATTGTTGAATATCCTGACGTAAAAAATGTTTGCAGAAAAGTCATGTTATTCCCAGTAGCTCATAACAACACCATCCTACAATTGCGTAATGATGTGGTAGCTGAATGCGCCGGACAAGTTCAACCGTTAACAGAGTGCGTCACTACCAACTACGCTACCTTCTGCAAGAAGTCATTGCAGGAAACTTGTGCCAGCGGGTTACACTCAGGAAAAGCAGCAACATGCCTCACACAACCCAGTCACCTAGAGCCTATCACAATTGTGGACGAAGGCACTATCATCATTAATGACTCTCCAGCAAGCGTCAGAGTAGACGACGGGCCCCTAATCACCGCCAAGGGCACTTGTCTCATCACATTTAAACGAGAGGCAACTATAAACGAGACCATCTACCTCAACTACCATCGAGTGATAAAGAAGGAGCTCGTTATTGCAACATCTCCGCTCTTGAAGATTACCGGGCATGATCAAGTGCTTAGCCTACCGTTGCTTAAAAGAATGAATGAGCACAGCCTTGATATCATCAGGCGACTGAGGGATGACGTAACTTCAGGGGGGACAACCAGTGTGTGGCTCATGATTGGTATGGTCGTTGGTCTCGTCTTCTGTAGCGTCGGCGTGATTCAACAATGCTGGAATCGAAGGAAGACTTCCCTAGGATTGCATGCGTTGGCAAGGAAGTATTGCGTCACCGAGGACGGCGCCGATCTTAAGGGGGGAGTAGTTAACAGCATAGTTAACGAGCAGCCCTCGCAGCGGATGTGATGCACGCGCGGAGGCATTATTGTTGAGTCAGGCATTTGTTGTGTTGCGCAAACAAGTTGCAGGCTACGATTCGTCGATGCACTTTGTCGACTAAGCGTCTGCATGCCATGAGAATTCCGCGTGGCAATATTTCGCTGACCACTAGTTTTATGTTTCAATTGTACTTAGCTTAAGATACATATTCATTATTATTAGAGTTCAGTTTTGTATCAACACTTGTACCGCCCTGCCGGTCAATAAAATACCTTACTCCGGCGTCGCCGTAACAACCCGAGTTTTACTACTAAGCTAGCGCTAGCATTAATCTAATAACTGGTTACCTTTTTCAAACGAAGAATAACTCGCCGCGAAATATTAATAATAGATCTCGTGGCAACAAAATAAATTAATTGGCGCCCAACATAAATAAAACGAAAACACGTCCATCGGGACCCGGTTAATCCTTTTTATATAATATATATATATAATATAATATATATATATTTTATTATAATAAGCAAAGTGATTGGTGAAGAATTGTTTAAAAAAAGTATACAACAAATATAGAATTGTGAAAATTGAAAAGATTCAAATAGTTGGTGAAATTTTATTAAATTCAACACAAAATTGTGAAAATTGAATTAGTGAATTAGTGACAAGTTCAAAAGAATTAGTGAAATAAAAAAAAAAAAAAAAAAAATTGATGAGGAAATTTGTAAATTAAAGAAAAAATTATTTGTGGAATTTGTGAAACCAAATTCGAGAAAAACTACTGAAGATTTTTTTTTTTTTTTCTTTTCACGTTCAACAAAAACTAGTGAAAATTGAAGCTTTCTCAAGAGAAACATCCAAAGTGAAAAATCAACCCATATAAAAAAAACGCAAAAAGTGAAATCAAATTGCAAAAAACAGAAATCCACAAGGAGAGAATAGCAAAGACTTTAACCGAAGAATAGTGGAAACTGCAAGCTGAGTAAGCAGAGGCAACAACCGTCAACAGTAAAGAAGTCAACCATAAAACAGAAGAGACGACAACCTTGAAATAGCAGAGACAACAACCCCAACAAGAAGACAACGAGTGCAGATAGCAGAAACACCAACAGAGTAGTTCTTAAACATAACCTACCCCAACATAAGAATTATTAAGCAAATATGTAAGTGAATGTTCGAGTAAGATAAGATTGTCAACGAAAAATTCCACAATTCATTTTATATATCCATTTTGGTTTTTTAAAAAAAAAAACAGGGAAAACAAATTTCCATTTTCAATAATTAATTAATTAAAAAGAAAATTTGTTTGTAAAAAAAAAAAAAAAAAGAAAAAAAGAAAATTTTTAAATAAACAAAGTAAAAATCTAATTAAACGGTTGTGAAGCACTTGATTCGGACAGACGCCAATGCAAGTACGGTTTACAAAAATATTTTATTAATTAATTGCTCATGAATTGGGCCTATAGGGAGATAAAAGTAGAAGAAGACAGCGAGGACGACCTAGATATAGGTTTCGCACCAGTGGTAAACAACTCTATAGAAATGGAGGCAGAGAGCTTAAGAGCAACAATTCAAAGCGCGCTCATCGAGCAGGAGAGGCGACTAAGACAGGAATTTCAGGCCGAGCTTCAAAATGTCAAGAGCCAGATGAATGCCCTTACAATAGAAGCACCGCAGGTAGAAGTGTACCAAAAGGTAACAATAGACCCGAGCATTAGATGCGAGGGAAAATTAGATATAGTCAAATCGGTACGAAATTTTAATGGGGACTATGAAAAGTATGTGTCGTGGAGGCAAGCGACCATCGACGCATACGAAATATTTAGGAGATATGCGGGTAGCGAGGCGCAATATGAAGCTGGGCTATCCTCACGTCCCATAACACAGTCTTGAATTTTGATGCGTTCATCGCAAGACTGGACTGCACGTATGCAGATAAAAAGTCTCTGCGTGTGCTGAGGCAGCAGTTAGAATTGGTTAGGCAAGGAGATTTGAGCTTAATGAGTTATTATGACGAAATCGAAAAGAAAGTTACATTAGCAACAAACAAGATCGTCATGACACATAATGAACCGGCCGTGTCGATTCTGTGCGCGGAATTAAAGGATGATGCCCTACATGCCTTTATGGCAGGCCTTAGGAGGCCCCTCAAAGCATTTGTCATCCTGGAAAAACCGAGGGATTTACCATCCGCGTTAGCAACGGCCAGGAAAGCCGAAAACAGCCTTGAGAGGAGTGCATTTGCGGCATCTTATGTCAAGGTAGTGGAAGAGAGAGGAAGTACCAATGAGAATAACAAAACAAATCGCACCCAAACCAGACAGGGAAAAACTTACGATAGGAACCCCCACTTCACTGGGAATCGAACCCAAACGAACAGGCGGAAGGATCAATCCCCACAAAACGAGGGTCTGAAGAGACAAAACACATCAGAGCGTAGGTCAGAAAGTAAACAATATTAATCAAAAAAATTGCGCCAAAGAGGAAAATGAGTACAAGGACATGGCCGAAACTACACAGGCCGAACTAGATGACGAAGGAAGCTTAACCGACGACAATGATATGCTCAATTTTTAAGGGAGCACTCCTGATTTCCGTACATAAAACGGCAATTGGATGACAGAACAATAAAAATTTTAATAGATACTGGGGCGGCAAAGAATTATATTAAACCCGTAAAGGGATTAAAAAACATAAAGACTGTCGATTCCCCATTCACTGTGAACTCTATACACGGGTCCAGTAAGATAAAACAAAAATGTTTAGTCGTAATTTTTCGGCAAAGTTGCCACATTCTTCATATTAGAAACCCTTGACACATTCGATGCCATAATAGGCTTCGACCTGCCCACGCAGGCAGGGGGTTAATATGAAATAACAACGAGTACCATAAAATATGGCAACTCCGTTGAGACGCTAAGTCACTTCAAATGCACTGACGTTAATTTTACAAATATTAACTACATTGTAGTCCCAGAGTCGGTACAAACAGAATTCAGAGAAATGCTACGGAAAAGAATAAAAACATTTTCGACCTCTAACGAGGCACTACCGTTCAATACTTCCGTCGTAGCCACTGAGGATAAACAAGCAGTTTTTTCACGACTCTATCCATACCCAGCGAGTGTTGCAGATTTCGCGAACAAAGAAATTTCGCAACTGCTAAAGGATGGCATTATAAGGCCATCCAGGTCGGCATATAATAGCCCAGCATGGGTAGTCGACAAAAAAAGACTGGACAGTGAGGGTAACAGGAATAAGAGGCTAGTTATTGACTTCAGAAAACTGAATGAGAAAACAGTCGCAGACCGTTACCCGATGCCGAACATCCAGAAGATGCTAGCCAAATTAGGCAAAGCGAGGTACTTCACCACGCTGGATCTGAAGTCTGGATATCACCAAATTTACCTGGCCGAAAACGACTTGGTCAAGCGACTTGGTGAAGCGAACATGAGAGTAGCCAAGGAGAAGACGAAGTTCTTCAAAGAAAGTGTTGAGTATCTGGGATTCATTGTCACCAGGAACGGCGACACGACAGATCCTGAAAAAGTGAAAGCAATTCAGGATTACCCGGAACCAAAAAACCTGTATGCCCTAAGATCTTTCCTGGGATTAGCCAGTTATTACAGGGTATTCATTAAAGATTTCGCCTCTATAGCGAGACCTTTGACAAATGTGCTGAAAGGCCAAAATGGCACTGTAAGTAAGCACATGTCAAGAAAGGTGATTATAGAATTCGATAATCCGCAAATAGACGAATTTAACCGATTAAGGAACATACTAGCATCTGAGGATGTCATGTTAATGTACCCTGATTTCAAAAAACCCTTTGACCTTACAACCGACGGCTCCGCCAGCGGCATTGGCGCAGTATTATCCCAAGAAGGTAGGCCAATAACGATGATCTCGCGAACATTGAAGGCATGTGAGGCACACTACGCCACAAACGAAAGAGAGTTGCTGGCTATTGTGTGGGCCTTGGGAAAGTCACAAAATTACCTATATGGAAGGGAACTGCATATTTATACGGACCATCAGCCGTTAACATTTGCAGTTTCCGAAAGAAACACGAACGCGAAAATCAAGAGATGGAAGGCGTTCATTGAAGGACATAATGCTAAGCTGCATTATAAGACTGGAAAGGAAAATTTTTTTGCAGACGCCTTATCACGGCAAGAGCTTAACGCTCTACAAAATGATACAAGTTCAGGCGGAGCTACCGTCCATAGTGAGGAGTCCCTGACGTATACGATTAACAAGTCGGACAACCCCTTGAATTGTTATAGAAACCAAATTGTCATCGAAGAAGCGCGATACTCTTCACATCGTAGAATTATTTTATTCGGCAGGAAAACCCGCCACCTAGTCCAATTCACGGACAAAAACAACTTACTTGAAACACTGAAACTTGCCGTCAATCCTGACGTCGCAAACGCATTCCATTGTGAATTACAGACCTTAGCGATCTTCCAACACGATCTCGTGTCGCTATTTCCGGCAACATTCTGGCATTGCAAGAAGATAGTTGCAGATATCACTAACAAAGATAAACAAAAAGAAATAATTCACACAGAACACAATCGTGCGCATAGAGCAGCGCAGGAACCTACTACTTCCTAAAGATGACCAAGTTGGCCAACGAAGTAGTAATAAATTGCAAAGTATGCATTACCGCTAAGTATAACCGGCATCCAAAAAAACAAGAGATTGGAGAAACACCAATCCCATCATATAGTGGAGAAATATTGCATATAGATATATTCTCCACGGACCAAAAATTATTTCTGAATTGCATAGATAAGTTTTCTAAGTTTGCTATGGTCCAGTCAATAACTTTGAGGGCAATAACTGACCTCATAAAACCCATCTTACAAATTATAAACGTTTTCAAAAGTACTAAAATCATTTACTGCGACAATGAACCATCGCTCAAATCAGAAACGATTACTTCGCTCCTCAAGAGCCAATTTAACATAGATATGGTGAATGCACCGCCACTCCATAGTAGCTCTAATGGACAGGTGGAGCGCTTCCATAGCACCTTAGCAGAGATAGCTAGGTGCCTTAAAATTGACAAAAGAATAAGCGACACAAGCCAAGCAATTATGCGGGCAGCTGTCGAATATAATAAAACAATACACTCCGTAACAGAACAAAAGCCCTTAGAGGTGTTACACGCGGTCCCAGAAGAATTTAGGGAACTTCTTCTGCTATTGCTTCCGGAATATCAGCATCTGCTGGTGTTCCAAAAAACTAATTTCGTCCCTTAATCTGGCCTATCAGAACGTAAGAGGACTTAAATCTAAACTTCCTAGACTTTATGTAGATAGTCTAGTATTTGATTATAAAATTTTAATATTTTCAGAGACTTGGTTAAAACCTGACATTAACGATGCATCTGTTCTGTCTGCAAAATTTTCAATATTCAGGTGTGATCGCATTTCGCGTGTAGGCGGAGGAGTCTTGATTGCCATTGACTCATCGTTATCTTCTGACCGGATTCAATCTCCTGATAACCAGGAGATTGAGTTTGTAAGTGTCAAGGTCAGTCTCAAGACTTTCTCTGTCTACATTACTTGCTCGTACATCCCGCCACAATCCGACATGGCGGTGTACATTAAACACTTGGTTTCTATCCAACACATCTCATCTTTACTGTCTGATAGAGACATGTTAATTGTTCTCGGTGACTTTAATTTACCGGAAATAGTATGGTCCCCTACTGACGAATCTGCTTTGTTGCTCCCTTCTATTTCACATTGCTTTATTGAAGGTCTTTTCGAGTTATCTTTGACTCAAATAAATCCAGTCCGTAACAAGAATAATAGATCTTTGGATCTGATATTTGTTCTCGATTCCACCAATGGTGCAGTTTCTAGAATAAACCCTCTTGTCCTGCCTAAAGATAGTTTTCATCCTACTTTGGAGTTAACTATTGATCTTCCGTATCGTGTACCGACTGTTGGTGCCTGTCCTGCGGTTAAATCGCGTAATTTTCGCAAGACCAATTTTAGTAAGTTAAATGAGCACATTCTTAAAAATGATTGGTCTTCCCTGTATAGTTGTTCAAACATGAACCAAGCCATTTCTCTGTTTTATAACACTCTTGGATCGCTTTTTAAGGTTTGTGTACCGCTGAGGATCCCTGTGTCGGCCTATATGCCCCCCTGGCATTCTCGGGAGCTAACTAACCTAAAAAATGTAAAATCGAGGTGTTAAAATTTACAAGAAATCAGGCCGCTCCTCAGACTATGCCCGTTACGTAGTCGCTCGCTCAAAGTTTTTGACGCGTAATACGCACTGCTATAAGGATTACCTTCAGCGTTGTAAATTAGAATTTTCTAGTTATCCTAAACAATTTTATAACTTTGTGAATTCCAAACGCAAAATGTCTGTCTATCCATCATGCTTATCTCTTGAAAACAATATAGCGAGTTCTGATCAAGCCATCGCTGATATGTTTGCAGACTTTTTTACAACAACCTATTCCTCCGCGGAATATCGATCAGACATTCCGTATCCTTACCAGGTAAAAAGCTCTAACTGCATTTACAGTCCTTCGATCGATGAAAGTTCGCTCCTAAGCGTGCTTAATTTAGTGAAACCTGTCTACTCTCCTGGTCCTGATGGAATACCAGGTTGCGTTCTCAGATTTTGCGCCGAGGCTTTATGTAAGCCAATTCGTAAACTTTTTCTTTTGTCTGTCAAATCTTCCACGTTCCCAGCTATCTGGAAGGAATCCTATATAGTTCCTCTCCAGAAAAGCGGTAAAAAATCGGAAGCATCCAACTATAGGGGTATTTCAAAATTGTCCGCTATACCTAAAGCTTTTGAAAAATTAATCACTTCTCAATTACAACATTTTTGTAGATCTATAATTTCACCATCTCAACATGGGTTTGTGAAATGTAGATCTACTACCACTAACCTTTTAGAATTTACTTCTTTAACGATCGAAGGATTTAGAAATGCAAGGCAAACTGATGTCATATATACTGATTTCAGTAAGGCCTTTGATTCTGTTAATCATACGCTTCTTCTTTATAAATTAAATAGTATTGGCTTTCCAAGTTTTTTAATTAATTGGATTCGTGAATATCTGACAAATAGAACTCAGAGGGTTCTTTTTAAATCGTCATATTCCAGATACATCCATGTTACTTCGGGGGTGCCTCAGGGTAGTCATTTGGGACCACTGCTGTTTACCCTTTTCATTAATGACCTTCCCTCTGTTATAAGTTACTCTCGTGCTCTTATGTACGCAGATGACGTTAAGCTATGTTTTAGTTACAAAGACATTACCTCTTCTTGTCGATTGCAATTTGATATTCAAAATCTTGAGCTTTGGTGTGTGACGAATCACAAATCTTGGTATTTTTTTTATATATTAATATATATATACAAGCAAACCCTCCAAATCGATATGCCCTAATTACTAAAGGGGATTAGTTCAACATTAGGTTACAGTTTCTAACAAGAGAGCAATTGTTTTCTATTTCATCTTTAGGTTGCAGTTTCTAGCAAGAGAGAGAGCAATTGTTTCAGTTTCTAACAAGAGAGCAATTGTTTTCTATTTCATCTTTAGGTTACAGTTTCAAGCAAGAGAGAGAGCAATTGTTTCAGTTTCTAACAAGAGAGCAATTATTTTTTCTTTTGTTTCTCTCTCCTTCGCATTGCAATAGCCAGCGACGCCGACGCACCGGCGGTACAGTCGGTGTCAGCATAGCTAAGCTAAGACGTTTGGTCACGTACACCAAAAGCTCGTAGGATAACGGTGAATCATCAGTAGCCAATCAAAACGCGCCACGCATTTCTGCAGCTGCGTCGAAAGCTTAAAATGTTAAAAACTAGGGCAAAGGCTAGGGTTAGAAATAAGCGTAAGATCAATTAGTTTCTGGCCGCCGGAGAGATAACAAGTGACAATTAGCATCAAGATAAAAATCAAACAGTGAAAAACAAGAACTAAGTTAGTGAATATATAGAAGTCAAACACGCAGACAGTGGTACTAAAACAAAGACAGTGCAAATAAAAATCCAAGAAAAAAAATATAAAACACGGAAAAGCAGAACAGTGGTACTAAGACAAAGACAGTGCAAATACAAATCCAAGGAAAAGAAAACAAAATATAAAACAAGGAAAAGTAACGCATTTATCAACGTTAAGGTTGTACAATTTATATTCGGGTGAGTCGGCCAAGAGGCCACGTTACTAACCCCTTATCCCTGTTATTTTTTATAGGACAGTGTGATGTTAGGTAGATTAGGCAGTAAAAAAAAAAATAAAAATGAGAATACGAGAATTAGAAATAAAGATTATAATTGAACATTGACCCTTGAATTTTCTGTTTTCTTCTTGCCCCCTATTCTTTCTCCTTTGTCTTTATTTGCATGTAATGTCCTAATAATGTGTTAAGTGTTGTCTGAATAACGTATATAGTGTTTCCATGGTACAGTTGGCAGTATGTCGACCAACAACCATTTCAGTGTCCGGGTAATACCCTAACTGAAATGGTGTTGGTTGTACATACGCCGACTTAGTGCCATTTAATATTATTCGACATCCGTGTAATTTGTACCCTAGTCGAAGCAATATTAAATGCGCATGAACATGGAACCACTGTAGTGTAGTTTAGTGTGTAGCTAGTACAGTGGTCGTGATGTCATTTGGCTAGTATTTCAGTGTCCGGGTAATACCCTAACTGAAATATTACCAAATGTACATCCGGTCACTTAGTGTCATTTAATATTGATTTCGGTGTCCGGGTAATACCCTAACCGAAATCGTATTAAATGTACATGCCGTTGAATATATGTTGCATTGTCAAAGTGTGTTCCATGGTACAGTTGGCAGCATGTCAACCAGCAACCATTTCAGTGTCCGGGTAATACCCTAACTGAAATGTTGTTGGTTGTACATGTGCCGACTTAGTGCCATTTAATATTATTCGACATCCGGGTAATACCCTAGTCGAAGCAATATTAAATGCGCATGAACATGGAACCACTGTAATGTAGTTTTATGTAGCACAGTGGTCATGATACCATTTGTTTAGCATTTCAGTGTCCGGGTAATACCCTAACTGAAATGTTAACAACTGTGTATCTGACTGCTTAGTGTCATTTAATATTTATTTCGGTGTCCGGGTAATACCCTAACCGAAATGATATTAAAGGTACATGCCATAGTATGTGTGTATTTCTTCTCCCCTGTACTGTAAAGGCCCTGGATAGAGTGAGATTTGTACCCAGGCTGAAAAACTTCCTTACAGGTGTCATAATAACTTATTAAAATTAAATGCAACTAAATGCAAGGTCATGACTTTTTATAGAACTTCTTCGCATTTAGTTACTTATTTTCTTACTAATACACCTTTAGAACGTCTTAATGAGATGTATGACTTGGGTGTCCTGATGGACCGTAAACTAACGTTTAAGTCCCATATTTCCTCTACCGTCGGTAAAGCCATGGGCGTTCTTGGGTTTGTAAAGAGATGGTCAAAGGAGTTTGACGATCCATATACAACTAAAATTCTTTTCACCTCACTGGTCCGTCCTATTTTAGAATATGCATCTTGCATCTGGTCACCTCAGTATGAGTCACACCAAGCAAGAATTGAGTCGGTTCAAAAACAGTTCTTGCTTTTTTGCTCTTCGTGGTCTGAACTGGGATCGTAATGTCAATTTGCCATCGTACTCTAGTAGACTTCTTTTACTTGGCCTTCCTTCTCTTACTAATCGTAGAGTAATGCTTGGCGTCATTTTTATGCACAAGCTTCTTAAAGGTGATATAGACTCGCCCGAGCTATTGAACCAAATAAATTTTAGTGTTCCTTGTAGACCTACTAGAAACTTATACCTCTATCTCTGACACGCTGTTCTACTTATTATTTACTGCATGAACCTTTCCGAGTTCTTTGTTCTAATTATATTCGTCTTTATTATGTAATCAGTACAGAACTCTCTTTTCCATTACTAAAAAATTCTATACTATCTTTTTAGCTCGTAGCTAGCTTTAGTTTGCTCCGAAGGCACCATCCAAGCTGACCTGGGAACGTCAGTTCTCATTAAGGGGAGGGTGGTCCATAAGGATAATTTTCGATAGTGCTAAGTTTAAAAATTGAAAATATCATCAGTTAATAATATAATGACATTATTTTATACAGGTTCACCTTGACGCACGCACGAGTGACCGATTTCACCCACGCAAATTACATATCAATTTTGGATGGTGAAATTAAAACAAATAAACCAACTAACTGATACAGTCAACAAATTAAATAAAGAAAAGAAGGGCGAATTTGTTGACACGCCCCACTTATACGAAACCCTAATTGCACGCTACAGAATGATAGTATCGGAAATCCAGAATCTTATGTTAACAATCACACTTGCAAAATCCAATATTATAAATCCAACCATTTTCGATCATTTTGACCTAAAATCTATCTTTACCGAACATCTCACAGAAATTCCTATAATAAGTTTAATGAGTGTGTCTAAAATCAAAATATTTCAATCCGATAATTTAGTACGTATAATTATTGAATATCCTGACGTAAAAAATGTTTGCAGAAAAGTCATGTTATTCCCAGTAGCTCATAACAACACCATCCTACAATTGCGTAATGATGTGGTAGCTGAACGCGCCGGACAAGTTCAACCGTTAACAGAGTGCGTCACTACCAACTACGCTACCATCTGCAAGAAGTCATTGCAGGAAACTTGTGCCAACGGGTTACACTCAGGAAAAGCACCTAGAGCCTATCACAATTGTGGACGAAGGCACTATCATCATTAATGACTCTCCAGCAAGCGTCAGAGTAGACGACGGGCCCCTAATCACCTCCAAGGGCACTTGTCTCATCACATTTGAACGAGAGACAACTATAAACGAGACCATCTACCTCAACTACCATCGAGTGATAGAGAAGGAGCCTGGCATTGCAGCATCTCCGCTCTTGAAGATTACCGGGCATGATCAAGTGCTTAGCCTACCATTGGTCCCTCAGGCGATAAAGGCATGACGTAACTTCAGGGGGGACAACCAGTATGTGGCTCATGATTGCTATGGTATGCTGGAATCGAAGGAAGACTTCCCTAGGATTGCATGCGTTGGCAAGGAAGTATTGCGTCACCGAGGACGGCGCCGATCTTAAGGGGGGAGTAGTTAACAGCATAGTTAACGAGCAGCCCTCGCAGCGGATGTGATGCACGCGCGGAGGCATTATTGTTGAGTCAGGCATTTGTTGTGTTGCGCAAACAAGTTGCAGGCTACGATTCGTCGATGCACTTTGTCGACTAAGCGTCTGCATGCCATGAGAATTCCGCGTGGCAATATTTCGCTGACCACTAGTTTTATGTTTCAATTGTACTTAGCTTAAGATACATATTCATTATTATTAGAGTTCAGTTTTGTATCAACACTTGTACCGCCCTGCCGGTCAATAAAATACCTTACTCCGGCGTCGCCGTAACAACCCGAGTTTTACTACTAAGCTAGCGCTAGCATTAATCTAATAACTGGTTACCTTTTTCAAACGAAGAATAACTCGCCGCGAAATATTAATAATAGATCTCGTGGCAACAAAATAAATTAATTGGCGCCCAACATAAATAAAACGAAAACACGTCCATCGGGACCGGGTTAATCCTTTTTATATAATATATATATATAATATAATATATATTTATTTTATTATAATAAGCAAAGTGATTGGTGAAGAATTGTTTAAAAAAAATATACAACAATATAGAATTGTGAAAATTGAAAAGATTCAAATAGTTGGTGAAATTTTATTAAATTCAACACAAAATTGTGAAAATTGAATTAGTGAATTAGTGACAAGTTCAAAAGAATTAGTGAAATTAAAAAAAAAAAAAAAATTGATGAGGAAATTTGTAAATTAAAGAAAAAATTATTTGTGGAATTTGTGAAACCAAATTCGAGAAAACTACTGAAGATTTTTTTTTTTTTTTTTTTTCACGTTCAACAAAAACTAGTGAAAATTGAAGCTTTCTCAAGAGAAACATCCAAAGTGAAAAATCAACCCATATAAAAAAAAACGCAAAAAGTGAAATCAAATTGCAAAAAACAGAAATCCACAAGGAGAGAATAGCAAAGACTTCAACCGAAGAATAGTGGAAACTGCAAGCTGAGTAAGCAGAGACAACAACCGTCAACAGTAAAGAAGTCAACCATAAAACAGAAGAGACGACAACCTTGAAATAGCAGAGACAACAACCCCAACAAGAAGACAACGAGTGCAGATAGCAGAAACACCAACAGAGTAGTTCTTAAACATAACCTACCCCAACATAAGAATTATTAAGCAAATATATGTAAGTGAATGTTCGAGTAAGATAAGATAAAAAAAAATTTTAAAATAAACAAAGTAAAAATCTAATTAAACGGTTGTGAAGCACTTGATTCGGACAGACGCCAATGCAAGTACGCTTTACAAAAAATATTTTATTAATTAATTGCTCATGAATTGGGCCTATAGGGAGATAAAAGTAGAAGAAGACAGCGAGGACGACCTAGATATAGGTTTCGCACCAGTGGTAAACAACTCTATAGAAATAGAGGCAGAGAGCTTAAGAGCAACAATTCAAAGCGCGCTCATCGAGCAGGAGAGGCGACTAAGACAGGAATTTCAGGCCGAGCTTCAAAATGTCAAGAGCCAGATGAATGCCCTTACAATAGAAGCACCGCAGGTAGAAGTGTACCAAAAGGTAACAATAGACCCGAGCATTAGATGCGAGGGAAAATTAGATATAGTCAAATCGGTACGAAATTTTAATGGGGACTATGAAGAGTATGTGTCGTGGAGGCAAGCGACCATCGACGCATACGAAATATTTAGGAGATATGCGGGTAGCGAGGCGCAATATGAAGCTGGGCTATCCTCACGTCCCATAACACAGTCTTGAATTTCGATGCGTTCATCGCAAGACTGGACTGCACGTATGCAGATAAAACGTCTCTGCGTGTGCTGAGGCAGCAGTTAGAATTGGTTAGGCAAGGAGATTTCAGCTTAAAAACTTATATTAGTAACAAACAAGATCGTCATGACACATAATGAACCGGCCGTGTCGATTCTGTGCGCGGAAATAAAGGATGATGCCCTACATGCCTTTATGGCAGGCCTTAGGAGGCCCCTCAAAGCATTGGTCATCCTGGCAAAACCGAGGGATTTACCATCCGCGTTAGCAACGGCCAGGAAAGCCGAAAACAGCCTTGAGAGGAGTGCATTTGCGGCATCTTATGTCAAGGTAGTGGAAGAGAGAGGAAGTACCAATAAGAATAACAAAACAAATCGCACGCAAACCAGACAGGGAAAAACTTACGATAGGAACCCCCACTTCACTGGGAATCGAACCCAGAATAATAGGCCGGAAGCAAGGCAGCCAGCGAACGACAGGGATTCACACTTCAAATCTCAAGTACAGCCCATGGATGTCGACCCCTCGACATCGAGATTTAGACAGCAAACGAACAGGCGGAAGTATCAATCCCCACAAAACGAGGGTCTGAAGAGACAAAACACATCAGAGCGTAGGTCTGATTATAGGCGCCAGAAAGTAAACAATATTAATCAAAAAAATTGCGCCAAAGAGGAAAATTTTAATAGATACTGGGGCGGCAAAGAATTATATTAAACCCGTAAAGGGATAAAAAACATAATGCCTGTCGATTCCCCATTCACTGTGAACTCTATACACGGGTCCAGTAAGATAAAACAAAAATGTTTAGTCGTAATTTTCGGCAAAGTTGCCACATTCTTCATATTAGAAACCCTTGACACATTCGATGCCATAACGGAACATCCAGAAGATCCTAGCCAACTTAGGCAAAGCGAGGTACTTCACCACGCTGGATCTGAAGTCTGGATATCACCAAATTTACCTGGCCGAAAATGACTTGGTCAAGCGACTTGGTGAAGCGAACATGAGAGTAGCCAAGGAGAAGACGAAGTTCTTCAAAGAAAGCGTTGAGTATCTGGGATTCATTGTCACCAGGAACGGCGACACGACAGATCCTGAAAAAGTGAAAGCAATTCAGGATTAGCCAGTTATTACAGGGTATTCATTAAAGATTTCGCCTCTATAGCGAGACCTTTGACAAATGTGCGGAAAGGCCAAAATGGCACTGTAAGTAAGCACATGTCAAGAAAGGTGATTATAGAATTCGATAATCCGCAAATAGACGAATTTAACCGATTAAGGAACATACTAGCATCTGAGGATGTCATGTTAATGTACCCTGATTTCAAAAAACCCTTTGACCTTACAACCGACGGCTCCGCCAGCGGCATTGGCGCAGTATTATCCCAAGAAGGTAGGCCAATAACGATGATCTCACGAACATTGAAGGCATGTGAGGCACACTACGCCACAAACGAAAGAGAGTTGCTGGCTATTGTGTGGGCCTTGGGAAAATCACAAAATTACCTATATGGAAGGGAACTGCATATTTATACGGACCATCAGCCGTTAACATTTGCAGTTTCCGAAAGAAACACGAACGCGAAAATCAAGAGATGGAAGGCGTTCATTGAAGGACATAATGCTAAGCTGCATTATAAGACTGGAAAGGAAAATTTTTTTTGCAGACGCCTTATCACGGCAAGAGCTTAACGCTCTACAAAATGATACAACTTCAGACGGAGCTACCGTCCATAGTGAGGAGTCCCTGACGTATACCATTAACACGTCGAACAACCCCTTGAATTGTTATAGAAACCAAATTGTCATCGAAGAAGCGCGATACTCTTCACATCGTAGAATTATTTTATTCGGCAGGAAAACCCGCCACCTAGTCCAATTCACAGACAAAAACAACTTACTTGAAACACTGAAACTTGCCGTCAATCCTGACGTCGCAAACGCATTCCATTGTGAATTACAGACCTTAGCGATCTTCCAACACGATCTCGTGTCGCTATTTCCGGCAACATTCTGGCATTGCAAGAAGATAGTTGCAGATATCACTAACAAAGATAAACAAAAAGAAATAATTCACACAGAACACAATCGTGCGCATAGAGCAGCGCAGGAACCTACTACTTCCTAAAGATGACCAAGTTGGTTAACGAAGTAGTAATAAATTGCAAAGTATGCATTACCGCTAAGTACAACCGGCATCCAAAAAAACAAGAGATTGGAGAAACACCAATCCCATCATATAGTGGAGAAATATTGCATTTAGATATATTCTCCACGGACCAAAAATTAGTTCTGAATTGCATAGATAAGTTTTCTAAGTTTGCTATGGTCCAGCCAATAACTTCGAGGGCAATAACTGACCTCATAAAACCCATCTTACAAATTATAAACGTTTTCAAAAGTACTAAAATCATTTACTGCGACAATGAACCATCGCTCAAATCAGAAACGATTACTTCGCTCCTCAAGAGCCAATTTAACATAGATATGGTGAATGCACCGCCACTCCATAGTAGCTCTAATGGACAGGTGGAGCGCTTCTATAGCACCTTAGCAGAGATAGCTAGGTGCCTTAAAATTGACAAAAGAATAAGCGACACAAGCCAAGCAATTATGCGTGCAGCTGTCGAATATAATAAAACAATACACTCCGTAACAGAACAAAAGCCCTTAGAGGTGTTACACGCGGTCCCAGAAGAATTTAGGGAACAAATAAAATGCAAACTTATACGAGCGCAAAAAATTCACTGGCCAGAAATAACGTAAGCAGGCAGAACAGAGTATTTGAGGTAGGCGAAAGAGTCTTCCTCAAAAACAACAAAAGATGGGGCAATAAGTTATCGCCGCTTTGCTCCGAAGGCACCATCCAAGCTGACCTGGGAACGTCAGTTCTCATTAAGGGGAGGGTGGTCCATAAGGATAATTTTCGATAGTGCTAAGTTTAAAAATTAAAAATATCATCAGTTAATAATATAATGACATTATTTTATACAGGTTCACCTTGACGCACGCGCGAGTGACCGATTTCACCCACGCAAATTACATATCAATTTTGGATGGTGAAATTCCTATAAACAAATAAACCAACTAACTGATACAGTCAACAAATTAAATAAAGAAAAGAAGGGCGAATTTGTTGACACGCCCCACTTATACGAAACCCTACTTGCACGCTACAGAATGATAGTATCGGAAATCCAGAATCTTATGTTAACAATCACACTTGCAAAATCCAATATTATAAATCCAACCATTTTCGATCATAATGACCTAAAATCTATCTTTACCGAACATCTCACAGAAATTCCTATAATAAGTTTAATGAGTGTGTCTAAAATCAAAATATTTCAATCCGATAATTTAGTACGTATAATTATTGAATATCCTGACGTAAAAAATGTTTGCAGAAAAGTCATGTTATTCCCAGTAGCTCATAACAACACCATCCTACAATTGCGTAATGATGTGGTAGCTGAACGCGCCGGACAAGTTCAACCGTTAACAGAGTGCGTCACTACCAACTACGCTACCATCTGCAAGAAGTCATTGCAGGAAACTTGTGCCAACGGGTTACACTCAGGAAAAGCACCTAGAGCCTACAACAATTGTGGACGAAGGCACTATCATCATTAATGACTCTCCAGCAAGCGTCAGAGTAGACGACGGGCCCCTAATCACCGCCAAGGGCACTTGCCTCATCACATTTGAACGAGAGGCAAATATGAACGAGACCATCTACCTCAACTACCATCGAGTGATAAAGAAGGAGCTCGGCATTGCAGCATCTCCGCTCCTGAAGATTACCGGGCATGATCAAGTGCTTAGCCTACCGTTGCTCAAAAGAATGAATGAGCACAGCCTTGATATCATCAGGCGACTGAGGGATGACGTAACTTCAGGGGGGACAACCAGTGTGTGGCTCATGATTGGTATGGTCGTTGGTCTCGTCTTCTGTAGCGTCGGCGTGATTCAACAATGCTGGAATCGAAGGAAGACTTCCCTAGGATTGCATGCGTTGGCAAGGAAGTATTGCGTCACCGAGGACGGCGCCGATCTTAAGGAGGGAATAGTTAACAGCATAGTTAACGAGCAGCCCTCGCAGCGGATGTGATGCACGCGCGGAGGCATTATTGTTGAGTCAGGCATTTGTTGTGTTGCGCAAACAAGTTGCAGGCTACGATTGGTCGATGCACTTTGTCGACTAAGCGTCTGCATGCCATAAGAATTCCGCGTGGCAATGTTTGGCTGACCACTAGTTTTATGTTTCAATTGTACTTAGCTTAAGATTCATATTCATTTTTATTAGAGTTCAGTTTTGTATCAACACTTGTACCGCCCTGCCGGTCAATAAAATACCTTACCCGTCGCCGTAACAACCCGAATTTTACTGCTAAGCTAACGCTAGCATTAATCTAATAACTGGTTACCTTTTTCAAACGAAGAATAACTCTCCGCGAAATATTAATAATAGATCTCGTGGCAACAAAATAAATTAATTTGCACGCCGCTGGCTGCGGCAATCGGTCGTCTCCCTGTGAGACTGGTGGCGGCTTTGGTTCCGCATAATAGAACTGCTAGTATACATGCCGCTGGCTGCGGCAATCGGTCGTCTCCCTGTGGGACTCAATATAACTGCTAATATACACGCCGCTGGTTGCGGCGTTTGCCGAATGGTGAATCTTAGTTCCGTCCACTGGAACTACAATGGGACCTCGCTGGCTGCGGCGTTTGCCAATTTCCTTTTGAGAATTGCGGTTCTGTCTTAAACATCACAAACACTATCGATTGTGTTAGAAGATTATTAGAAGTGGTTAGAAGTTTTATTCTGGAATTCATACTTATTAATATACAATAGATTACAAATATACATGCAACTACCGCAGTGTTCTCCTCGGCCGTCAAACAGAAAATAACGTGATTTTGGCGGAAGTTAGATTAGCTTACAAGTTAGTGTGCCCGTATTCACTTAGGGCTTTAATCCAGATCGGATTGGTCAACAGGCTTGACCAAATGATGCCATTTGTTTCCCCGAGCGATTTTACTTAGGACCTCTTTGATCCATCGTTTTGATGCCTTTCGTCTATCGATGACTGTGAGCGGTCCGAAAAAGCCGACGCCCACGTAGGTGAACGCTGGCTTGAAAGCAGCCAATCTTGCTCGAGGACCGGTGCCATCAGTGGTGGAATAGGTCGGGCTCTTTCCAGCGTACATCGTTGGCAGCTTCGGCATATCCTTTTAAGAAGAGGTCTTAGTTTTGGGATAAAATATTTTTGTCTTACCGGTTGTTTCATGATTGATGTGGTGATATTTTTCGTGGTAATGGCGGACTATTAGAGTAGTTGGCCAGAGATGGGTTGACAACGCAATCTTCCCCTTTAAAGCGTTGGCAAAGCGGGTAGCATGATCGGTTATGCACAGCTTTCCATGCATGTTGCATGTTCCGATATAGGAACATTTGTCCTGAGACTATCTGATCCACTTGCAGACATGTGTCGGCATTTGATTTGCGGATCTTATTGGTCTTTTTCTCCTTGTAGACCAACCAAGCGGCTGCTCTGCTTAGTCGGTTCCAGTTGGAGAAATATTCGTAGTATATTTTTGCATTTTCCTTGCGCATGTATAGAAAACGAGGGCGCAGTTCCTCGGTAACTGCGTCTCTAGAACATCTACCACTTTTATTTTACTCGGCACCCATCTCCATTCGTTGATGTTTGTAAGCTCCGAGATTTCTGCTATCCTGAACATCACATACTGTGCATACCGACGGGGATCTCCGTTCAGCCACGCCAGTACGGTTTTCGAGTCTGTCCATAAATGGCATTCTTGAATGTCCAGCTCATGTTGCAAAACAATATTATGCATTAGCCTTGCGCCTGTCACCGCTGTTTGGATTTCTAGTCGTGGAATAGAAAGTGGTTGCAATGGTGCAAGTTTAGCTGAAACGATACTCAAATATATATTAGTATCTTGCTCAAGCCTAAAGTATGCCACTGCGGCATAAGCATCTACTCCGGCGTCTACGAATACGTGGAGTTGAACTTGGAAATCTTCTGCTCTCTACTGTATTTCTATAGAGAAGAGAATATCATCTTGGAATTCGTACTTTGGCTATTAAAGGATGAAATGATAGCTATCTCCGCCGAGAACATTGAGATCTGCTGACAGATCTTCGTCTCAATCGTTTTTGGAGCGCCACACTTGTTGGAGTAGGATTTTGAGGTACATCATAATACAAGATACGAAGCCCATTGGATGGAAGACTGAGATCAAAACTTGTAGAATTTCTCTTTTGGTTAGCACAACATCGGTGGTTATTAGGTTACGCATAAGACGCACGAACTTTAAGGCATACGTGAATGCATCCTGATCTGGATTCCATTGCATGACCAATATCTTCTCGTAGATTTTGATGTGCTTTCTGTATTTCCTCTTGGGTTGTGATCTCTTTGAGTTTAGATAAGATTTCTTTTGAATTTGAACACTATTTATGCATGTGGAAGCTCGTGGAGGCTGTACTTCTTGAATGTCTTTGGCCAGGGCTACTGGGTTCTCTGCTGTATAATAAGAATCGCTTTTGATGTAGATGGAAACTCTTTTTCGTGTGAGCACTTAGCTCTATTTTCTTGCGTAGTTACAATAGCCTTCTTTTTGCTGTTAGAAGACTGTAAGGAAGTCGTCGATGATCATCCGTTCCATATAAGGTATAATTCCCATCGTTATAAGTTATTGTGTTTTCCAAAATCTGCAATGATCTGTTTTCCTCTGGAGAATTGGTTAGCTCTAGCGAAACGTTTTCCTCCGTCAGCATGTTTTGTTTGATCATTTCATGCAGATCCTGGTCGCAGTACCATCTATGGATGTTTAGCTTGTTACGGCCTTGCCACGGATCTATTAAATATGGTTTATCCCAAATCGTATTTGCAGCAATGGGTTGTCAAATTTGCAATGATCTCTGCTCCTCTGAAGATTTGGTTAGCTTTGGCGAAACAGCTTTGCCACGATCCATTAAATTTGGTAAATGCCAGACTCGTCTTTGTAGCAATGGGTTGCTGTCACTTGCCTTCGCATACGCTTCGCGCAGCAATGAGATTTGGATTGTTGATGCTTATGATCCTTTTTGGAATTATGTTTGTATAGTACTGTAATTGCAGATTTCTTAGATGTGGATATTTGCTTTTTGTTTAATCCGCCATCATCGACTCTGCAGACAGACCAAGGAAATTCACAGTATAAAAGTCGTTTAAGTTAAATAGCTTGCGGCTCTCTCTTTTGACAGCTGATACATATTAAACCGGGAGCGCCCTTCTCGCCCAACTCTTTGGCTAGACTTTCTTCCAGAAGTGTTAGACATCAATTGACTTTGACTTTCCGTACAAGGTGACTGGAACGATTCTGAAAAAACCCCCTAGAAAGAGGGGTAGCTGATGAGTTACGATGATTATGTAAGACACTTCGTTATGGAGAAGACTGTTGTGCTTAGCCTTGCAGCCGGTTATATTGCACAATGTTTGCCTCCAACGCACTCCTTAGTTATGTCTACAGTCCCTTCAGTTGTCCCTTCAGTTAGCAGGGCAAAATAATAATAGGGGTTATATATATTATCAAAAATAAAAAGTACTGGTTTTTATAATTCCTCACATACTAATATCATATATCTCCCATATTAACGATCGGAATGAATACAGATTTCGATGAATATAGAATGTAGATACGGAGAATGCAAATAACGTCTCAGAAAATCCCGAAATATCAATGGTCCGATTCATTGTTTTTTACCTGAGAAAGCTTTTTTGAACATTCAACCTTTTTGTTTTCATATAGATATAATTAAACCTTTGCGAAAGAAACAAAATTATTTTGGTCAGAAGTTTGCAACGCGTAAAAGGAAGCAAGTCCGACTATATAAAGTATATATATTCTTGATCAGCACAATGAGCAGAGTTGATATAGCCTTTTTCGTCTGTCTGGATCAACGCAATCTCCTCCGAGACCCTTAAAGAGTTGAAGTTGTATATCTCGGAATCATCCCGATATCATATAGCTCCCATAAGAGCATTCCGTCGTGAAAAAGCCTTAACCTCAATAACTTTATTGTTTTCCAATAAAATATCATAAAAGCCGGTATTTGTGATTTCCATATACTTCTTAAAATATCTACTTAGTTCCATTAAAATCAGTTGAGCATATAATATAACTCCCATAGGAGCGATCGGTTATGAATATGGCTTCCGAGGAATAACTTGGTTGTTTTAAAAGTGCTTATCTCAAAATTTGGTATTTATGAGTTTTTATACCCTGTTCCCCTAGAGTAAAAGGGTTTTTTAAAGTCGCTAAAATGTGTGCAACTGGCAGTAGAAAGCATTTCCGACACCATAAAGTATATATATTCTTGATCAGCATCAATAGCTGAGTCGATTGAGGCATGTCCGTCTATCCGTTAGGCCGTCCGTCCGTATGTAAGCGTTGATCTTAAAGACCACAAGAGCTAGAGCAATCAAATTTGGTGACAGCATTCGTGTAGTGCCTAGGCAGATAAAGTTCGTAACGCTCCTTTTTAGTCCTTACTTGCATCAGAGCCGGATTTCAGGTGTAGGGGTACGACATAACGAATTTATATTGTGCGCTGGCGAAATAAGAAGATCAAGTTATTCTTTCTTTTAACAATACGTTATAATTTTATTGGCAATTTGATTGGTGGATGTTGGTATGGCCAGAGAGTTTCTGCACGAGCTATTGACTCTGTAATTGAGGCTATTGTTGAATCCACACTGCACCGCTGGCACGCATGAAAACTTATCGACAGATTGTGTTTGGCTGTGGCAAGTATTCCTACTGCCACGATGACTCCTGGTCTTGTCTAGCTACACCTGTAGCCTTCTCCTAATATTCTGCTAGGAATACTCCTAGTCTTTTTCCACTATGCCAGGAATACTCCTGGTCTTCCTTAACTGTGCTAGGAATACTCTTGATCTTCCTTAACTGTGCTAGGAATACTCCTAGTCTTCGCTAAAACTGCTAGGAATAGCTCCTAGTCTTCAATATTCTGCTAGGAATAGCTCCTAGTCTTTTATATACATCCTGGAATAACTCCTAGTCTTTTACGTACTGCTAGTAATAGCTCTTAGTCTTGTGATCTGCTAGGACTAAATCCTAGTTTTTCATACACTGCTAGGAATAACTCCAAGTTTTTAATACACTGCTAGGAATAGCTCCTAGTCTTTCTACTTGCCACCATAAACTAATCCGCCTTTAAACCTTCAATTGTAGCCAGGATACGGATGGATATCCTTTTTCCAATATGACTTGGCACGGCTTCACTTTTACTTCTTCACGTATGTTTCACTTTGTTGGCCGCGCTTGTTTACTTCACTTGTTAAATCTTCACTTGCGCCTTGCTGGTCCAAGTGATACTTCGCTAGTTTCCTTCGTTTTCTAACTGATCCCCTCCGTGTCTCATCCATGTCTATTTATAGGCATTTTGACCAGGGTGGACGCGTGGTGGGATTATGTACAGTTGCCAGCACTTTTCCGATATTTGCCGCCCAAAACTTTCCATCACTTTCTTTTATCTTCGGTTTTCCTGACCACCAAACCGTGGTGGTTTGGTTGAACCGTTTATATTAAATAAACTTAATAACTATATAAATATAGCCACATTTATCTTCTGTTGTATAAATATATATATATACAGAATTAATACTCCAAATTAAGATATAATAATCTCTATATATATAAAAATAAGTTGCTGTTCGTTAGTCTCGCTAAAACTCGAGAACGGCTGAACGGACACTGTAATTGTGCCTATTGTTGAATCCACACTGCACCGCTGGCACGCATGAAAACTTATCGACAGATTGTGTTTGGCTGTGGCAAGTATTCCTACTGCCACGATGACTCCTGGTCTTGTCTAGCTACACCTGTAGCCTTCTCCTAATATTCTGCTAGGAATACTCCTAGTCTTCTTCCACTATGCCAGGAATACTCCTGGTCTTCCTTAACTGTGCTAGGAATACTCTTGATCTTCCTTAACTGTGCTAGGAATACTCCTAGTCTTCGCTAAAACTGCTAGGAATAGCTCCTAGTCTTCAATATTCTGCTAGGAATAGCTCCTAGTCTTTTATAAACATGAATAATTCGTGGAGGTCTAATATATAAAAATATTTTTTGTATTCATCACATTACCTACAGATTTCTGTCACATCACAGACTCAAAATTCAGTGAGTTTTCCCAGATATAGCGCAAAAGTTCAATAACCAAGAATTGCGTGCGACACTTTGATAGAAGCTGTGAACAGTGGATCTGGTGGAATTTATTTCCTTGATGCTCCCGGAGGAACCGGGAAAATGTTTTTAATTTCATTGCTTTTGGCGAGGATCAGATCGCGAAATGATGTTGCTCTAGCGTTGGCTTCATCTGGAATTCTGATTTGAAATTACCGCTAAACATGCAAATCACCGAAACACCAATTTGCAACATTGCCAAAAATAGCGCAATGGCCAAGATCCTACAGGTATGCAAATTGATTGTTTGGGATGAATGCACAATGGCCCATAAGAGGTCAGTGAAGGCACTGGACAGAACGTTGAAAGATCTTCGTGACAACCAAAATATTTTCGGTGGGGCCATGATTCTGTTGTCAGGTGATTTTCGTCAGACTCTTCCAATTATTTTCCGATCAACTGTTGTTGATGAACTAAATGCATGCATAAAATCATCAAATTTGTGGCAGTACGTAAAGACACTCCACTTAACAACTAACATGCGAGTATTTTTGCAACAAGATGAAACTGCAAATGTGTTTGCGAAGCAATTGTTAGACATTGGAAATAATAAAGTTTCAGTGGACACCTCGAACGGATTCATCACATTACCTACAGATTTCTGTCACTTCACAGACTCAAAAGTGGAGCTTATTCAGCGAGTTTTCCCAGATATAGCGCAAAAGTTCAATAACCATAATTGACTGGGTGAACGAGCAATATTAGAATTTTCAATTTCAATTTCAGAATTTTCTTCCAGGACAGTTGGTTTCCTTCAAATCAGTCGACACCGTAATGAACCAGGATGACGTAATCAACTATCCCACTGACTTCTTAAATTCACTGGAATTGCTTGGATTACCACCTCACAATTTGCAGTTAAAAGTAGGATCAGTTGTCATCATGCTGCGTAACATTAATCAACCTCGACTATGCAATGGAACAAGACTGGCTGTGAAAAGACTGATGAATAACGTCATTGAGGCGACAATCATAAAAGGAAAATACAAAGGAGAGGCTGTCTTGATCCCGCGGATACCGATGATTCCAACGGACTTACCATTCGATTTTAAACGCTTACAATTTCCAGTACGTCTGGCCTTTGCAATGACCATAAATAAATCGCAAGTCGTTAGAAGTTGGAGTTTCCCTGTTTCGCGCATGGACAATTATACGTCGCGTGTTCGCGCGTCGGAAACCCGTCTTCTTTGTTTATTTACGCACCACAAAACAAAACTAAAAATATAGTTTATGAGAAAGCTTTAAATTATTTAAAAGACTGTAATTTAACAGTATGTGTCTGTGAATATCAAATTTAAAATTTATCGATGAGGCAGTACGAAGTCTCTAGTATATACTATAATACTAATGTTATGTTTATTCCATTACATGAATTATAAAACATTATATAGAAGTATTTTATGTACATATGTATATCTATATATATATAGTTTCATATTTGAATAACAACTATATAAAACCCTTTACCTATGTTCAAGCATATAATGTGAGCACATAAGCTAGCTGTATGTAAACAGAACAACGGAAATAACAACTAACATAATTTTCGGGCATAACTTAGAATTATTTGTACAGTCAGTCTTGTTTCTGAAGCTGCATTGAAGAGTCAGCAAAAATCATAATTACATTTAAGTTTAATAAACAAGATCATTTTCGTCACGTACGCATACGCATTTAGCTTGGGCATAACTTAGAATTATTTGTGCAGTCAGTATTGTTTCTGAAGCTGCATTGGAAAGTCAGCAAATTAAATTTAAGTTTAATAAATAAGTAATTAATTATAAATCTAAATATAATATATTTTCAATAAATAAATAATTGAAAACATATACATAAACGTAGGATTCTTCTAAATAAAAATAAAATTAAAACAACAGAATATAAACAAAAATAAAATTAAATCAACATAAGTAAATCAAAATACAATTAACAAAAAAATCAAACCGCATTTTATAACACAAGCAAATAAAAATAAGAAATCAAAATATAATTAACAAAAAAAAAAAACAACACACAAAAACAAATTTTCATTTGAAAAAATTAAAAATCTAATAAATAAAATTAATAACAAACACAACAATTAAAAGACTATACAATAAGCAACATAAGAGCTGCATATTAAGAGTATAAATAAAAAGTAAAGAGAGACAGTGAGACACACAAAAGAGAGTGTGAGGCTAAGCAAAAGCAAAATAGGGTACGCGCGTGCCAAAGTAAAAGAAGAAGAAAATTTTTTTTGCCCAGGACAACGGACAGACGGGCATACGGACAGACGGAGAGTGCTAATTGAACTCAGCTCATCGTGCTGATCAAGAATATATATATATAGTCGTATAGAATATTATATAGTCGTAGATGCTTCCTTCTATACGTTGCAAACTTCTGACCAAAATTAATATACCTTTTTTGCAAAGGTATAAAAATTACGGTTGACACTATGGATAGAAAAGTAATATTAGAAAATTATGTAAAACCACAACCAAACAAACTTATACCCACGACATAAAATTTTTATATTCACAAATTCTCAAATAATTATGATATGTTGTTTGGAACACAGCTTTTTTTTTTTTTTTTTTTTTTCGCGCGAATCCCAACGGGTGCACTAAATGTCCACACCTCCCGCCCAACCGACCGAGGGGCGCTAGCCGCATAACGTACGGCTCGAGTCGCGGGGACAGTTCATACATACAGACAAAAACGAAAACTAAAGCTAGCTACGAGCTAAAAAAAGAAAGTATAGAATTTTTTAGTAATGGAAAAGAGAGTTCTGTACTGATTACATGATAAAGACGATTATAATCAGAACAAAGAACTCGGAAAGGTTCATGCAGTAAATAATTAGTAGAACAGCGTGACAGAGATAGAGGTATAAAGTTTCTAGTAGGCCTACAAGGAACACTAAAATTTATTTGGTTCAATAGCTCGGGCGAGTCTATATCACCTTTAAGAAGCTTGTGCATAAAAATGACGCCAAGCATTACTCTACGATTAGTAAGAGAAGGAAGGCCAAGTAAAAGAAGTCTACTAGAGTACGATGGCAAATTGACATTACGATCCCAGTTCAGACCACGAAGAGCAAAAAGCAAGAACTGTTTTTGAACCGACTCAATTCTTGCTTGGTGTGACTCATACTGAGGTGACCAGATGCAAGATGCATATTCTAAAATAGGACGGACCAGTGAGGTGAAAAGAATTTTAGTTGTATATGGATCGTCAAACTCCTTTGACCATCTCTTTACAAACCCAAGAACGCCCATGGCTTTACCGACGGTAGAGGAAATATGGGACTTAAACGTTAGTTTACGGTCCATCAGGACACCCAAGTCATACATCTCATTAAGACGTTCTAATGGTGTATTAGTAAGAAAATAAGTAACTAAATGCAGAGAAGTTCTATAAAAAGTCATGACCTTGCATTTAGTTGACGCCAAGCATTATTCTACAGTCCATCAGGACACCCAAGTCATACAACTCATTAAGACGTTCTAATGGTGTATTAGTAAGAAAATAAGTAACTAAATGCGGAGAAGTTCTATAAAAAGTCATGACCTTGCATTTAGTTGCATTTAATTTTAGTAAGCTATTATAACACCATAGCTCAAGATTTTGAAGATTGCAAGCGACAAGAAGAGGTAATGTCTTTGTAACTAAAACAAAACTTAACGTACATAAGACCACGAGAGTAAATTATAACAGAGGGAAGGTCATTAATGAAAAGGGTAAACAGCAGTGGTCCCAAATGACTACCCTGAGGCACCCCAAAGTCACATGAATGGATTTGGAATATGGCGATTTAAAAAGAACTCTCTGAGTTCTACTTGTCAGATATTCACGAATCCAATCAATTAAAGGACTTGGAAAGCCAATACTATTTAATTTATGTGGGATTGTTATTTACCACATAAGTATTTATTTATATTTTATGTAAGTTTATTACAGTAACTGTGCTATTATGGTAAAATACAATGAAATGAATAAAACTCGTTCGTCGTTATGATTATTATTTTCCTCGTTAGTTGTTACTTCTTTTTTAGTTTTGCATCGTTCGTCGTTTTATTTTAAGATTCGCGTCGTTCCTCTTAATTTTCACGTCGTAACCGTCGTCGTTGCCGCCCAAAACTCTTTCTCGTCGTTGTCGCTTTTTCTCGTCGTTGCCCCTCTCATATTCGATCATCGTTGCCAATCTTATCATTGACCGTCGTTGCCAATTCAACAGAAATTGTTCTGGGCCACGGCTGCCAGATCCCATCCCACAACTCGGCCATCCTTTTAATCATTCGTCCCGAATGTGTCGTCTTCGTCGTCCTCAAATGGACTCCAGGGTTTCATGTACTCTGCGCACGTAGTCGTGTGTTTAGGACCCTCCGTAAAATTTGCGTCTTTAGTTACATCGTATGTGTCCTTCATCTTGGTTTTGGTAATGCGATAAGGACCTAGATACTTCGCTTTCAACTTAAGACCAGCTCCAAACTGCGTTCGCTTGATTGCCACAAGATCACCAATTTTGTATATTGTAGCTTGCTTTCGGCGTAAGTTGTATGTCTTCTTGTTGTCCTCTTGTAATTTCAAAATTTGTTGTTATTGTTGAATATTTGGATCATCTCGTTTTCGATCATCTGCTTCAGTTGAATATCCGATTTGGTACGCATTGTTACTCCAACCAACAACTCGTATGGAGTCATCTCTGTACTTCTGCAGTAGGTTGAATTAATTGCTTGCTGTACCTTGCCCACGAACTTGTACCACTTGCTCGGATCATCCACGGAAAGCTTAGATAAAACAGAAATTATAGTGGTATTTAGTCTTTCTACTTGCCCGTTAGCTCTTGGTAGACCAATAGTCACAGCATGATGAATAATATTTTCGGCGTCGCAGAACTCCTTAAACTCGTCAGATGTAAGAGCGGAACCTCTATCTGTGATAATTTGTATTGGATTTCCAAAGGTAAGGCTTTGAGCTTCCAGTCTCGTGATGACTTCTATGGCTGATGTAGTTTTAGTTGCATACAACCAGCAGAACTTGGTAAACCCATCTATAACGGCCAGAATGTGTTTATATCTTTTATCTGTGGATTCCAGTGGACCTAGGAAGTCGATATGAAATGTTTGCAGTTCCTCTTCCTTCGACAATGGATGTAAGAATCCCTCTTTTTTCCCACGCTTATGATTGGATACTATGCATGGAATGCAGCATCTAATATGTCGCTCGATCTTGGAGTCCAGTTTGGGAATGTAGTATTCTTTAGCTATTAACTCCTTTGTTTTTTTCACTGAAAAATGTCCTCTTTCGTGTGCCTCTCTGATAATTTCGCGCTGGAATAGTACAGGTACTACTATAAGCTCAACGTCGTCGATTAACTTGCACAACAATCCAGCTTTCATAAAATAATCATTATGCGATGTTTTTTCGGACAGAATATCAATAATAGCCTTAATCTCGTCGTCTTTGGCTTGCAGATGTTTTAGTTTGGTATATGCATTTCCATCAGCAATCATCATTACAGGATTTCGGCTCAGTGCATCCGCATGCTATGTTCCACTTCGTAGTCGAATTCCTGAAGCATTAAGATCCATCGGGCAACTCTGGTGCAAACATCCCTTTTCTCCATCGTTTTGGTAAATGCGTTGCAATCACTCACTAGCTTGAAGTGAATGCCAAGAAGATAAACTCGAAATTTCTGTAGAGCCTCAACGACGGCGAGAATTTCCAACTCGTAACTGGTAAATTTTTTCTGCGCATCTGTAGTCTTTCTGCTCATATAATAAACAGGGTGTAGTTGACCATCATCGGGTGAAATTTGTAGAAGCACTGCTCCAAAGCCATCGATAGACGCATCAGTGTGAAGCTCGGTACGGTGTTGGCAGTTAAACATCTTCAGCACGGGCTTCTGCGTAATTAGTGTTTTCAGCTCATTAAATGAAGTCGTCTCCCTCTCATTGAAACAGAACTTGGCATCTTTTCTCAGTAAATCTGAAAGAGGCTTGGCAATTAATCCGAAATTTAAAATAAATTTTCGAAAGTATCCAACTAGTCCCAAAAAACTTTGAAGTTGCTTTTGGTTTTTAGGCAACGGAAATTTAGTTACGGCTTTGATCTTACTGTCAGAGATACATATCTTTTGGTTTTCAATTTCATGCCCCAAAAACTATACTTTTCTTTTCAAAAAACAAAATTTTTTTAAATTTTTTATTAGGCCATACTCTTCGCACTGCTTTAGGACTTCTTGAAGATTCGATAAAGCCTCGTCTTCGTCTTTGCCTGGAATTATGATATCATCAACGTATGGTATCGCGATATTTTTGCGGGTTAACTCTCTAAATATGGAATTGATGTGTCTTTGAAACACACTGGGCGAGTTTGCCAATCCGAATGGTACTTTGCAAAATTGATATTGGCCATTGTGGGTAACAAACGACGTATATTTCCGACTGTCTTCCTCCACTTCGACATGGAAAAATCCATTCTTTAAGTCAAGCGTGCTGTACATCTGTGCGTTTACCAATTTGTCTAGCTGATCCTCGATTACGGGAAGTGGGAAATGATCTCGTATTATTACTTTATTCATTCGTCTATAGTCGATATATAGTCGTGGAGTACCATCCCGTTTTCTTACCAATACCACCGGGCTACTATACTCGGACTCCGAGTGCTCGATTGTACCATCTTTTAACCATTGCTCGACTTGTTCATCAATAATGCAGCGTTCGCTGTATGCAATTCTGCGCGGACGTGAGTAAATTGGGGCGTCATCCGTAACAACTATTCGCATCTTTACGTTTGTGGTTTTGGTGTTTGATGGTTTATAATTCTCGAAAGCTTTACGTACTTCATTTAATGCGTTCTTACTTGCATTAGAATCGATATTCAAGACAATGTCATTACCGTTATTAGCACTTATTTTCATTAACGAAGTTATTTCCGACTCAATACCGTCATCCTCGTGTTTTTTTATGGTTATGCCATTACAGAATTCTTCGCCTAAAACCATTTCGACGTCTAAAAAGTTTGGTGACACAACTAAGAAATTTGTAATTAACTGTAATCCGTCAATAAATATTGTTTCTTCAACCGAACCCAAAGGTTTTACTTTATTTTGACTTCCAAACCCGACTAAATAAACATTCACTGGATTAAGTTTTTGCTTGTTGAGTTTCACATACACCATTTCGTTTAGAATATTGTATTTGCTGCCTGTGTCCATTAGAGCTACATATTGTTGATTGTCAATATTTACTTCTTTGCTCATGCTCGAATGACTTATAATTTTACACGTAATAGGGACTTTTTCTTTTGATGTCGTTTTGGTAACACTACACTCTTTTGATATATGTCCAAATCCGTTGCAGTTAAAGCACTTTTTACCCTTGCTTTTATCTGCGCATTTATTTGAAGTGTGCCCCTTGGCACCACACTTGTAACATTTTATATCAAGTTTTTTGTCACTGTCTCGCGAATTATAAACACGTTTAGCCTTTTCAAAATTTGGCTTCTCTTTTTCGACTCGGTTAACGATCGTTTCATACGACTTTAATTTTTCTTTGAATTCTTTAAGGTTGTTGGCGTTATAAAGAATCGACTTGTTGACACTCAAATCGTTTATTCCATCAATTACGTATTGCATTAACGCGTTTGTTTCAATATTGCCGCGAGATGCTAGTTCTTTCATTTTCAACAAATACTCGTGAACACTTTGGTCTTTTGTTTTCTTTGTTTCCGATAAAATTTTGTGAATTTGCGCACTATTCACTTTTGTCTCAAATTCGTCGAGAAGGGATTTTTTTAACATATTCCAATTTTTAATTCCTCGTTCACTCATAATGTACATTTTTGATAACCCTTTTAGCGATCTTTTGGCAAAAATAAACTTTTGCAAATCGTCTAAACACATAATGCTTGCCATTTCTTCAAAATCATTTAACCACACTTCGATAGGCAATGTACCCCACACTTCGATAGCCAATGTCACCCCTAAAAGGTCGCAAAGAGTCTTCAATATCCCGAAAGCTAAGTGCAAATTTCGATGACGTCATATTTGCATTGCGTGTTACATCCATATTTCTTGCCACGACTGTGAAATGTTCCGGCATTTCATTTTCGTTTTCACTTTTATCGTCTTCTTCTTCACTCTCACTTTCATCATCGGGCTCGCTGTGTACATTTACCATTAAATTTGATTTCATCAGATTGTGAAATATATGTCCCATCAAATCAGCATTATTATGTTCCAATCCTAATTTGTTACATATTACAGCAAGATCACTGTCTGATAAATTTTCGGCCACATATGCAACTTTATTTTGATATTCTTCATAATTTCTATCGAAATCAAAACCTTTGAACTCACGTAAACGCTTTCGATTGTTACGATTACCCTCTGTTTCAAACACAAATTTGTGCAGCAATGCGATGTTGCCCCGCTTCTCTCTACTCAGCGCGTTAAGAACTTTCTCGAAATCACCAAGGCGCGACATTGTAGCGCCTGTTTCTAATTCCCCGAAAACTCACACACATACACAGACAATCTCCGTTCACCGTTTGTTTTTCTTGGAATTGTCCAATTGGCGTCTTTGGTATGCACAATTTCAAGAACTTTTTGCATCAATTTTTTACGTTTGACTTTCTTATTGTCGATTAATCTATATCTTCGTTTAAGTTTCAGGTGTGTTTTAACATTTATTCATCGTCGTTTTAGCACTTTTTATACACACATTCATTTAGTTAAGTTGAGCCCCCATATTTGTGGGATTGTTATTTACCACATAAGTATTTATTTATATTTTAAGTAAGTTTATTTAAGTAACTGTGCTATTATGGTAAAATACAATGAAATGAATAAAACTCGTTCGTCGTTATGATTATTATTTTCCTCGTTAGTTGTTACTTCTTTTTTAGTTTTGCACCGTTCGTCGTTTTATTTTAAGATTCGCTTCGTTCCTCTTAATTTTCACGTCGTAACCGTCGTCGTTGCCGCCCAAAACTCTTTCTCGTCGTTGTCGCTTTTTCTCGTCGTTGCCCCTCTCATATTCGATCATCGTTGCCAATCTTATCATTGACCGTCGTTGCCAATTCAACAGAAATTGTTCTGGGCCACGGCTGCCAGATCCCATCCCACATTTATAAAGAAGAAGCGTATGATTAACAGAATCAAAAGCCTTACTGAAATCAGTATATATGACATCAGTTTGCCTTGCATTTCTAAATTCTTCGATCGTTAAAGAAGTAAATTCTAAAAGGTTAGTGGTAGTAGATCTACATTTCACAAACCCATGTTGAAATGGTGAAATTATAGATCTACAAAAATGTTGCAATCAAGAAGTGATTAATTTTTAAAAGCTTTAGGTATAGCGGATAATTTAGAAATACCCCTATAGTTGGATGGTTCCGATTTTTTCTCTCTTTTATGGAGAGGAACTATATAGGATTCCTTCCAGATAGCTGGGAATGTGGAAGATTTGACAGACAAAAGAAAAAGTTTACGAATTGGCTTACATAAAGCCTCGGCGCAAAATCTGAGAACGCAACCTGGTATTTTATCAGGACCAGGAGAGTAGACAGGTTTCACTAAATTAAGCACGCTTAGGAGCGAACTTTCATTGATCGAAGGACTGTAAATGCAGTTAGAGCTTTTTACCTGGTAAGGATACGGAATGTCTGATCGATATTCCGCGGAGGAATAGGTTGTTGTAAAAAAGTCTGCAAACATATCAGCGATGGCTTGATCAGAACTCGCTATATTGTTTTCAAGAGATAAGCATGATGGATAGAGAGACATTTTGCGTTTGGAATTCACAAAGTTATAAAATTGTTTAGGATAACTAGAAAATTCTAATTTACAACGCTGAAGGTAATCCTTATAGCATTGCGTATTACGCGTCAAAAACTTTGATCGAGCGACTACGTAACGGTCGGTTTTATAACACCTCGATTTTACAGTTTTCAGGTTAGTTAGCTCCCGAGAACGCCAGGGGGCCTATAGGCCGACACAGGGATCCTCAGCGGTACAGAAACCTTAAAAAGCGAACCAAGAGTGTTATAAAACAGAGAAATAGCTTGGTTCATGTTTGAACAACTATACAGGGAAGACCAATCATTTTTAAGAATGAGCTCATTTAACTTACTAAAATTGGTCTTGCGAAAATTACGGGATTTAACCGCAGGACAGGCACTAACAGTCGGTACACGATACGGAAGATCAATAGTTACTCCAAAGTAGGATGAAAACTATCTTCAGGCAGGACAAGAGGGTTTATTCTAGAAACTGCACCATTGGTAGAATCGAGAACAAATATCAGATCCAAAGATCTATTATTCTTGTTACGGACTGGATTTATTTGAGTCAAAGATAACTCGAAAAGACCTTTAATAAAGCAATGTGAAATAGAAGGGAGCAACAAAGCAGATTCGTCAGTAGGGGACCATACTATTTCCGGTAAATTAAAGTCACCGAGAACAATTAACATGTCTCTATCAGACAGTAACGATGAGATGTGTTGGATAGAAACCAAGTGTTTAATGTACACCGCCATGTCGGATTGTGGCGGGATGTACAAGCAAGTAATGTAGACAGAGAAAGTCTTGAGACTGACCTTGACACTTACAAACTCAATCTCCTGGTTATCAGGAGATTGAATCCGGTCAGACGATAAAGCCGAGTCAAAGCGAAATGCGATCACACCTGAATATTGAAAATTTTGCAGACAGAACAGATGCATCGTTAATGTCAGGTTTTAACAAAGTCTCTGAAAATACTAGAATTATATAATCAAATACTAGACTATCTACATAAAGTCTAGGAAGCTTAGATTTAAGTCCTCTTACGTTCTGATAGCCCAGATTAAGGGACGAAATTAGTTTTTTGGAACACCAGCAGATGCTGCTATTCCATAAGCAATAGCAGAAGAAGTAGAAGGAAGCCTAACTGAACCACGAGTTTTCTTTTTGGCCGTATATTCTTTCACTAATATGTGATCCGGCCAAAAGCTGTTACTACAGATGCAGTCAAACAGTTCAACCGGGATACTAATTTTAAAGGAAGAGATCTCTTTAGAATAATTAAATTTAAATTTTTCCACCGATATTTTTGATGCTTGCATTTTTGTCTTAATGTAACCTAAGAAGTTTCGGGATCAAGCCTAGAAACAAATATATGTTTCTTCGATGGTACTCCAGTCAGAGGCCTAATTAAAGGTGTTCCTCTAACTGGGCAGCTGTTGGCAATAACCAAAGAATTTGGTAGTTGCCCGGACTGTTCGGAAACTACAGTTTCATTCGTCTGTATAGAGAGACCATTTCCAGGAGAAACGGAAATGGCCTCATCTTTACGCCCACCCTGTGTGACGGGGGTGGTAAACGATATGAGCTGCGGAGGATTGGCTGTGAGCAGTGACGGGGATTGCGGAACTGCGGCCGAGACAGGGATAGGCACCGGCAGATGCAGGGACAGATTCCGCATACTAGTTTTCTTGCGCTTTGGAGACTCATTCAACAGCTTATAGCTTTTGAACTCTGTCTCCAAAGCGTTAAACTCATCAAAGAGTTTACGAAAACCAGATGACAGTTTCTTAAACTTGTCCCTGGTCTGCCTCATGAATACCCTCATCTCGATTTCCACTTCTCGGCATGAGTCACATCCCCATTTGAGACCACCTCTTTGCTCCAAACTGTCCCTCACTTTGGCCGTGTAGCCGGCACACTTGACGTGCATGACATTATCACACAGCCAACAAGTGAGAAATACGTTATGGGGTGCAGGGGGGTTCAAACACTTTTTGCTGGAGCAGACAGACATAATAGTATTTAAATATTTTATTTTTTTTAGAGCGAAAGAAAAAAAATCAAAATTCAATGAAAAAAAGCCAAAAGAAAAAACTCACTCAGTATTTAAAATCAAATTCGACACTTTGGTCAAACTTGAAGAGAGGATAATTATTAAATTAAAGAGAGCACTACACAAGTACACGTATCACTTGTACGCGAGACAGAAATTAAGAAAAAAGAGCGGGAGAGCCAACAGCACTGCACATGCAACAACAGTACGTCGGCGAGAGCGCGAGAGTGATTTCAAAGCGGGAAGAAGTACAAAAGCAAAATCAAAGATTAATACAAAAGAATAAGTTTAATGCTTTGATTTTGCGTTTATATGTCCAAACAAACAAAAAGCACTATGTTAGTACGTAGATAAACCACCACCAAACTATTGGACAATTTTTTTAAGGCAGCGCGATGACTTTAAAGTCGAAAATAAGGAAAATTATGCGGGAACACAGGAAAACGCGTCAATTCACAGTGAAAGCTTGAATTGAATTCTAATAGATTGCGGAACTGTCGTCAATTTTCAATCAGGATTAACAACATTAAACGATTACCATTTTTAACACCAACAAATCCAATCTAATCAAAGTAAGCAACATTATTAAAAAACGGCAAATATAAAGAAACATTCTAACCAAAATCCAATTCTAATTGAACGTCCTCTCCAAAACATAATTAAAGGAAAGATCACACCAGAAAAAACTTATGCTATGGAAAACGATATGGAGGAATGCAATAAATATAGAATGGATCACCTGAACAACGAAGAGAGAAGGTGCACTAAATAAATACTAAAAGAATTTAGTGACATACACAGTATTATGATGGAGATCAACTAACGTTTACAAACATAAAATTCGGTCTATTCATCAGAATCCAATTTATAAATGACCTTACAGTTACCCATACTCTTTTGAATCTGAAGTCACCAATCAAATTAATGACATGCTTCAATAAGGCATTATTAAAGGAAGTAAATCTCCGTACTGCAGACCTCTTTGGATCGTGCCACAAAAGGAGGATGCTTCTGGCAAAAAGAATTTTCGTATTGTAATAGATTATCGATTATTAAATGAAATTACTATAAGCGATAAATTCTCAATTCCTAATATGAAGGAAATACTCGAAAAGCTTAGTAGATGTCAATATTTCACTACCATTGATTTGGCTAAAGGATTTCACTAAATCGAAATGGACGAGTCATCAATAGAAAGAACTGCATTTTCAACCAAGACTGGCCAATACGAGTTTACACGTATGCCCTTCGGATTGAAGAATGTCCCTGCAACCTTTCAACGGTGCATAAATAATGTTCTTGGTGACCTCATAAATAAGCATTGCTTAGTCCATCTAGATGATATTATTGTTCTCTCAACTTCGCTTGAGGAACACAATGATTCAATACCAAAGTATTTGAAAAACTCAGAAAAGCAAATATAAAACTGCATCTCGATAAGTGTAAGTTTTTCAAAAACGAAACTGAGTTTTTGGGTCACATTATTAGAAATGAAGAAATACGAATTACTAATATCAACCACAAACAACTACAGTATTGAATATAGAGAATGAATAAAAAAATAGAGACAGAAAAATTATGAGGGGGGAGTATGACCGATTTGCAGGGAAGGTTATCCACTGCGACCTTCTCGGGATTAGTATCTGGGCTAAGTATTTATTCCCGGACACTGTCGCAATTCCTGTGGCCAGGCGGGAAGATGATCCACGCCACCGGTTGACGTGACAGTGATTAGTATAGGGGGAGGGGGTGAAACCTAGTTGGGAGTATCGTCCACCACTAGTTCCTTATTATCTGTCAGTGGGATAGGGATAGAATCTAATTGGGAGTGTCGTCCTCAATCAGCTTCTCACTGACTATTAGTAGGGGAGGAATAGCTGTGGTTATAGGGGGGAAGGGTAGACTATAATCACAAATTTAACTATTAGTAATTTCCTTTTTTTCCGCGTTTTTTTTTTTTTTTTTACAAAGTATTCGGTTTTAGTAATCTTAAATTTAAAACACGGTTGCCAGTATGCCGTACCTTGGCTATATCAGACAAAATAGCAACCAAAACTAGATTCCTAATCTAAAATTTGTTCAAGTTTTTCCACGTCCGTATTTTGACACTTGTCATCCGTACACTTCAACGGCCACACACTAATTAATCTCCACCGCCGCGCTTGCGCCTAAGTAAACTTTTTTTCAAAAATGAGTAACTTCGCCGCTGATCGTATTTGCTTCTCACATTCGTTTTGATCAAATTCGCCACTCATTGTGGGTTTTACTGGCAAACTGATCCGGGATCAAAAACACCCTTATAATTGGCGCGCAAACAATTAAATTCAAAACCTAACGGAACTTTTTAAAACAATCTCTTAAACTAAGCTGCTTCACGCCGTCACCCCCCCCCACTTTGTTCAAAGAATTCTCCATCCCTTTCTAGTCGTCGCACGTAGTCTCTCGACGCTGGATATCCACGAGCACCACCCAATTCACCAGTACTTGGAACTGTCGTTCGACCGTTGTGGGCATGTCGAAATCGGATGTAGCCTGGGTGGCCCGGAAGCCGGTGGAGCCATCTAAACGTGTCGGATCATAACACGGTTCCTGTGTGGAGGGTTCCTCTACGTAGGGATCCTCTGCGCCCACAGATGGGATGTTAGTTGTTGTTTTCATTGTTTTCTTTTACCGCTATTCTATGTGCTTTTAAATATTATAGGGTACCGAAAGGTGTATTAGTTTTATAGTAGTTATTCAAATATGTTACTCGCCCTTCCTCTAAAAAATTGGCGTCCCGACAATGTCTTATTCTTATAATTTAGTAATTCAATTTTTTTCATTTGTAACATTTTATAACATTTTTTTTTTTTGGCATGGTATTCTTAAAAGTAATCTTAATTTTATTATCTTTGTTTTTCCAATTACATTTTTTTTTTTCAGAATTTTCAATAACTAATTAGGTGACATTATTATTATTATTATAATTATTCTGATTTATTTTCTTTTTAAATCTACTCCTATGATGAATAATTTTCCTGCCTTTATTTTCTTCTTCAAAATGTTTTTCGTCTAGTTGAGTAATAATTCCAGTATGTCTAAATGGGTTCGAAACTTTAAGTCTTGCATCTGGCATTCTCCTAAAATTAGTGTCAACTTCAAACTCTGCCCGATTTTTATTTAATTTATTTATTTTTGCTATCTTGGTTTTCCTGAGTATAAAAATATCATAGCAGGAGGTTCCCCAGTTGTTGAATGTATCATTTTATGATTATATGTGTACAATATCGTTTCCACCGATGTCTCAATATCCTCTGTATTATTGCTTGTATTAATAATCCGAAATTTTTCATTTAATGTTTTGTGTAGACGTTCTATATCAGCTATTCCATTTTTACTTGTAGTTATCTTGATGTCAACATTTTCCCTTTTAAGCCATTCGTTAATTGCTAGACTTATGAAAGAGGAGTCTTTATCTGCCTTGATGACTTGTGGCTTACCCATGTCATTAAATATTTTGATCAAGGCTTGTTTAGTTTCCAGCCAATCTCTGCCTTTAACCTCCATAAGGGAAGCGAATTTAGAATATACGTCAATACAGGAAAGGAAAGTTCTGTTTTTAATTATGTAAAAATCTATTACATATTTTTCTCTTATTGTTAGCGGTTCTAGGGTAATTTCGAATGGTAAGTTTGTGTTACGATGTTCCGATTTGCTTAAATTGCAAATATCACATTCATTTATTACGTTTTGTATAATTTCTGAAAATTTTGGGTAATAGAATTTTTGTTTAAAAGTCATTTCAACTTTATTGATGCCTGAGTGAAGGGTATCCAAATGAATTTTGAGAATAATTTCTTTTACTTGAGCATAAGTCAAAACATCTTGAAGTATAGTTGAAGTTTTAATTAATTTTACATTGGAACTTATAACGCGCATATATTCTTGTTGAAATATACCAAAATCAGTTTCATTCTCCATAAACATGGCGCTATTTCGTGTTGTGAAAAATTTTATCATTATTTCTTTAGCGTATTGAAAAGACATTTTTTTATATTCAAGAGTAATTTTGGTTTTCGAAAAGTAATGTGCAATAGTTTCAGAATTTCGATTTGACTTTACAAACTTAACTTGTCGATCAAAATAATTTACTTGCATGCATCTTTGATTATCCTCTGCTGCACTGTGAATAGTTGCCATTGTTGTATCGTTGTCATTTAGCATTATTTCTCCGTCAGCTAATTGAATTCCTGACAAGGCGTCGGCTACATGATTTTCCTTGCCTTGAATATATTTTATATTGAAGTCAAACTCGCTTAGTTTAATTTTCCAACGTTGGAGTTTCATATTTGGTTTTCGAATAGTGCTAAGCCAAACTAGAGGTTTGTGATCGCTTAGAACTTCAAATCTTTTTCCATATAAATATGGTCTAAAGCATTTCGTTGCGCAAATAATTGCCAATAACTCTTTTTCTATAGTACTATAGTTTTCTTCATGAGCATTCAGCGTTCGACTAGCAAAACATATAGGTTTACCATCTTGGGATAAAACGGCTCCAATTGCGACATTGCTTGCATCAGTGGTAACTTTGAACTCCTTTTTAAAATCCGGATAGGCAAGAATCGGATCGTTTACAATAAGAAGCTTAAGCTTTTCAAATGATTCCGTATATGATAAATCGTTAAAGTTTTTAATTACATTTTTTTTAATCTCAAAGTGATCGGCTTTGCAATGTGAGCGAATCCGGGAATAAATTTTCTATAAAACCCACACAAACCCAGAAATGACTTGATTTGCGTTTTTGTAGTTGGCAATGGAAAATTTTTAATCGCGTTGATTTTATTTGGGTTCGGCTTAATACCTTCTGTATTAATAATGTGACCCAAAAACTCAGTTTCTTTTTTCAAAAACTCACACTTATCGAGCTGCAGTTTTAGATTTGCTTTTCTGAGCTTTTCAAATACTTTGCGTATTGAATTGTTGTGTTCCTCAAGCGACGTTGAGAAAACAATAATATCATCCAGATAGACTAAGCAATGCTTATTGATCAGTTCACCAAGAACATTATTTATGCATCGTTGAAAGGTTGCAGGGGCATTCTTCAATCCGAAGGGCATACGTGTAAACTCGTAGTGGCCAGTCTTGGTTGAAAATGCAGTTCTTTTTATTGAGGACTCGTCCATTTCGATTTGGTGAAATCCTTTAGCCAAATCAATGGTACTAAAATATTGGCATCTACCAAGCTTTTCGAGTATTTCCTCCATATTAGGAATTGGGAATTTATCGCTTACAGTAATTTCATTTAATGATCGATAGACGATTACAATACGAAATTTCTTTTTGCCACAAGCATTCACCTTTTTTGGCACGATCCAAAGAGGACTGCAGTACGGAAATTTACTTTCTTTAATAATGCCTTGTTGAAGCATGTCATTAATTTGATTGGTGACTTCAGATTCAAAAGAGTATGGGTAACTGATTCTCGGATTCTCGGATTCTCATGAATAGTCCGAATTTTATGTTTAACTTGATTTGTAAACGTTAGTTGTTCTCCATCATAATATTGTATGTCGCTAAATTCTTTTAATATTTCCTTCTCTCTTCATTGTTCAGATGATCCATCCTATATTTATTGCATTGCTCCATATTGTTTTCCATAGCATAAGTTATTTTTGATGTGATCTTTCCTTCAATAATGTTTTGAAGAGGACGTTCAACTAGAATTAGATGATTTTGATTAGAATGTTTAGTTATATTTGCCGTTTTTTGATGATGTTGGATACTTTGATTAGATTTGATTTGTTGGTGTTGAAAAGGGTAACCGTTTAAAGTTGTTAATCCTGATTGAAAATTGATGACAGTTCCGCAATCTATTAGAAGCTGTGTTCCAAATAACATATCATAATTATTTGAAAACTTGTGAATGTAAAAATTTTGTGTCGTGGGTATAAGTTTGTTTGGTTGTGGTTTTACATAATTTTCTAATATTACCGTAATTTTTATACCTTTGCAAAAAAGGTATATTAATTTTGGTCAGAAGTTTGCAACGTATAGAAGGAAGCATCTACGACTATATAAAGTATATATATTCTTGATCAGCACGATGAGCTGAGTTCAATTAGCACTCTCCGTCTGTCCGTCTGTCCGTTGTCCTGGGCAAATAAAATTTTTTTCTTCTTTTACTTTGGCACGCGCGTACCTTATTTTGCTTTTGCTTAGCCTCACACTCTCTTTTGTGTGTCTCACTGTCTCTCTTTACTTTTTTTATACATATTATATTTTTATATATATTAAATGCAGCTCTTATGTTGCTTATTGTATAGTCTTTTAATTGTTGTGTTTGTTATTAATTTTATTTATTAGATTTTTAATTTTTTCAAATGAAAATTTGTTTTTGTGTTTTGTTTTGTTAATTATATTTTGATTTCGTGGTATTTTTTTTATTTGTTCTCTTTTAATTGTTGTGTTTATTATTAATTTTATTTATTAGATTTTTAATTTTTTCAAATGAAAATTTGTTTTTGTGTGTTGTTTTTTTTTTTGTTAATTATATTTTGATTTCTTATTTTTATTTGCTTGTGTTATAAAATGCGGTTTGATTTTTTTGGTAATTGTATTTTGATTTACTTATGTTGATTTAATTTTATTTTTGTTTATATTGTTGTTTTAATTTTATTTTTATTTAGAAGGAATCCTACGTTTATGTATATGTTTTCAATTATTTATTTATTGAAAATATATTTTAATTTAGATTTTTAATTAATTACTTATTTATTAAACTTAAATTTAATTTGCTGACTTTCCAATGCAGCTTCAGAAACAATACTAAAAAAATTTTCGTTCATTAGATTAATAGTCGATCCGGTGTCTAGCAAACATTTGTAATTTTTTTCATTAAATTGAATGGTTAAGTATTGTTTCCTAGAAAGGCACTCATTTGAAAATTTTCACTTGTGTCCATTCGTTGATGTCCACTACTTCCTTCTCTATGTCTTTTAGATGGCCGATTCAATTGGTTTGTAGCTTCTCTATTTATTTGTTGGTTTAGCGGGTTTGCTTGTTGTCCCTCATAAAGCTGCTGTCCGAATTGATTATAAAGTTGCCTTTTCTGTTGATTGTTCATATAGTTGAATCTGTTCTGATCAAATTGTCTATTTCTTTGCTGTCTGAACTGATTGTTGTATACATTTTGGCCTTGATTTTGGTTATAATTATTACTTATTTTGTGTTACATTTTGGGCAAATGAATTATACATTGGGGGAGTAAATGAATTTAGATTTTGATTATTGTTAGTTTGAATAGAATTACTCTTATTACTAAGTTGGGTTCTTTCTTCATAACAACCCTCTTGTTGGGCAACTTGTTTTAATTTTGAAACCGTGGAGATGTCGTGTCTAGCCAACATCATAAATAATCGATCAGGCAGTTTTCTGTTTATGCAATTTCTTATAATATTATTTGTTACTTGGTTATAGACAGATGAATTTAGCGGATTGTTTTCTAGGTCTAACTTATCTGAAATAATACGAGACTTCTCTTCTAGTTCTTCGCAAAACTTACGGAACTTAGTTTCATACAACTTCCTTAATAGTTCTTCTAGGGGAGTTTGCGTGTTGTATTCACCAATTAGGGCATCCTTCAGTTGTAGCCATGTGTTTGGAGCACGTTTCTTTATGATGTGTTGTGCATCTCCAGCGATGAGTCCCTCGATGGTTCCATAGATGATGCTCTTCTGCCGTTGTTATATAGGCCAATTATATAATCCACTCGACGTATAAAAAAACATAGACTGCCAGTATGTCATCGAACGATGTGATTTGCCTTAATTGGGAAAGCAATTGTCCCAAATGTTGGTCTGAAAGTGCCATTTTCCCACGTAGATTCTTTTGCGGATTCCTTCTGTTATTTCGTCTTATGTTATTTTGGATTTCTTTTTTTTCCTTTTTTTTTTTTTTTTTTTTTTTAGAGGAATTCTATTAAATATTTTTTTTTTATTTATTTTCTTTAATTTTTAGATTGTTTGTTTACTTTTAGTAGTAGTAGCTTTTTGTCTTTTGCTTTGTTCGTTTTAATTTTATTTTATTTTACCATTATGGTTTTGCCGTCGGTCTTTTCTCACTTTGTTTTATTTTACCATTATAGTTTTGCCGTCGGTCTTTTCTTACTTTTTCATCTTCATTACAGTTTCTTATTATTTTGTTGTTGCTGCCACATAAAGTTTTTTTTTTCTGCTGTCACTGTTCACTCTCTTTTCGGTCTCTCGTTTGCAGTTTGTTGTTGTTGCTTTGCCTGCTATTTATCAGCTAATGCGAGTTGCAGCTGCGGTATTTATTTTATTTGTTGCGTTTGTTATAAAAAGGTTCGCTTTGACGTTGTTGTTTTCCATTACTTGCCTTTTAATAACAAGTTCCCTTAGCGTTAGCTTCCAGAATTTTTATGATTGCTTTCTCGAAATTTACTGCCCGTTTTATACCCGATTTCAGACTAAACGTGTCTGAAGGCACATGCAGCCATCTCACTCTCACTAAGCAATACTAGGAACCAACTCGAAAGTTTGACTTACACCTATAGACGTGCCTTTTTGCACAGTCATTCTAATTGGATTCTCATGAATAGTCCGAATTTTATGTTTAACTTCATTTGTAAACGTTAGTTGTTCTCCATCATAATATTGTATGTCGCTAAATTCTTTTAATATTTCCTTCTCTCTTCATTGTTCAGATGATCCATCCTATATTTATTGCATTGCTCCATATTGTTTTCCATAGCATAAGTTATTTCTGATGTGATCTTTCCTTTAATAATGTTTTGAAGAGGACGTTCAACTAGAATTGGATGATTTTGATTAGAATGTTTAGTTATATTTGCCGTTTTTTGATGATGTTGGATACTTTGATTAGATTTGATTTGTTGGTGTTGAAAAGGGTAACCGTTTAAAGTTGTTAATCCTGATTGAAAATTGATGACAGTTCCGCAATCTATTAGAAGCTGTGTTCCAAATAACATATCATAATTATTTGAAAACTTGTAAATGTAAAAATTTTGTGTCGTGGGTATAAGTTTGTTTGGTTGTTGTTTTACATAATTTTCTAATATTTCTTTTCTATCCATAGTGTCAACCGTAATTTTTATACCTTTGCAAAAAAGGTATATTAATTTTGGTCAGAAGTTTGCAACGTATAGAAGGAAGCATCTACGACTATATAAAGTATATATATTCTTGATCAGCACGATGAGCTGAGTTCAATTAGCACTATCCGTCTGTCCGTATGCCCGTCTGTCTGTGTGTCCGTCTGTCTGGATCAACGCAATCTCCTCCGAGACCCATAAAGCTACAGAGCTGAAATTTTGCACCTAGGCTTCTTTTTGCTGCAGTCATTGTATATCTCGGAATCATTCCGATCGGATAACTATATCATATAGCTCCCATAGGAACGATCTGTCGTGAATATGCTTTAACCTCAATAACTTTGTTGTTTTCCAACAAAATATTATTTGTGAGTTTTATATACCTCTTAACATATCCACCAAGTTTTATCAAAATCGGTTGACTATATCATATAGCCCCCATAGGAACGATCGGCCAAAAAATTGGTTTTAGATGAAAATCTTGGTTATTTGGTATATATAAAAATGTGTCTGTTAAGTTTTGATAGAACCGGCCTACTATATGAAATAGCTCCTATAGGAACAATCGGAACAAAAAAAAAAATTTTTTTTTACTCGTGCATGATTAGTTTTATATACTTTCTTATAATTCTGGTAATTTATGTGTAATTGATAAGAACAGTTTGCAAAGGTTTCCCAACTTCGGCGTGGCCGAAGTTAGCCCATCCTTCTAGTTTTTTTCTAACCTCCTCCAACTGGATTCCATGTTACATCACCCTTTCCCGAAGTCAGACTATATAAAGGTTTCATTATTTGGGAAACGTACAAACTTGCGAAAGTATGAAGCTAGACCAATAAACTGTCTTACACCAGTAACACTTTTAGGTGGAGGCAAGGCGCTCAATGCAATAATTTTGCGTGAGTTTCGTCGAACTTCTCCTGTTCGCACTTCATATCCTAATTACTGAACAGTTGTTTTTATAAAGCTACATTTGCTTATGTTAAAAGTGAAACCGGCTTTCGTTAGGATCCCTAAAACTATTTTTAGTCTTTCGAAGGCCAACTCCTTAGTTGGTGTCACCACCATTATGTCATCCATATAGACGATTACATAAGAATGTGCAAGTTCACCTAGCGCCATCATAACCGCACGCTGGAAAACGGATGCCGCATTTTTAAGTCCAAATGGCATTGTCAGAAATTCGTATTGGCCGTCAGGAGGTACAAAAGCGGTGTATTCCACGGATTCAGGATGGATCGGAATTTGGTGGAAACCGCTGGCCATATCTAAACACGTAATATAATTGGCCCCTCTTAATCTTGCAATTTGGTCATTAATAAGCGGCAACGGAAATTTGTCGGCGACTATTTTTGAGTTCAATGCCCTATAATCAACACAAAGACGGTCTGATCCATTTTTAAACCCGGTAGCCATAAGGTAAAAGGGTATATTAAAGTCGCTAAAATGTATGTAACAGGCAGAAGGAAGCATTTCCAACCCCATAAAGTATATATATTCTTGATCAGCATCAACAGCCGAGTCGATTGAGACATGTCCGCCTGTCCGTCCGTATGAACACGTGGATCTCAGAGACTGCTCTTGTAGTCTTGTAGAGCAACCAAATTTGGTGTCAGCATACGTGATCAAGTTTGTTTCAAATTTTTGCCACGCCCACTTCCGCCCCCGCAATTTAGGAAAAACGAATAACTAGAGTTAGATTGAAGGTAGCATATTCTTATTTGGCACACCTAATAATATGGCCAAAAGGTAGCAGGTGACCACATAAAAATCGGACAAGAAATATCGGAGATATATCTATGTACAATTTGTACTGATATGCCCAATTTTGGCAAATTTTAAGGAGTTTGATTTTATAAAGTTCCTCTACTTGGTACAGGGTATACTCAAAGTCGGCAGGGACGACTTGCTTGCTTCATTTTTCTTTTTTACCAGCAATATAGAGCTCGCAAAAAGAGAGCAACTTGGACGAACAATATTACAGTTTATTAATTCACTCACTTTTGCTCGGACTATCTCCCTCTCATTCGGACTAAGTCTATAAGGCCGCCGTTGCACTGTTTTGCTATGGTCAACCAAACGAATTTTCATTTCCCCTGTAGTAACTCGTGTACATGGTATACCCTTTGCAAACGCGACTGAATAATTTCTTAGCAATTTAATTAAATCATCCTTCTCTTTGCCATACAATTCGGTATCAATGTCGGTCAAGGTGACCAGACGGAGTACAAATATTCACAGATTTTGACTTCACAATTTCAAACTTTGTGGCTGTCATGACAATATTAAAACCCTGGTTGATTATTTCTCTTCCAACAACAAAATCATTTTTTAAATATTGATCCTGGACAACATGAAAAAGAACATGTTTCCATCTATTGATACATTACTCAAAATCTGTACGTACTATATATACCGGCACCTCCGATATCCTTGAGCACGACTACATTGTGTACACGTTTGCTTGATAACTTATTGCTAATCTTATCTCTAACTAGAGAACATTCTGCCCCAGAGTCAAAAGTAATCGGGTAGGTTCTTGTTTTCCATTACTTGTCTTTTAAAACCGAGTTCCCTTAGCGTTAGCTTCCAGAATTTTTATACCTTTGCACAAAAGGTATATTAATTTTGGTCAGAAGTTTGCAACGCATAGAAGGAAGCATCTCCGACTATATAAAGTATATATATTCTTGATCAGCAGGATGAGCTGAGTTCATTTAGCCCTGTCCGTCTGTCTGTCTGTCCGTCTGTCTGTCTGTCCGTCTGTCTGTCTGTCCGTCCGTCCGTTTGTCTGGATCAACGCAATCTCCTCCGAGATCCTTAAAGCTACAGTGCTGAAATTTTGCACCTAGGCTTTTTTCTTTTTGCTGCAGGCATTGTATATTTCGGAAACATTCCGATCGGATGACTATATCATATAGCTCCCATAGGAACGATCGGTTATGAATATGCTTTAACCTCAATAACTTTGTTGTTTTCCAACGAAATATTACGAAAGCCGGTATTTGTGAGTTTTATATACCTCTTAAAATATCCACCAAGTTTTATCAAAATCGGTTGACTATATCATATAGCTCCCATAGGAACGATCGGCCAAAAAATTGTGCTGTTGAGTTTTGATAGAATCGGCCTACTATTTGATATAGCTCGTATAGGAACAATCGGACCAAAAAAAAAAATTTTTTTTTAATCGTAAGTTTATTTTCTTGGAGCCATGGGCATGATTAGTTTTATATACTTTCTTATAATTCTGGTAATTTATATGTAATTGATAAGAATAGTTTGCAAAGGTATCCGAACTTCGGCGTGGCCGAAGTTAGCCCATCCTTCTAGTTATAATTGATTTCTCGAGATTTGCTGCCCTTTTTATACCCAATTTCAGACTAGACGTGTCTGAAGGCACGTGCAGCCATCTCACTCTCACTAAGCAATACTAGGAACCAACTCGAAAGTTTGACTTACACCTATAGAAGTGCCTTTTTGCACAGTCATTCTAAACAACCACAATGCTATAGAATATTACTAATACTTTCATAGCCATTTGACATATCCTCCGAACCTTGCAACTAAATGTGTACAGAAATACTTGGCAACCCCGTAGAGATCCACTGAATCAGTAAGCCGACGACACTACGAGACCGGAATCATTAGCTTCAGGTTCTCAACGACACGACATATATGTATGTTATATAGATATATATATGTTATATAATTTTTAATTTTATTATACGTATATAAATTTATAATAATATAGTAAATAATATATACATAAAATAATTTATTAAATGATTGCAAATTTATACAAATTTAAAAAATATTTATATTTGTATATATATTATTTATATAAATTGTACGGATTTTTGGATTGTGAAATTTCTCATCTATATTGTTATCAATATAAAACTAGAAGGATGGGCTAACTTCGGCCACGCCGAAGTTCGGATACCTTTGCAAACTGTTCTTATCAATTACACATAAATTACCAGAACTATAAGAAAGTATATAAAATTAAACATGCCACTGGCTCCAAGAAAATAAACTTACTAGTAAAAAAATTTTTTTTTTTTGGTTCGATTGTTCCTATAGGAGCTTTATCATATAGTCGGCCGATTCTGTCAAAACTCAACAGACACATTGTTATATATACCAAACTTACATATACCAAATTTCGAGTGAATCGCTGTTAAAATAACCAAGATTTTCATCTAACACCAATTTTTTGGACGATCGTTACTATGGGAGCTATATGATATAGTGCGCCGATTCTGATAACACTTTCCAGATATGTTAGAAAGTATATAAAACTTATAAACACCAAATTTAGTGATAATCGCTTTTAAAACAACAAAGTTATTGCTCGAAAGCCATATTCATGACCGATCGTTCCTACCAACTTATTCAACATTATCCAAAAACGGCAAATATAAAGAAACATTCTAACCAAAATCATCCAATTCTAATTGAAGGTCCTCTCCAAAACATAATTAAAGGAAAGATCACACCAGAAAAAACTTATGCTATGGAAAACGATATGGAGGAATGCAATAAATATAGGATGGATCATCTGAACAATGAAGAGAGAAGGTGCACTAAACAAATATTAAAAGAATTTAGAGATTCAGTATTATGATGGAGAGCAACTAACGTTTACAAATGAAGTTAAACATAAAATTCGGACTATTCATACAAATCCAATTTATAAAAGGACTTACAGTTACCCATACTCTTTTAAATCTGAAGTCACCAATCAAATTAATGACATGCTTCACCAAGGCATTATTAAAGAAAGTAAATCTCCGTACTACAGTCCTCTTTGGAACGTGCCAAAAAAGGAGGATGCTTCTGACAAAAAGAATTTTCGCATTGTGATAGATTATCGATCATTAAATGAAATTACTAAAATCGATAAATTCCCAATTCCTAATATGGAGGAAATACTCGAAAAGCTTACCATTGATTTGGCCAAAGGATTTCACCAAATCGAAATGGACGAGTTAAAGGATTTCACCAAATCGAAATAGACGAGTCCTTAATAGAAAGAACTGCATTTTCAAACAAGACTGGCCAATACGAGTTTACACGTATGCCCTTCGGATTGAAGAATGCCCCTGCAACCTTTCAACGATGCATAAATAATGTTCTTGGTGACCCCATAAATAAGCTTTGCTTAGTTCATCTGGATGATATTGTTTTTTTCTCAACATCGCTTAAGGAACACAATGATTCAATACGAAAAGCATTTGAAAAGCTTAGAAAAGCAAATCTTAAACTCCATCTCGATAAGTGTAAGTTTTTCAAAAAAGAAACTGAGTTTTTGGGTCACATTATTAATACAGAAAGTATTAAGCCGAACCCAAATAAAATAAACACGTTAAAAAATTTCCATTGGCAAAACAAATCAAAATCAATGTTAAGCAAATGACAAACAATACAAATAAAAGAAATACGAATTACGAATATCTACCACAAACAACTACAGTATTGAAGAGAGAGAATGAAGAAAAAAATAGAGGCAGAAATTATTTTTCATTGGAGTAGATTTAAAAAGAAAAAGAAAATAAATCAGAATAATTATAACAATAATATCACCTAATTGGTACTGAAAACTTTGAAAACATGTAATTGAAAAACAAGGATAAAAAAATATGAAAATTGTAATACTAAATTATAAGAATAAGATATTGTCGGGATGCCATTTTTTTCGAGGATGGGCGAGTTACATAATTGAATAACAACTATAAAAACCCATATACCTTTCGGTACCCTACAATATTTCAAAGCCCTATGTTCAAGCATATAATGTAAGCACATAGAATAGCGGTAAACAGAACAACGGAAACAACAACTAACATAATTTTCGTCACATACGCATACGCATTTAGCTTGGGCATAACTTAGATTTATTTGTACAGTCAGTCTTGTTTCTGAAGCTGCATTGGAAAGTCAGCAAATTAAATTTAAGTTTAATAAGTAATTAATTATAAATCTCAATAAATAATTGAAAACATATAATTGCCGCAGTCGGTAGGATTCCTTCTAAATAAAAATAAAGCAAGCAAGTCGTCCCTGCCGACTTTGAGTATACCCTGTACCAATTAAGGGAACATTATAAAAGCAAACTCCTTCGAATTCGCCATTAATTCAAACTAAAATTTTCCTCACAAGCGGCAGCAACGAACGCATGCTATCTCGCTCACACTTACTACGCAATGTCGCACTGGGCATTTCAGTACAAATTGTACATAGATATATCTCCGATATTTATTGTCCGATTTTAACCAAATTTGGTCAGCTGATACCTTTTTGCCATATTATTGGATGCGCCAAATAAGAATACGTTACCTTTGTTTTTACTCTAGTTATTCGTTTTTCCTGAATTGCGGGGGCGGAAGTGGGCGTGGCAAAAATTTGAAACAAACTTGATCTGCGTAGACACTACACGAATGTTGACACCAAATTTGGTTGCTCTAGCTCTTGTAGTCTCTGAGATCCACGTGTTCATACGGACGGACGGACAGACGGACGGATAGACGGACGGACAGACGGACATGTCTCAATCGACTCGGCTATTGATGCTGATCAAGAATATATATACTTTATGGGGTCGGAAATGCTTCCTTCTGCCTGTTACATACATTTTAGCGACTTTAATATACCCTTTTACCCTATGGGTACAGGGTATAATAAAATTAACACAACAGAATATAAACAAAAATAAAATTAAAACAACATAAGTAAATCAAAATACAATTAACAAAAAAAACAAACCTCATTTTATAACAAAAGCAAAAAAAAAAAAAAAATACCAAGAAATCAAAATATAAATATAATATAATATAAAACACAAAAACAAATTTTCATTTGAAAAAATGCAAACTGTTCGTATCAATTACATATAAATTACCAGAATTATAAGAAAGTATATAAAACTAAAGTATATAAAACTAATCACGGGCTCCAAGAAAAAAACTTACGAGTAAAAAAAAAAAATTTTTTTTTTTTTGGTCCTATTGTTCCTATAGGAGCTATATCATATAGTCGGCCGATGAAACTTGGTGGATATGTTAAGAAGTATATAAAACTTACAAATAGCGGCTTTCATAAGTTATTGAGGTTAAAGCTTATTCACGACCGATCGTTCCTATGGGAGCTATATGATATAGTCATCCGATCGGATTGATTCCGAGATATACAATGCCTGCAGCAAAAAGAAGCCTAGGTGCAAAATTTCTAAACTGTTAAATTTATTCATAAATATTGGAGAGGGTTTAAAAATGTTTATATTTTTTATTTTATTATTATACTATAGATTATTATTTACATTAATAATAAAAATAAAAAGTTAATTTAATTTTTAATTAGTGTATATATGTATTTTAACGATCCTTTTTGGTCCTTACTTGCGGCAGAGCCGGATTTCAGGTGTAGGGGTACGACACAACAAATTTATATTGTGCGCTGGTGAAATGAGAAAATACAGTTGTTCTTTCTTTTAACAAAACGTTATCGTTTTATTGGCAATATATGGCCAGAGAGTTTCTGCACGAGCTATTGACTTTGTAATTGTGGTTATTGTGGAATCCACACTGCACCACTGGCACTCATGAAAACTTATCGACGGATTGTGTTTGGCTGCGGCAAGTATTCCTACTGCCAGGATGACTCCTGGACTTGTCTAGCTACACCTGTCGCCTGCTACGCTCCAAATATTCTGCTAGGAATACTCCTAGTCTTATCCCACTGTGCTAGGAATACTCCTAGTCTTCGCTAAAACTGCTAGGAATAGCTCCTAGTCTTCAATATTTTGCTAGGAATAGCTCCTAGTCTTCAATATTTTGCTAGGAATAACTCCTAGTCTTTTATATACTGCTAGGAATAACTCCTAGTCTTTTATGTACTGCTAGGAATAACTTCTAGTCTTTTACGATCCGCTAGGAATAGCTCCTAGTCTTGTGATCTGCTAGGACTAGCTCCTAGTTTTTAATACGACTAGGGGAATAGCTCCTAGTCTTCCTACTTGCCACCAAAAACTAATCCGCCTTTAAACCTTTAATTGTAACCAGAATACGGATGGATATACTTTTTCCGATATGACTTAACATGCCTTCACTTTTACTTCTTCCCGTATGTTTCACTTTGGGCTCGCTTATGTGCTTCACTTGTTAAATCTTCACTTGTTAATACTTCACTTGCACCTTGCTGGTCCAAATTATACTTTGCTTGTTTCCTTCGCTTTCTAACTGACACTTTGCTTGTTTCTTCACTTTCCGCCTGGTACTTCCTCACAGCCTCCTTCGCGTCTCAGCCGTGTCTATTTATAGGCATCTTGACCTTCGGGATCCGTGGGTGAAATACAGTACCCAGTCTCCCCCATCTTCCTAATGACACTTTCTGACTGCCGATTCTTCACTGCACCCTCTGTGACTCAGCCGTGTCTATTTATAGGCATCTTGAAATCGTGAATCTTGAATCGTGAAATCTTTGCCGCCCAAAACTTTCCATCGCTTTCTTTTGCCTTCGGCCTTCTTGACCGATCGCGCAACGCAACTCTCTTGTTGCTATGCATAGTGGGATCACGCAACCGCCTCTGAACATCCACCCTTATATACTATTTAACAATGTTTAACTTATTCCTAAATTCCCGCCCTTTTCCATATATTTAGATATAATGTACATATGAACTAATATATCCCTATAACTATATATATATAACTTATAAATAATTATAAACTACTATATTATATATACTTATATATAATTCAAATTTAGCGCCCACAATTCCAGCGCTTCTCAAACCTCTGCTTTGAACATGTTACATACAGCGGCCTATCCTACTCTCCGTTACTTGCCGACTGCCAAATTGCACCCCCTCGCCTCCCCCGTTGGTCTATACGCATGAGCCGACTCTCTAAGTTTCGTGCGTCGGTAGCTTACGCACTTGTGCGTGGGTGTGTTCGCTGTTGCGGTTCTATGCACTCCCAATGTAACTCACTCTCAGTGACGTCACCCGAGCCTACATGCACTTGTTCTCATCTGTTTTTTATTACATATTACATATATTCGGCCTTTGCTTTAACCATTTCTCTCATTTCCCTCTTTCACCCAATTCACCGGTACTTCGACCTGTTGTTCGACCGGTGTTGGGCATGTCGAAATCAGATGTAGCCTGGGTGTCTTCCTCGAAAAGACGAGCGATTTCGTCCACCCATCCCTGTTGGTCTTCGTTGCCCGGAACGCTGTCCAACACGTTTTCCTCCCATTCGGAGAGAGGCTCATTTGTTGGAGTTGTCGACACAACTCGACGGATCTTGGCCTGCTCTGCCTCAATGGTATCCGGTTGCGCCCTCTTCTTGGCTGGTGGGACGGTTCAAACATGCGCCCTGCAAAATGGGCTCCTCTGCAGGAATATATACGCTCTCCACGGCCCGGAAGCCGGTGGAGCGATCTAAACGTGTCGGATCATAACGCGGTTCCTTTGTGGAGGGTTCCTCTACGTAGGGATCCTCTGCGCCCACATTGCGTAAACTGTAGTTGCGGTTTATTTTTGATCTTGCGTGCGGATCACGGGAGTCTGATTCACAACAAGAATCAATTTAGTCACTTAAGATTAGTTTTGTTTTATCGTGACGATTTCTGATTATACGTTTAGAAACGTTCGACCGATTCGCGTACTTAGATAACTTTTTGCACTTTCGTATTCGCTATCGGTCCCTGCTCGGGGGCTAGTCGTTTACTTGTTTATTGAAAATTTCAGACTGAAAGTTCTTATATCAATTCTACCCTAGCTAGCTAAATTTTGTGTTCACGCCGGCTGCGCTACTGGCAAGTGTTGCAACGTTGTCGGAATCGGCTGGATTGCTTAAAACTGCCAGCGGTTGAATTGCAGACTGCTGATTTGGTGTTTTCAGGTTATTGTTGCGGTTGTTGACCGCTGCGAGACTGCTGATTCGGAGTTTTTTGGTTATTGTTGCGGTGCTTGACTGCTGCGAGAAGTTAGCAACTATTCTTGTTGTTAACTTATATATACATATATATAATTATATGTTTTTAATTATTTATATGTTTTTTTTATTTATTTATAATTAAACTTAAATTTAATTATGATTTCTTCTGACTTTCCAATACAGCTTCAGAAAGAAGACTGACTGTACAAATTATTCTAAGTTATGCCCAAGCTAAATGTGTATGCGTACGTGACGAAAATTATGTTAGTTTTTGTTTCCGTTGTTCTGTTTACCGCTATTCTATGTGCTTACATTATATGCTTGAACATAGGGCTTTGAAAAATTGTAGGGTACTGAAAGGTATATGGGTTTTTTTTATAGTTGTTATTCAAATATGTAATTCGCCCATCCTCGAAAATGTCTTATTCTTATAATTTAGTATTACAATCTTCATATTTTTTCATTAGTAATATTTCAACATTTTGTTTTTTTTCTTATTTTCTTTTTGACATGGTATTCAGAATTCTTAAAAGTAGTCTTAATTTTACTATCCTTGCTTTTCAATTACATGTTTTCACAAAGTTTTCAATATCTATTAGGTGATATTATTATTATAATTATTCCGATTTATTTTCGTTTTTTTTTTTTTAAATTTTTTAAATTTTTTTAAATTATGATGAATAATTTTCCTGCCTCTATTTTCTTCTTCAAAATGATCAATTCAAGCTTTCACTGTGAATTGACGCGTTTTCCTGTGCTCCTGCATAATTTTTCTTATTTTCGACTTTAAAATCATCGCGCTGCCTTAAAAAAATTGTCCAATAGTTTGGTGGTGGTTTATCTAATTACTAACATAGTGCTTTTTGTTTGTTTGGACATATAAACGCAAAATCAAAGCATTAAACTTATTCTTTTGTATTAATCTTTGATTTTGCTTTAAAATCACTCTCGCGCTCTCGCCTACCAACTGTTGTTGCATGTGCAGTGCTGTTGGCTCTCCCGCTCTTTTTATACCTTTGCAAAAAAGGTATATTAATTTTGGTCAGAAGTTTGCAACGCATAGAAGGAAGCATCTCCGACTATATAAAGTATATATATTCTTGATCAGCACGATGAGCTGAGTTCATTTAGCCCTGTCCGTCTGTCCGTATGTCCGTCTGTCCGTCTGTCCGTCTGTCCGTCTGTCCGTCTGTCCGAATGTCCGTCTGTCTGGATCAACGCAATCTCCTCCGAGACCCCTAAAGCTACAGAGCTGAAATTTTGCACCTAGGCTTCTTTTGGCTGCAGGCATTGTATATCTCGGAATCATCCCGATCGGATGACTATATCATATAGCTCCCATAGGAACGATCGGTCGTGAATAAGCTTTAACCTCAATAACTTTGTTGTTTTCCAACGAAATATCACGAAAGTCGGTATTTGTGAGTTTTATACAATTCTTAACATATCCACCAAGTTTTATGAAAATCGGTTGACTATATCATATAGCTCCCATAGGAACGATCGGACATGAATATGGATTTCGAGCAACAACTTGGTTGTTTTAAAAGCGATTATCACTAAATTTGGTATTAATAAGTTTTAAATACTTTCTAACACATCTAAAAAGTTTTATCAGAATCGGGGCACTATATCATATAGCTGCCATAGGAACGATCGGTCTTGAAAATGGATTTCGTGCTATAACTTGGTTGTTTTAAAAGCGATTATCACCAAATTTGGTATTTATGAGTTTTATATACTTCCTATTATATCTGGCAAGTTTTAACAGAATCGGTCAACTATATGATATAGCTCCTATAGGAACAATCGGACCAAAAAAAAAATTTTTTTTTACTTGTAAGTTTTATTCTTGGAGCCACGGGCATGATTACCTTTATATACTTTCTTATGATTCTGGTTATTTATATGTAATTGAAAAAGAAAGTTTGCAAAGGTATCCGAACTTCGGCGTGGCCGAAGTTAGCCCATCCTTCTAGTTTCTTAATTTCTTTTGGTCGCGCTCTGTCTCACGTACAAGTGATACGTGTACTCGTGTAGTGCTCTCTTTAATTTAATAATTATCCTCTCTTCAAGTTTGACCCAAGTGTCGAGTTTGATTTTAAATACTGAGTGAGTTTTTTCTTTGGCTTTTTTCATTGAATTTTGATTTTTTTTCTTTCGCTCTAAAAAAATAAAATATTTAAATACTACTATGTGTGTCTGCTCCAGCAAAAAGTGTTTGAACCCCCCTGCACCCCATAACGTATTTCTCACTTGTTGGCTGTGTGATAATGTCATGCACGTCAAGTGTGCCGGCTACACGGCCAAAGTGAGGGACAGTTTGGAGCAAAGAGGTAGTCTCAAATGGGGATGCGACTCATGCCGAGAAGTGGAAATCGAGATGAGGGTATTCATGAGGCAGACCAGGGACAAGTTTAAGAAACTGTCATCTGGTTTTCGTAAACTCTTTGATGAGTTTAACGCTTTGGAGACAGAGTTCAAAAGCTATAAGCTGTTGAATGAGTCTCCAAAGCGCAAGAAAACTAGTATGCGGAATCTGTCCCTGCATCTGCCGGTGCCTATCCCTGTCTCGGCCGCAGTTCCGCAATCTCCGTCATTGCTGACAGCCAATCCTCCGCAGCTCATATCGTTTACCACCCCCGTCACACAGGGTGGGCGTAAAGATGAGGCCATTTCCGTTTCTCCTGGAAATGGTCTCTCTATACAGACGAATGAAACTGTAGTTTCCGAACAGTCCGGGCAACTACCAAATTCTTTGGTTATTGCCAACAGCTGCCCAGTTAGAGGAACACCTTTAATTAGGCCTCTGACTGGAGTACCATCGAAGAAACATATATTTGTTTCTAGGCTTGATCCCGAAACTTCTTAGGTTACATTAAGACAAAAATGCAAGCATCAAAAATATCGGTGGAAAAATTTAAATTTAATTATTCTAGAGAGATCTCTTCCTTTAAAATTAGTATCCCGGTTGAACTGTTTGACTGCATCTGTAGTAACAGCTTTTGGCCGGATCACATATTAGTGAAAGAATATACGGCCAAAAAGAAAACTCGTGGCTCAGTTAGGCTTCCTTCTACTTCTTCTGCTATTGCTTATGGAATAGCAGCATCTGCTGGTGTTCCAAAAAACTAATTTCGTCCCTTAATCTGGGCTATCAGAACGTAAGAGGACTTAAATCTAAGCTTCCTAGACTTTATGTAGATAGTCTAGTATTTGATTATATAATTCTAGTATTTTCAGAGACTTTGTTAAAACCTGACATTAACGATGCATCTGTTCTGTCTGCAAAATTTTCAATATTCAGGTGTGATCGCATTTCGCGTTTAGGCGGAAGAGTCTTGATTGCCATTGACTCGGCTTTATCGTCTGACCGGATTCAATCTCCTGATAACCAGGAGATTGAGTTTGTAACTGTCAAGGTCAGTCTCAAGACTTTCTCTGTCTACATTACTTGCTTGTACATCCCGCCACAATCCGACATGGCGGTGTACATTAAACACTTGGTTTCTATCCAACACATCTCATCGTTACTGTCTGATAGAGACATGTTAATTGTTCTCGGTGACTTTAATTTACCGGAAATAGTATGGTCCCCTACTAACGAATCTGCTTTGTTGCTCCCTTCTATTTCACATTGCTTTATTAAAGGTCTTTTCGAGTTATCTTTGACTCAAATAAATCCAGTCCGTAACAAGAATAATAGATCTTTGGATCTGATATTTGTTCTCGATTCTACCAATGGTGCAGTTTCTAGAATAAACCATCTTGTCCTGCCTGAAGATAGTTTTCATCCTACTTTGGAGTAACTATTGATCTTCCGTATCGTGTACCGACTGTTAGTGCCTGTCCTGCGGTTAAATCCCGTAATTTTCGCAAGACCAATTTTAGTAAGTTAAATGAGCTCATTCTTAAAAATGATTGGTCTTCCCTGTATAGTTGTTCAAACATGAACCAAGCTATTTCTCTGTTTTATAACACTCTTGGTTCGCTTTTTAAGGTTTCTGTACCGCTGAGGATCCCTGTGTCGGCCTATAGGCCCCCCTGGCGTTCTCGGGAGCTAACTAACCTGAAAACTGTAAAATCGAGGTGTTATAAAACCGACCGTTACGTAGTCGCTCGATCAAAGTTTTTGACGCGTAATACGCAATGCTATAAGGATTACCTTCAGCGTTGTAAATTAGAATTTTCTAGTTATCCTAAACAATTTTATAACTTTGTGAATTCCAAACGCAAAATGTCTGTCTATCCATCATGCTTATCTCTTGAAAACAATATAGCGAGTTCTGATCAAGCCATCGCTGATATGTTTGCAGACTTTTTTACAACAACCTATTCCTCCGCGGAATATCGATCAGACATTCCGTATCCTTACCAGGTAAAAAGCTCTAACTGCATTTACAGTCCTTCGATCGATGAAAGTTCGCTCCTAAGCGTGCTTAATTTAGTGAAAACTGTCTACTCTCCTGGTCCTGATGGAATACCAGGTTGCGTTCTCAGATTTTGCGCCGAGGCTTTATGTAAGCCAATTCGTAAACTTTTTCTTTTGTCTGTCAAATCTTCCACGTTCCCAGCTATCTGGAAGGAATCCTATATAGTTCCTCTCCATAAAAGAGAGAAAAAATCGGAACCATCCAACTATAGGGGTATTTCTAAATTGTCCGCTATACCTAAAGCTTTTGAAAAATTAATCACTTCTCAATTGCAACATTTTTGTAGATCTATAATTTCACCATCTCAACATGGGTTTGTGAAATGTAGATTTACTACCACTAACCTTTTAGAATTTACTTCTTTAACGATCAAAGGATTTAGAAATGCAAGGCAAACTGATGTCATATATACTAATTTCAGTAAGGCTTTTGATTCTGTTAATCATACGCTTCTTCTTTATAAATTAAATAGTATTGGCTTTCCAAGTCCTTTAATTAATTGGATTCGTGAATATCTGACAAGTAGAACTCAGAGAGTTCTTTTTAAATCGCCATATTCCAAATCCATTCATGTGACTTTGGGGTGCCTCAGGGTAGTCATTTGGGACCACTGCTGTTTACCCTTTTCATTAATGACCTTCCCTCTGTTATAATTTACTCTCGTGGTCTTATGTACGTTAAGTTTTGTTTTAGTTACAAAGACATTACCTCTTCTTGTCGCTTGCAATCTGATCTTCAAAATCTTGAGCTATGGTGTTATAATAGCTTACTAAAATTAAATGCAACTAAATGCAAGGTCATGACTTTTTATAGAACTTCTCCGCATTTAGTTACTTATTTTCTTACTAATACACCATTAGAACGTCTTAATGAGTTGTATGACTTGGGTGTCCTGATGGACTGTAGAATAATGATTGGCGTCAACTAAATGCAAGGTCATGACTTTTTATAGAACTTCTCTGCATTTAGTTACTTATTTTCTTACTAATACACCATTAGAACGTCTTAATGAGATGTATGACTTGGGTGTCCTGATGGACCGTAAACTAACGTTTAAGTCCCATATTTCCTCTACCGTTGGTAAAGCCATGGGCGTTCTTGGGTTTGTAAAGAGATGGTCAAAGGAGTTTGACGATCCATATACAACTAAAATTCTTTTCACCTCACTGGTCCGTCCTATTTTAGAATATGCATCTTGCATCTGGTCACCTCAGTATGAGTCACACCAAGCAAGAATTGAGTCGGTTCAAAAACAGTTCTTGCTTTTTGCTCTTCGTGGTCTGAACTGGGATCGTAATGTCAATTTGCCATCGTACTCTAGTAGACTTCTTTTACTTGGCCTACCTTCTCTTACTAATCGTAGAGTAATGCTTGGCGTCATTTTTATGCACAAGCTTCTTAAAGGTGATATAGACTCGCCCGAGCTATTGAACCAAATATATTTTAGTGTTCCTTGTAGACCTACTAGAAACTTATACCTCTATCTCTGACACGCTGTTCTACTTATTATTTACTGCATGAACCTTTCCGAGTTCTTTGTTCTAATTATATTCGTCTTTATTATGTAATCAGTACAGAACTCTCTTTTCCATTACTAAAAAATTCTATACTATCTTTTTTAGCTCGTAGCTAGCTTTAGTTTGCTCCGAAGGCACCATCCAAGCTGACCTGGGAACGTCAGTTCTCATTAAGGGGAGGGTGGTCCATAAGGATAATTTTCGATAGTGCTAAGTTTAAAAATTGAAAATATCATCAGTTAATAATATAATGACATTATTTTATACAGGTTCACCTTGACGCACGCACGAGTGACCGATTTCACCCATGCAAATTACATATCAATTTTGGATGGTGAAATTGAAACAAATAAACCAACTAACTGATACAGTCAACAAATTAAATAAAGAAAAGAAGGGCGAATTTGTTGACACGCCCCACTTATACGAAACCCTAATTGCACGCTACAGAATGATAGTATCGGAAATCCAGAATCTTATGTTAACAATCACACTTGCAAAATCCAATATTATAAATCCAACCATTTTCGATCATAATGACCTAAAATCTATCTTTACCGAACATCTCACAGAAATTCCTATAATAAGTTTAATGAGTGTGTCTAAAATCAAAATATTTCAATCCGATAATTTAGTACGTATAATTATTGAATATCCTGACGTAAAAAATGTTTGCAGAAAAGTCATGTTATTCCCAGTAGCTCATAACAACACCATCCTACAATTGCGTAATGATGTGGTAGCTGAACGCGCCGGACAAGTTCAACCGTTAACAGAGTGCGTCACTACCAACTACGCTACCATCTGCAAGAAGTCATTGCAGGAAACTTGTGCCAACGGGTTACACTCAGGAAAAGCACCTAGAGCCTATCACAATTGTGGACGAAGGCACTATCATCATTAATGACTCTCCAGCAAGCGTCAGAGTAGACGACGGGCCCCTAATCACCGCCAAGGGCACTTGCCTCATCACATTTGAACGAGAGGCAAATATGAACGAGACCATCTACCTCAACTACCATCGAGTGATAAAGAAGGAGCTCGGCATTGCAGCATCTCCGCTCCTGAAGATTACCGGGCATGATCAAGTGCTTAGCCTACCGTTGCTCAAAAGAATGAATGAGCACAGCCTTGATATCATCAGGCGACTGAGGGATGACGTAACTTCAGGGGGGACAACCAGTGTGTGGCTCATGATTGGTATGGTCGTTGGTCTCGTCTTCTGTAGCGTCGGCGTGATTCAACAATGCTGGAACCTCTTCTTGTCGCTTGCAATCTGATCTTCAAAATCTTGAGCTATGGTGTTATGATAGCTTATTAAAATTAAATGCAACTAAATGCAAGGTCATGACTTTCCATAGAAATTCTCCGCATTTAGTTACTTTTTTTCTGAATTTACTGATACACTATTAGAACGTCTTAATGAGATGTATGACTTGGGTGTCCTGATGGACTGTAAAGTCCCATATTTCCTCTACCGTCGGTAAAGCCATGGGCGTTCTTGGGTTTGTAAAGAGATGGTCAAAGGAGTTTGACGATCCATATACAACTAAAATTCTTTTCACCTCACTGTTCCGTCCTATTTTAGAATATGCATCTTGCATCTTGTCACCTCAGTATGAGTCACACCAAGCAAGAATTGAGTCGGTTCAAAAACAGTTCTTGCTTTTTGCTCTTCGTGGTCTGAACTGGGATCGTAATGTCAATTTGCCATCGTACTCTAGTAGACTTCTTTTACTTGGCCTTCCTTCTCTTACTAATCGTAGAATAATGCTTGGCGTCATTTTTATGCAAAAGCTTCTTAAAGGTGATAAAGACTCGCCCGAGCTGTTGAACCAAATAAATTTTAGCGTTCCTTGTAGACCTACTAGAAACTTTATACCTCTATCTCTGTCACGCTGTTCTACTAATTATCTACTGCATGAACCTTTCCGAGTTCTTTGTTCTGATTATAATCGTCTTTATCATGTAATCAGTACAGAACTCTCTTTTCCATTACTAAAAAATTCTATACTTTTTTTTTTAGCTCGTAGCTAGCTTTAGTTTTCGGTTTTGTCTGTATGTATGAACTGTCCCCGCGACTCGATCCGTACGTTAAGCGGCTAGTGCCCCTCGGTCGGTTGGGAGGAAGGTGTGGGCATTTAGTGCACCCGTTGGGATTCGCGCAAAAAAAAAAAGTAATAATTCCAGTATGTCTAAATGGGTTCAAAACTTTAAGTCTTGCATCTGGCATTCTCCTAAAATTAGTGTCAACTTCAAACTCTGCCCGATTTTAAATTAATTTATTTATTTTTGCTATCTTCCTAGCTTGTGTATTCAATGTCGGTTTTCCTGAGTATAAAAATATCGTAGCAGGAGATTCTCCAGTTGTTGAATGTATCATTTTATGATTATATGTGTACAATATCGTTTCCACCGATGTCTCAATATCCTCTGTATTATTGCTTGTATTAATAATCCGAAATTTTTCATTTAATGTTTTGTGTAGACGTTCTATATCAGCTATTCCATTTTTACTTGTAGTTATCTTGATGTCAACATTTTCCCTTTTAAGCCATTCGTTAATTGCTAGACTTATGAAAGAGGAGTCTTTATGTGCCTTGATGAATTGTAGTTTACCCATGTCATTAAATATTTTGATCAAGGCTCGTTTAGTTTCTAGCTAATCTCTGCCTTTTACCTCTATAAGGGAAGCGAATTTAGAATATACGTCAATACAGGAAAGGAAAGTTCTGTTTTTAATTATGTAAAAATCTATTAATATTTTTCTCTTATTGGTAGCGGTTCTAGGGTAATTTCGAATGGTAAGTTTGTGTTACGATGTTCCGATTTGCTTAAATTGCAAATATCACATTCATTTATTACGATTTGTATAATTTCTGAAAATTTTGGGTAATAGAATTTTTGTTTAAAAGTCATTTCAATTTTATTGATGCCTGAGTGAAGGGTATCCAAATGAATTTTGAGAATAATTTCTTTTACTTCAGCATAAGTCAAAACATCTTGAAGTATAGTTGAAGTTTTAATTAATTTTACATTGGAACTTATAACGCGCATATATTCTTGTTGAAATATACCAAAATTAGTTTCATTCTCCATAAACATGGCGCTATTTCGTGTTGTGAAAAATTTTATGATTATTTCCTTAACATATTGAGAAGACATTTTTTTATATTCAAGAGTGATTTTGGTTTTTGAAAAGTAATGGACAATAGTTTCAGAATTTCGACTTAACTTTACAAATTTAACTTGTCGATCAAAATAATTTACTCGGATTCATCTTTGAATATCCTCTGCTGCACTGTGAATAGTTGCCATTGTTGTATCGTTGTCATTTAGCATTATTTCTCCATCAGCTAGTTGAATTCTTGACAAGGCATCGGCTACATGATTCTCCTTTCCTTGAATATATTTGTACCCTGTACTCATAGGGTAAAAGGGTATATTAAAGTCGCTAAAATGTATGTAACAGGCAGAAGGAAGCATTTCCGACCCCATAAAGTATATATATTCTTGATCAGCATCAATAGCCGAGTCGATTGAGACATGTCCGTCTGTCCGTCCGTATGAACACGTGGATCTCAGAGACTACAAGAGCTCGAGCAACCAAAATTTGGTATCAGCATTCGTGGTGTCTACGCAGATCAAGTTTGTTTCAAATTTTTGCCACGCCCACTTCCGCCCCCTCAATACAGGAAAAACGAATAACTAGAGTTATATTGAAGGTAGCGTATTCTTATTTGGCACACCTAATAATATGGCCAAAAGGTATCTGTTGACATTTCGGTTAAATCGGACAAGAAATATCGTAGATATATCTATGTTAAATTTGTACTGAAATGCCCAGTGTGACATTGCGAAGTAAGTGTGAGCGAGACAGCATGCGTTCGTTGCTGATGCTTGTGAGGATACTTTTAGTTTGAATTAATGGCGAATTCGAAGGAGTTTGATTTTATAAAGTTCCTTTACTTGGTACAGGGTATACTCAAAGTCGGCAGGGACTACTTGCTTGCTTCATTTATATTGAAGTCAAACTCGCTAAGTTTAATTTTCCAACGTTATAGTTTCATAATTGGTACTCGAATAGTGCTAAACCAAACTAGAGGTTTGTGATCGCTTAGAACTTCAAATCTTTTTCCATATAAATATGGTCTAAAGCATTTCGTTGCGCAAATAATTGCCAATAACTCTTTTTCTATAGTACTATAGTTTAGAATAAATTTTCTATTAAACCCACACAAACCCAGAAATGACTTGATTTGCGTTTTTGTGGTTGGCAATGGAAAATTTTTAATCGCGTTGATTTTATTTGGGTTCGGCTTAATACCTTCTGTATTAATAATGTGACCCAAAAACTCTGTTTCTTTTTTTAAAAACGCACTTATCGAGCTGCAGTTTTAGTTTGCTTTCCTGAGCTTTTCAAATACTTTGCGTATTGAATTGTTGTGTTCCTCTAGCGATGTTGAGAAAGCAATAATATCATCCAGATAGACTAAGCAATGCTTATTTATGAGGTCACCAAGAACATTATTTATGCACCGTTGAAAGGTTGCAGGGGCATTCTTCAATCCGAAGGACATAAGTATAAACTCGTATTCGCCAGTCTTGGTAGAAAATGCAGTTCTTTCTATTGATGACTTGTCCATTTCGATTTGGGGAAATCCTTTAGCCAAATCAATGGTAGTGAAATATTGACATCTACTAAGCTTTTCGAGTACTTCCTCCATATTAGGAATTGGGAATTTATCGATTTTAGTAATTTCATTTAATGATCGATAATCTATTACAATGCGAAAATTCTTTTTGCCAGAAGCATCCTCCTTTTTTGGCACGTTCCAAAGAGGACTGTAGTACGGAGGATTTACTTTCTTTAAGCATGGTCAAGCATGTCATTAATTTGATTGGTGACTTCAGATTCAAAAGAGTATGGGTAACTGTAAGGCCTTTTATAAATTGGATTTGTATGAATAGTCCGAATTTTATGTTTAACTTCATTTGTAAACGTTAGTTGCTCTCCATCATAATACTGAATCTCTAAATTCTTTTAATATTTGTTTAGTGCACCTTCTCTCTTCATTGTTCAGATGATCCATCCTATATGTATTGCATTCCTCCATATCGTTTTCCATAGCATAAGTTATTTCTGGTGTGATCTTTCCTTTACTTATGTTTTGAAGAAGACTTTCAACTAGAATTGGATGATTTTGGTTAGAATGTTTCTTTATATTAGCCGTTTTTGGATAATGTTGGATATGTTGGTGTTTAAAATGGTAACCGTTTCAAGTTGTTAATCCTGATTGAAAATTGATGATAGTTCCGCAATCTATTAGAAGCTGTGTTCCAAACAACATATAATAATTATTTGAGAATTTTTGAATGTAAAAATTTTGTGTCGTGGCCCTGCATTGCATATAAATAAGCGTTGGCCGAAAAAGAAATTCAAATATCATCGAAGTGCGCGTTTGTATGTCTGAGTCAAACATATAAACGAACCTTGAGGTTCGATCGATCACATGCAAACAAAAGAAATGTGCGATCGAAACGAAAGCAAAATTCAAACATGTAAATCGCGTGACTTAAATTGGCAAATATGTATACAAACATAATTACATATGTTTGGGGAGAAATGGTTAAAGCAAAGGCCGAATATATGTAATATGTAATAGAAAACAGATGAGAACAAGTGTATGTAGGCTCGTGTGACGTCACTGAGAGTGCACCAGCGAACAAACCCACGCACAAGTGCATAAGCTACTGACGCACGAGACATAGAGAGTCGACTCATGCGTATAGACCAGCGAGGGAGGCGAGGGGCTGCATTTCGGCTGTCGGTAACATCGAAGTGAGCGGGCTTACGCATGTGTGGGTGGATTGGGAGCGGGAATGTTGGCAAGTAACGGAGAGTGGGAGAGGCGGTATGTAACATGTTCAATGAAGAGGTTTGAGAGGCGCTGGAAGTATTAGCGCTAAATTTGAATATATAATAATATATATAATTATATGTTTTCAATTATTTATTTATTGAAAATATATTATATTTAGATTTATAATTAATTACTTATTTATTAAACTTAAATTTAATTTGCTGAATTTCCAATGCAGCTTCAAAAACAAGACTGACTGTACAAATAATTCTAAGTTATTCCCAAGCTAAATGCGTATGCGTACGTGACGAAAATTATGTTAGTTTTTGTTTCCGTTGTTCTGTTTACCGCTATTCTGTGTTTACATTATATGCTTCAACATAGGGCTTTGAAATATTGTAGGGTACCGAAAGATATATGGGTTTTTATAGTTGTTATTCAATTATGTAACTCGCCCATCCTCGAAAAAATTGGCGTCGCGACAATGTCTTATTCTTATAATTTAGTATTCCAATTTTCATATTTTTTCATTAGTAATATTTTAACATTTTGTTTTTTTTTTTCTTATTTTCTTTTTGACATGGTATTTAGAATTCTTAAAAGTAGTTTTAATTTTATTATCTTTGTTTTTCAATTACATGTTTTCAAAGTTTTCAGTACCAATTAGGTGATATTATTGTTATAATTATTCCGATTTATTATACCTTTGCACAATAGGTATATTAATTTTGGTCAGAAGTTTGCAACGCATAGAAGGATGCATCTCCGAGTATATAAAGTATATATATTCTTGATCAGCACGATGAGCTGAGTTGATATAGCCATGTCCGTCTGTCCGTCTGTCTTTCCGTCTGTCTGTCTGTCCGTCTGTCTGGATTAACGCAATCTCCTCCGAGACCCTTAAAGCTACAGAGCTGAAATTTTGCACCTTCTTTTTGCTGCAGGTATTGTATATCTCGGAATCATTCCGATCGGATGACTATATCATGTAGCTGCCATAGGAACGATCGGTCGTGAATATGCTTTAACCTCAATAACTTTGTTGTTTTCCAACGAAATATTACGAAAGCCGGTATTTGTGAGTTTTATATACTTCTTAACATATCCACTAAGTTTTATCAAAATCGGTTGACTATATCATATAGCTCCCATAGGAACGATCGGTCACGAATATGGATTTCGAGCAATAACTTGGTTGTTTTAAAAGCGATTATTACAAAATTTGGTATTTATGAGTTTTATATACTTTCGAACATATCTGTTTAGTTTTATCCGAATTGGTTCACTATATCCTATAGCTCCCATAGGAACAATCGGCCGAAAAAAATTTTTTATATTAAAAAGTTTGCAAAGGTATTCAAACTTCGGCATGGCCGAAGTTAGCCCATCCTTCTAGTTTTTAATTATAGGGCGTTCGACGACGTCCGCTTGACACTCGTGACGTCACCCTGCAGCGGCGGGCTGCATTGCTTGAAAAGAAAAAAAGAGAAGAGCAACAAAGAGGAAAATCTATGAAGTCAGTTATTGTCGAACGGGCGGCGAGCCAACTTTAAGTCGGAAGCGGCGCGGTGTAGAGCAATGCACGAGTAGAAAAAAGGCTGAAGTAGGCGTGGGGGAAAAAAAATGTAAAGCTGTAAAAAAAAACCGTAACTCCAAAAAAAAAAGAAGATAAAATTGCTCAGCGAGTGTACAAAAAAATTATATTTAGGGAACCTGTCCTAAAACCAAAAGGAAATCGGAATTGAACTAAATTTGTCTTAGAAAATATTTACCAGTATAAGGTAAAATTTAATTTAAAGGGGGAACAAGTAAGAATATGTAATAATATGTAATAATATAGAGAAAAAGGAGAGAGAAAATTGAAATAGTGAACCTGTAGAGAAAAGAAAAAAACCCAAATCAGTGTCTAAATTCACAAAAGGAAAACGCATATAAAAGAAAAGAAAAAAACCCAAAAAGTAAAGTGAAGAAAAATCAAGTTTAAGTGTTCCTTACCCATGGTTATCCCGTTAACTTAAATTCGATCTCCTCTATCCTCTCCCTCTTCTCTCCCCTTCGCAACGATCATATACCGCGAGAGAGAAGCGCTGATTTTAAGAGATGCTGCTTTCGGGTATGTGATCCGTTAGAAGAAGAGAAGGGAATAGGCAGACGAGAACAATCGTTCTTAAACTTGACCCAATTATTGAGTTAAAATTTTTTTTTTATGTGCCGAAACAGAATAAAAAGAAACAAAAGAAAAAAAACTTCCAACAAAATAATTTAAAGTTGCAGCAGGCGGACATCCGAAGCGGAAAACTGTAAGTCAGATTTTTACCTTTTTTTTATATATTTTTGCTTAATATAAGTTGAGACCATTTCCATTGTATTTATTTGACTGCCATTTGGGAAAAAGAGAAAAAAAAATAATAAGAGAAAATTTAAAGACCCGAAAAGAAAAGAGAAAAAGGGCGGCAATGGGTCGGCGTAATTAAAGAGAAGAAAAAAAAGAGAAAAATTTTTGATCAACTCCAGCGGCCAGAAATTAAGAGTGGATTTACTCCCATGTCTAGGCCACCGCAGAGGCATTGATAGCTAAAGAAGCTAAAGAATTTTTGTTTGCTAGGAAGAGTTAATTTTTTTTGTTTGATCTCTCGCGGCAGGTCTCCCTAAGCGTCTTGTGTTTTACGATCTAGTATAGACGATCCTCTATATAGAAGAAAAAAAATATGTTCAACATTTTTCTGGCTACTACAGCACGCAACTTTTAAATAATAATTAATACTGTTGGTCACATATGTGGCAAAAAAAAAAAAAATAAAAAACCCCCTTGTAGCCGACGAGCCAGAAGCCGGACCAATAAAGCGTGTGTCATATATGAATAATTCCATCTTGCCTACTTTGAGGTATTCGTTACCCGTTACATTTATTATTATTTTTGCGCCCAACTATGGGGCCTCTATTTAGTTAATATAATTTTCGGTGCCCAACCATGGGACCACTATTTAGTGGCTTACGAGCATATTTTTATACCTTTGCAAAAAAGGTATATTAATTTTGGTCAGAAGTTTGCAACGCATAGAAGGAAACATCTCCTGCTATATAAAGTAGATATGTTCTTGATCAGCACGATGAGCTGAGTACATTTAGCCCTGTCCGTCTGTCCGTATGTTCGTCTGTCCGTCTGTCTGGATCAACGCAATCTCCTCCGAGACCCTTAAAGCTACAGAGCTAAAATTTTTCATCTAGGCTTCTTTTTGCTGCAGGCATTGTATATCTCGGAAAAAATCCGATCGGATGACTATATCATATAGCTCCCATAGGAACGATCGGTCCTGAATAAGCTTTAACCTCAATAACTTTGTTGTTTTCCAACAAAATATTACGAAAGCCGGTATTTGTGAGTTTTATATACTTCTTAACATATCCACCAAGTTTCATTAAAATCGGTTGACTATATCATATAGCTCCCATAGGAACGATCGGCCAAAAATTGGTTTTAGATGAAAATCTTAGGTATTTGAGCAGCGGTTCACTCGAAATTTGGTATATTTAAGTTTGGTATATATAAAAATGTGTCTGTTGAGTTTTAACAGAATCGGCCGACTATATGATATAGCTCCTATATGAACAATAGGACCAAAAATAAAAAATTTTTTTTACTCGTAAGTTTTTTTCTTTTTTTCCATCCTTCTAGTTTTATCTAACTTCTTAATAATTTTCTGTCTTTTTCCTTTTTCACGCATTCTATTGAAATTAAATCGTAAAATTTCTTAAATTTCGGCTGCAGCACATTTGAAGCTAAATTGTCGGATAACAGTCAATATTTAACTTCGGTCGAGTTTACTGTCCACAATTTGGATTTGAATTGCTGAATACCTATCTTTTTTAAGTACTTAAATAAAATCTTTGTTTCAACGCATAGGAATATTACAGATAAAGCTTTGAATAAGAGTTCTGTTCTCCACGGTGATTCAAGAAGTAATTTAATACTTTTTCTTTAAAGCATAATTGGAATTTGCAAACAGCTCGCTGGATATTCAGGTGATTCATTTGATTTAATGAACTCCTGACCGCGTCTGTTACATTGAACCGATGATTGCAACTTTCATTTTGATATTGCTGGCATAGTAAGGTAAACTAAGCCGAATTTGAAACAAATGGGTAGATCATAATTATATCCGTTGTCCACGGTTTTTTTTCTCAATATTCCATGTTATCTCAAACTATTATTCTTTGTCTGAACATTTGATCGGATACTTAAGGGAGGCACAAGAAAGCAATAGAGTGCTAGTGGGAGATCAAACATCATTTTATTATTTGTTGAAATAATCAATTTTTTTTGTCCTTTTATAAGATTTACGTTATTAAGAATTTTTCTTACAGTGTTATCAAAGGTATCAGACATTTTTTTCGGTAGATTACAAGAAAAAAAAAAAATTAAATATTTACAGATTAAGAAAAAATAAACTTTGTAGATTAAAGAAAATTTTTAAAAATAATTAAAGTTTAATAAAAAGTAGTTTTTGCCAAATTACAGGAAAAAAAATATAATAAATTTGTAGATTAAAGAAAATTGTTTTTTAAATAATTATAGTTAAATGAAATTTAATTTTTAAATTACAGACGATATATTAAATAATTACAAATTAAAAAAAAAAAAAAAAAATTATTTTGGGATTTATGAAAAATTTTAAATAATTATAGTTTAATGAAATTTTATTTTTAGATTACAGAAGAAAAATCAACTAAAGATAAATAAAAATTATTTGTAGTTTATAGAAAGTAATAATATTTAAAGATTAATAAAAACAACAATTTTTTTAATCACAGAAAGAATATAATAGTTAAAATTAATAATAATTTTTTTGCAGAGGTACATATTTTTTTTCAAGTTTAACTTATTGGGAAGAATATTAAAAGTTTTTGCAGTTGCAAAGAAAAGATAAACTAATTTAAAGTTAAGAATAAAATTTGAATAATAAATTATAAATTAATAAAAAGCTTTTGCAGTTACAAAGAAAATAAGACTCTACTCAAATATCAAGAATCAATTTTTAAAAAGAAGAGTATAAGGTATATCACTACTTTGAGTAGATCATTAAAATCACAAAATGGGCTTAGAAAGATCCGATGATGAGGAGCCAGGTCCGTCGGCTAAGTGCGACATCTGCAATGAAGTGGTTTTTATGGTTGAAAGTTATAAAGCTAGATGCGGACACGGATTTCACAAGAGTTGTATTCAAAGGCACTTAAAAACAAATTCGACATGTCCGACATGTATTTCTACCCTAATTGGTCATACCACGCCTCAGTCTCAAGTAATAGTTGGGAAAACTAGGCAGCAAACGAGGTTGCTCAGCCAAGGGAGGGAGCAAGATCCGAAGAAACAGGGCAAGAAGGAGTTGCAGTTAGTGTAAGCCAGGTATCAGAATTAATTACTACTTCCATTAGGGCCATGCAGAATGAACTACTAACTCAGCTAACCGAAAGAATGGGGCACTTGATCCAGTATGTATCAGTTCAACTGGCAAATCCGCAACTTCAGCAGCAAGCGTTTAGTAGCATAATTAGGGCAAATTCTCCCGATCAGCTTATGGATATGCCTAACGGAAATCAAGCTGCAGGTTCTACGCTCCCAATTCGTCCTTCTCTACGTAGATCAGCAGCATCCGACTTGGCACAAAGGCCTGATAAAGTCGGCCATATAATGAACAATTGGAAAATACGGTTCTCGGGTTCCTCAGATTCTTTGAGCGTGGATTCATTTATTTATCGAGTGGAAGCGCCTACGCATCAAACACTCGAAGGGAGCTTTGATCTTTTGTGCAGCAACATAACAACTTTGTTCGAGGGTAAGGCTTCAGATTTTTTTTGGAGACACCATAAATTAAATGGAGTTGTGAGATGGCCGCAGTTATGCGAGGATTTGCGTAAACAGTTTAGAGATCCCAGAACAAATGTTGACATAAGGCAAATGATTAGGAACAGAAAACAACGCAAAAAAGAATCTTTTGAGGTATACTTTGAAGCCATTCAAAAATTGATAGACCGATTGGAGCAGCCACTCTCCCATAAAACGCTGATTGAGATTGTCCGTCGAAATTTACGTCCTGAAGTACAACACGAAATTTTGAATTTAGAAATTAATTCCATAGAATCCCTTCGCGACATATGCCGAAAAAGGGAATGCTTTCTTGAGGAGGTGCGACGTTCCTACGGGTACCAGAAAACCGTTCCATTCCGAAAACAAGTTGCAGAACTTACAGATGAGGTTTTTACTGACGATGCCGAAGAATTCGCAGAATCGGAATTAGGTGACGAAATCGAAGCCATTGCTTTAGTATGCTGGAACTGGCGAACGGAAAATCATCGTTATCAGGACCGTGAAGGAAAATATTTTGCTACGGGTGTGGAGCTCCGAACGCGTATAAGCCATCGTGCAAAAAGTGCCAAAAAAAACGGCAAAGCGAACCCTGCAGAGAATCGTCGCCAGCCAGGGACGTAGCAGCGAGCATCGGCGAAGCACGAGTAGATAAGGCTAATTCACAAACTACAAAAATGTCATTAGAAAAAGAATCTTCGTTATTGTTCTGGGAAGATCAGTCGATTACATTTAGTCGGATACCACAACAACTAGATAGTAGCCCGGAGAGAAAAGTATCGCGTAATACACGGCGTTTAAAAAGAATATTTCAAATCAATAAAACAAATAAATGAAATAAAAAAGGAAAGCGGGTTATAGAAGGCCTTATGCCAAAGTCAAGGTGTTAGACCAAACCGTTGAAGGATTGCTGGACACTGGAGCAGCAATCAGCTGCATAGGTGGAAATTTAGCTAAGGAAATAATATGTAGCAAAAAGCCATTTAAGATAGTGTCATCTAATGCTTATACAGCAGACGGCAAGCAACAGCATATTTTAGGTAAATTAGTAACTAAGATAGAATATTAAGGGGAATCGAAAGATATAGAACTATTTATAATTCCTACGTTAAGCCAAAATTTATATTTAGGCATTGATTTTTGGTCACGTTTTAATTTATTACCTCCAGAGTGGCAACTGAGTCTGGAATCAAAAATACATGTTCTCACACCGGCTCAGAAATTGTCACTAAATTCTGTCATTTCCAAATTTCCCTCATTTTTAGAGTCAGGGCTGGGGAGAACTCACATACTGTCCCATAATATTGATGTTGGCCAAGCCAAACTTATCAAACAGAGGCACTTCCCAATATCTCCAGCAGTCGAAAAACTGATGTACGCAGAAGTTGTTAGAATGTTAAAGCTATGTGTGATTGAGGAATCAGGCAGTGCTTGGTCTTCACCAGTTGTTTTGGTCCAGAAACCAGGAAAGGTCAGGCTGTGCCTAGATAGTAGAAAAGTCAAAGCGATGACAGAAAACGACGCATATCCTCTTCCGCAGATCGATGGAATTTTGAGCAGATTAGCAGTGTATATCACAAATTTAGACCTGAAACATGCCTTTTGGCAGATACCGCTAGATTTAGCTTCAAGAGAAAAAACGGCTTTCACTATACCAGGAAGACCTTTATATCATTTTAAAGTCATGCCGTTCGGGCTCTGTAATGCGCCTCAAACAATGTCCCGTCTCATGGACAAGGTAATTCCTCCTTCCCTACGGAATGAAGTCTTCGTGTATCTAGATGACTTATTTGTCATTTCAGACACATTTGAATCGCACGTGAAAGTACTGCAAACGGTCGCGGGACACATTCGTCAGTCAGGTTTAACAATAAATATAGAAAAAAGTAAATTCTGCAGCCAGTCTGTAAAATATTTAGGCCATATTATTGGGCAAGGCGGTAAAAAAACAGACCCAGAGAAAATTTCGGCAATCAATAATTTCCCGCTTCCAAAAACTATTTGAGCTTTAAGAAGTTTTTTAGGATTGACAGGGTGGTACAGGAAATTTATACATAATTTTGGCACACTTTCAGCGCCTTTAACAGACTGTTTAAAACAGAAAAAGAAATTCGTCATGTCGCAAGAAGGGCAAGAAGCTTCCATAAAATTAAAAGGACATCTCTGTAAGGCCCCAGTTTTGAGAAGTCCAGATTTCGCTAAGCCTTTTTATATCCACTGCGACGCAAGCAATACCGGAGTAGGGGGAGTATTAGTTCAGAAAAATGAGGATGGGGACGAAATGCCAATAGCGTTCGTATCGAAAAAATTGAATAAAGCCCAGCGTAATTATACTGTGACCGAGCTAGAATGCTTAGCAGCTTTGATTAGTATCAAACGATTCAGAGCTTTTGTGGAGGGACACGAATTCACTGTGATAACCGATTACGCCTCACTAAAATGGTTAATGTCCCAAAGTGACCTTCATTCTAGGCTGGCCCGCTGGGCACTTAAACTACAGGGGTTCAGATTTCACATCGAGCATAGAAAGGGAAAGATTTAAAGACAAAATATTGTCCCAGACGCACTCTCACGAGTTCATCAAGATGAGCTGGCAGCCTTAAATGGACCAAATGGTCTGCTTCTGGATATTGAGGTACCACAGTTTAAGTCTGTTGAATACCTACAGTTAGTTGAAAGGTTTAAGGCTAATCAAGACCAGTTGCCTGATGTAAGGGTTACGGATAACAAGGCTTATCGTAAAGCAGAGCACCTTAACGGAGATTCACTGCATGATACGTTTGCCTGGAAATTATGGGTGCCCAAAGAGAGCGTAAAAGAAACTTTAAAACGGGCACATGACGATCCATTGGCTTCCCACGGGGGTGTCCACAAAACACTAGAAAGGATATGTCGGTATTATTATTGGCCTGGATTGGTAAATGATGTCAAAGAATATATCCAATCGTGCAGCGAGTGTAAGGCAACCAAGGCGCCAAACCAAACGTTAAGACCACCCATGGGTAAACCTTTCGAATCTCAGAGATTTTTTCAAAGACTGTACATAGATTATTTAGGTCCATATACAAGATCCCGAAGTGGTCACATAGGCATATTTATAGTGCTCGACCAGTTTTCTAAATTTGTATTTCTAAAGGCGGTAAAGAAATTAACGGCAGATGTAGTGATAAAATACCTGCAAGAAGATTTGTTATACACCTTTGGAGTACCTGGGGGTATTATCTCAGACAATGGGTCTTAATTTACAGCAGCTAAATTTCAAAGTTTGGTAAAAACGCGCACAGAATTTCGCACACGCTCACGGCAGTACATGCTCCACAGGCCAACGCTTCCGAACGAGTAAATCGCTCAGTAATCGCAGCCATTAGGGTTTACGTACGACCACACCAAAAAGATTGGGATGAACACTTAAGTAGTATTTGTTGCGCATTAAGATCGGCCATTCACTCTGGAATAGGCACTACTCCATATTACATGGTTTTTGGGCAGCAAATGATCACTTCCGGTGGTACTTATTCCCTGTTACGTTCGCTTAATATGCTAGAGGATCGGGCTGCTACATTTTCAAAAGAGGATTCGCTAAAAATAATTCGTACTCAGGCGCGTAAAGTAATGGAAAAACAAAATATGCGAAATGAGAATAAATACAATCTAAGGTCTAAAGAATTGTCTTCTCAGGTGGGCCAAGAGGTTTATAGGCGAAATTTTAAGCAAAGCAATTTTCAAGGCGGATATAACGCCAAGCTGGGACGCCTGTTTGTTAAGGCGAGGATTCGGCGGAAAATTGGGAATTCTATTTATGAATTAAAAGACTTAAAAGGGAATCTGATCGGAAGGTATCATGCCAAGGACATACGGCCATAACCGCTTGAAGCTAGTCAGTCTCGCGGTTTCTCTACCCCGATCCTGATCTGGGCAGGGGGAATTTGCAATGCAGGGCTTGTATCTGCTAAGAAAAATTAACCAAATAACTAAAAGTATGCTTTAATTTTTTTTGCTTTGTCGCTTTCTCTTTGAATATGGGAAAGTCGTCTTTTTCTTTTGGCAACGGGTGATTGGATTGAGAGTTTTGGAAGGGGTCAGCTTCGTGTAAAAAAAGCTAGAAGGCCGAACCCAAAAAGGAAGGGTGAACGATGACCCTATAAGTAGAGGACACATAGTCGCCATCATTCCTTTCTAAGTCGGTTGGGCCTAGCAACAGGCCGTGAAAAAATCGAGTTCTCAACGTGAAAAAAATAAAGTGTAACAAAAAAGCGCGAAAGCGTTAGGAGTGCTGAAAGTAAAAACCCAGTCGATTTGCGAAAACAGTAGAAAAAATTTTTATCCACGGAAACTATTCCAAACAAGAAAACAAAAACCTAAAAGCAAAATTTTTATACTATAAATCAAGGGTGGGCAGCCAAACTTCGCAAGTGAGCCCGACAACAAATTTTATAACAAACAACATTCCGGGCAGAGAAAAAGGTCGCGATCGCGAGTCCGAGCAGAGGTCATAAATGTGCGAGTTTCTAGACAGGGGGACGCACAAGCAAGTGCGGGAGGGGAACGAAGAAAAGGGTCGCGATCTCGACGACGGGTCATAAATGTGCGAGTTCGTTGGTAGAGGGACGCACAAGCAACTGAGGGACGCACATTTAAGTGCGGGACGCACAAGCAGCGAAAAAAAAAGGTCGCGATCGCGATTCTGAGCAGAGGTCATAAATGTGCGAGTTTGTGGACGAAGGGACGCACACGCAACTGAGGGAGGGGAAAAAGAAAAAATGTCGCGAGCTCGAGCTCGAGGATGTGCGAGTCGCACATTTTCCTTTTTCCCCTCCCTCAGTTGCTTGTGCGTCCTTTTACCAACGAACTCGCACATTTATGACCTCTGCCCGGACTCGCGATCGCGACCTTTTTCTCTGCTTGTGCGTCCCTCAGTTCAGTGTGCGTCCCTCCACCAACGAACTCGCACATTTATGACCGTTCCTCGAGATCGCGACCTTTTTCTTCTTACCCCTCCCTCAGTTGCTTGTGCGTCCCTCTGTCTAGAAACTCGCACATTTATGACCCTTTCTCGAGCTCGAGATCTTTGCTTGTGCGTCCCTCTGTCAACAAACTCGCACTTTTATGACCTCTGCTCGGACTCGCGATCGTGACCTTTTTCGCTGCTTGTGCGTCCCGCACTTAAATGTGCGTCCCGCACTTAAATGTGCGTCCCTTTGTCCACGAACTCGCACATTTATGACCTCTGCCGCAAAAATAACGGAAAGAGCTCGGTGAGCCAAAAGAGCCACTACGTGCCCACCCTTGCTATAAATTATTAACCTTAATTATTTTGGCTAACGGTGGCCAAACCAAATAATTCAGTTTACACAAAAAAATAAAGAAAGAGGAAAGCTGGAACGGTAATCGATTACCATGTAAAACAAAAAAAAAAAAAGGGTCGTTAGATTATTATACCTTTGCAAAAAAGGTATATTATTTTTTGGTCAGAAGTTTTCAACGCATAGAAGGAGATTACTCGGAGATGTATATAAAGTATATATATATTCTTGACCAGCACGATGAGCTGAGTTGATATAGCCATGTCCGTCTGTCTGTCTGTCCGTCTGTCTGGATCAACGCAATCTCCTTCGAGACCCTTAAAGCTACAGAGCTGAAATTTACCTACCACCTAAGCTTCTTTTTGCTGCAGGTATTGTATATCTCGGAATCATTCCGATCGGATGACTATATCATATGGCTCCCATAGGAACGATCGGTCGTGAATATGCTTTAACCTCAATAACTTTGTTGTTTTCCAACGAAATATTGCGAAAGCCGGTATTTGTGAGTTTTATATACTTCTTAACATATTCACCAAGATTTATCAAAATCGGTTGACTATATCATATAGCTCCCATAGGAACAATCGGACCAAAAAAAATTTTTGTATTAAAAAGTTTGCAAAGGTATTCAAACTTCGGCATGGCCGAAGTTAGCTTTTCCTTCTAGTTTTTAATTATAGGGCGTTCGACGACGTCCGTTTGTCTCTTGTGACGTCACCCTGCAGCGGCTTGCTCCATTGCTTGAAAGGAAAAAAAAGAGAAGAGCAACAGAGAGAAAAATCTAAGAAGTCAGTTATTGGCGAACGGGCGGCGAATCAACTTTAAGTCGGAAGCCGCGTGGTGCAGAGCAATGCACGAGTAGAAAAAAGGCTGAAGTAGGCGTGGGGGAAAAAAAATGTAAAACTGTAAAAAAACCGGAACTCCAAAAAAAAAAAAAATAAAGATAAAATTGCTCAGCGAGTGTACAAAAAAATTCTATTTAGGGAACCTGTCCTAAAACCAAAAGGAAATCGGAATTGAACTAAATTTGTCTTAGAAAATAATTACCAGTATAAGGTAAAATTTAATTTAAAGGGGGAACAAGTTAGAATATGTAATAATATGTAATAATATAGAGAAAAAGGAGAGAGAAAATTGAAATAGTGAACCTGTAGAGAAAAGAAAAAAACCCGAATCAGTGTCTAAATTCACAAAAGGAAAACGCATATAAAAGAAAAGAAAAAAACCCAAAAAGTAAAGTGAAGAAAAATCAAGTTTAAGTGTTCCTTACCCATGGTTATCCCATTAACTTAAATTCCCTTTCCTCGATCCTCTCCCTCTTCTCTCCCCTTCGCAACGATCATATACCGCGAGAGAGAAGCGCTGATTTTAAGAGATGCTGCTTTCGGGTATGTGATCCGTTAGAAGAAGAGAAGGGAATAGGCAGACGAGAACAATCGTTCCTAAACTTGACCCAATTATTGAGTTAAAATTTTTTTTTATGTGCCGAAACAGAATAAAAAGAAACAAAAGAAAAAAAACTTCCAACAAAATAATTTAAAGATGCAGCAGGCGGACATCGGAAGCGGAAAACTGTAAGTCAGATTTTTACCTTTTTTTTTTTATATATTTTTGCTTAATATAAGTTGAGACCATTTCCATTGTATTTATTTGACTGCCATTTGGGAAAAAGAAAAAAAAATAATAAGAGAAAATTTAAAGACCCGAAAAGAAAAGAGAAAAAGGGCGGCAATGGGTCGGCGTAATTAAAGAGAAGAAAAAAAAGAGAAAAATTTTTGATCAACTCCAGCGGCCAGAAATTAAGAGTGGATTTACTCCCATGTCTAGGCCACCGCAGAGGCATTGATAGCTAAAGAAGCTAAAGAATTTTTGTTTGCTGGGAAGAGTTAATTTTTTTTGTTTGATCTCTCGCGGCAGGTCTCCCTAAGCGTTATGTGTTTTAGGGGTCTTGGACAGAATTTTAAATAACATGGAATCAAGGCCATGGAAGGGTGGGCTACTGCCTCCTCTCAACATCTGAGGAGTCTGACTCCCACAACTATCCAGATCTAGTACAGACGATCCTCTATATAGAAGAAAAAAAATATATTTAACATTTTTCTGGCTACTACAGCAAGCAACTTTTAATAAATAATAATTAATACTGTAGGTCACATATATGGCAAAAAAAAAAAAAAAAATAAGAAACCCTCTCGTAGCCGACGAGCCAGAAGCCAGACCAATAAAGCGTGCGTCATATATGAATAATTCCATCTTGCCTACTTTGAGGTATTCGTTACCCGTTACATATATTATTATTAGCCGCTTTTACCACTTGAATTCATCTATATTTATATCTGGCGTGATACTCTACCGCGTTTGTGAGGTATATATATAAATTACATATTCCTCGCATTGCCCCCTTACTTCAGGAGCCAAATCCTTCCCTTCTTTTTTTTTTTATAAAATTTTCCTTTTTTGTATCCTTTTTTTTTGCCCGGTTCGCATTATTTTTTGCGACATTTATCGCATCTTTTGGTTAATGGCGATTTATCAGGCATGTTTTTCAACTTTTTGACAGATCGGCAATTATTCCCATGCCTTATGGTGGCCCCGACTGCATCTTTTACTTATATACTATACTATATATTTACAATATTGCTTATATCTACTTAACCTAAACTTCATATATTTTTTCCTATTCTACCTAATCTAAACTCCAAAAATATCTACTATCCTAAACTTCATATTTTTTTCCTATTCTACCTATTCTAAACTCCAAAAATTCTACCTAACCTATACTTCACAATTTTCTGTTACTCTAGACCTTCGACTCTTCAAATACCCTAATCCTATTCCTATTGCTACGGATCCGATATCGCACCCGGCCTACCCAGATTACTCTTGCCTGTCGCGAGCTCTCCCCATCGTCTGAACCGCCACGGCTACCGCCATTGGCCACTCTTCGGGCTCTACAGTTGCGTAGTCTGTAATTGCGGCCTTGGCCCTTGAGGCTGGCCGACCGGCGCAGACCGTTGCCTTGCATATACAGGCCTCCGTGGGTCTCGCTATTGGTGTTGCTATGGGGATTGCTGCTGTTGTTGTGTTGACTGCTGCTGTTGTGGCTGCCGTTGTGGGGTTTGCTGCTGTTGTTGCTGCCGTTGCCATTCCAGCAATTGTTGGAATATACCCGGCTCCTCCATTTCCGGTGCTCCGGCTCTCGGTCGACAAAACTCTTCCTCGAACAATTCATTAACCGGGCTAACTGCCCGTCACATTGGGGTTGGTGGCCGCCCTCGTCTTCTTCATCCGCGTCTGACAAGTGCACGTACGCCACCGGCTCCTGGACTGCCGCCGGTACCTCTGCTCCCACTATTCCTCCGTCATTATTTTGGTTGCCTGTGGATCTCCTCCTCCACATCCTCTAACAAGAATGCCAGATCGTTCAGGCCGATCTCTTTGTCTTCGCTCATCTGTGGATCTGCTGCTTCTTCTGCGTCCTCGTCCTCCATATTTTCCGCCTCGTCGCCGCTTCCGATGCCCTCCAACTCTTCTAGCAAATATGCATCCTCTTCTCCTTCATTCTCTACCACGTCCCTCGTCGGACGAGATGACGATCACCGGCCCCAAAGGGACCGGCTCCTCGCCATCGGACTCCTCGTCCGACAAATACGGAGATGCTAGGAGTTGCATTGCCTCTTCTGTCTCCTCCCCATTAAAATTCTTGCGACCGCTCATGATTATAGAATGATTCTGATTGATTTCATCTGTTGCATCTTGGGCCTTGGGAACCTCTAATCCGCGTCGCTCTGCGGCTGTTCGTCCAGCTTCGGGTTCCTGCTCTAGTTTTTTTTCTTTTTATATCCGTAGTCACACATACAGTGTATCCTCTCTCTTGCACTTGGTGTACCGCAGGGGAGAGTCCTCTCCTAATCCATTTGCACCCTCTTTCTATTCTGCTCTCCTACCGTTTGAAAAGCATTGCTGTTCATATTTGATTTCGTTTGTCTAGCACCAACCCGCCAAACTCTTTTTCTTTTTTTTGCCATTACATTGTAATTGCCATTACAGTTTCACATGCACTGTAAAAAAAAAAATTGCACGCCTGCAATGATTTCTCCATTTATATATTTTTTTCCTTCATACGTTGCAACATTATTATTTTCTTCCATGTTGTCAAACATCTAAGAAGCAACAAAATTTTGATCGGTGGCCCAAACTGAAATTCTTATCGTTTATTTTTGTAGGCCGATGCGATTTCCTTTCCACCTGATGCTGGTTCGTGCTTCTACCGTTCTTTTCCATCTGAAGATCTCCCAGTTGTCCGTCCGGTCCAACTGTGTCCAAACTTAATTTGGCCGGTTTCCGGTAGTCATACTATCCTTGCATCTTTACTGCTCGTTTGGATTACCTGTTGGATCTTGTTCTGGTTGCACTTTTAATTCGCTGATGTATCCCAACCTTGCCTTTTTATTTGCCATATGCTGCAGTTTGCATAAACCTGGCGATGTCAATCCCATGACTTTGTATGGCCCGCCATACCGTGGTGAAAGTTTTGCCACGAATCCCTTTTGACAGATAGTGCTCCACACTATTTCGCCCACTCGTAGTTTCCATTGCCTTCTTCTCAGATTAAAATGTCTTGACTGATCCTGGGCAGCTTTTTCTAGTTTTCTTCGTACCAATAAGACTATTTCCGCATTGCCATCTTGGCGTTGATCCAATAGTTAAGCTGTCGAATGTGGATCCTGGCAATCTCGGCTCTCTCCCCTGCGTTTTTAATGCCGCCGTATATCCTGTTGCGTCGGACACGCTAGAATTTACTACCAACATTATTTCTGGTCATTGCTCATCCCATCGTCGTTGATCTTCTCCCGTGAATTGTGCCATCATTTAGTTTTAACAGTTCTATTTGCTCGGTCAGTTGGATTTTCTTGCGCCGTATATGATGCTGTTAGCTGGTGTATTGTCCCCCATTCCTGCAGCATTTTCTCAAATATTTTGCTGACGAATTGGACTCCGTTATCTGTTATCACCACCTTTGGGGCCCCAAATCTAGACAGCACTCTTTCTCTGAATGCTTTTGCTAGATTTTCTGCCGACGCCTTTCTCATTGGTACAAGCTCCGGCCATTTTGAGAATCTATCGACTATAACAAGTAATACTGAATTTCCATGCTTAGATCTTGGTAATAGCCCGACGAAATCTTGCTTTATAACGCATACAGTTTTCACAGCGGCTGACATATGAACGTGCATCTCTTTTCATGCCTGGCCAGAAATATTTAGCCGCTATTCGTTATCCTACTGCCTGTATGTCCTGCAGTTGCAGTCGTGATTGTCCGATATTATTTGTTTTCCTAATGGTTTCGGCACACATAATTTCCACGACACAACATCTTCATGCCCTGCCCTATGCGGTATATTTCTATATAACTGCCCATTTTCTATAACATAGTCCGTATATTTTTGCGGATTTTCCTTTACTTTCTTTGCCATATTTTCTATCCACACACAGCTTTGAGCCGACTGTTTATTTTTGCTGCGATTATCCTGTATCCTTTTGCATGCTTCCAATGGTTGCCTTGACAATGCATCTGCCACGACATTTAATTTTCCTTTGCGATATGTTATTTCAAAGTTATATTCCTGCAACTCCAATGCTCATCTTGCGATTGCAAGGGCTGATAAGCCCTGTTGGACTTTCGATGCTATTCAGCCATTTCAGTGCCATGTGATCAGTAATGACCTTGAAATGATATCCATCTAAGTATGGCTTCAACTTCCTTATAGCCCATACTATTGCTACATATGCCTTTTCTGTTGCCAAATAGTTTTGTTCCGCAGGATTCAGAGTTCTGCTGGCGTATGATATGACTCTCTCGCCTTCCTCTGTATCTTTAGTCAGAATTGCCCCTATGCCGTAGTTGCTGGCGTCAGTTTGTAATAGAAACATTTTCGCAAAGTCAGAACTGGATCTGCCACCAACTTCTGCTTTACCATATCAAACGCATCCTGGTGTTTTCCTTCCCATACCAATTTTCCTTTTTTTTTAAATGGAATCTTAGCTATTTCTGAATAATTGGCCATTTTCTCCATTTATCCTTAAATTTGCTGACTTCAGTCTGCAGAAAATTTCCTTCAAATGAGCTTTGTGGTTTTCTATTTTTCGGTTGACCACTATAATAATATCATCCTGATACGCGAACGCGTGTGGCATCATTTCTGGTCCTATGACCATGTCTAAAGCTCGTTGAAAAGTCGCAGATGCTGAGTGCAAACCGAACGGCATCACTTTCCATTGAAATAGCCCTTTTTCTGGAACTTTGAAAGCTGTTCATTCCGAACAGAATCTGCCAATATCCATCTTTTAAATCCAAACTGCTTATAAATTTTGCTTCGCGCAGTTGATCTAAAATATAGTCGATTCTTGGCATTGGATAGGCGTCTTTTATGGACTTTGCATTTATCTGCCTGAGGTCAACACATAGCCTCCATTTTCCAGTTTGTTTCTTTTTCACCATTACTATTGGTGAACGGTTAGGACTATTTGCATCTTTGGCTTATCTTCACACATAGTGATTGTGTGCATGCCAACTTTAGACGTGTCAGTTATTTTGGGCAATTCGGCCAGTTCTTCGCACATAAAGTGCATCTGTCACTATGGCCGTCGAAATCCTTTCTGTCAGCCTCCCTTTTATTCTGCGCATTGTATAATGGCTCCCATTTCCTCTATAAAATTCCACCTTAACACCACCGCATCAATTCCGCCAGGTAATACTAAAAATCACATTTTGATTATTTTGTCGCCAAATTGCAGTTCAGCGATCCATTGCCATTCTATTTCTATGACTGCTCCGTCTGCCAATTTCATTTTTTTTTTCCGCTTTTGTCAGATACTCTCCTTTAGCTAATTTTTATACCCTGTACCCATAGGGTAAAAGGGTACATTAAAGTAGCTAAAATGTATGTAACAGGCAGAAGGAAGCATCTCCGACTCCATAAAAAATATAAGTTGATCAGCATCAATAGCCGAGTCGATTGTGTAGCATGTTCTGGAATAATATATTAATAATATAAAGCAAGTGTATTTGCCTCTTAAGTAACATAACCACCCATGAGTGCATGGTGCTGGACAATTGCTGTGTTGGCAAATATAACACGCGCGGCCGCTCTGGCCTCAGACGCAATATGATACATCCTCACTCTCCCGCTGCGGCGGTAAATTCCCATACATATTCTTATGTAAACCTTTATACATTTATACATAAATATGTTTATACATAAGCATACCGCGCCTCTGCCTGCATTGCTAGCAGCGCAACTACGCGGTCTTACCTTTAGTTAACAATTGTATTAGAATTAAGAATGATTCAATAAAGTGAACTTATATATGAAAGATGTCTCCAACCAAATTTGGTGTCAGCATTCGTTTAGTGTCTACGCAGATCAAGTTTGTTTCAAATTTTTGCCACGCCCACTGCCGCCCCCGAAATTTAGGAAAAACCAATAACTAGCGTTCTATTAAAGGTAGCGTATTTTTACTTGGCACACCCAATAATATGGCCAAAAGGTGCTGACCAAATTTCGTTAAAATAGGACAAGAAATATCGGAGTTATAAATTTTGTACTGAAATGCCCAGTGCGACATTGCGTAGTAAGTGTTAGCGAGATAGCATGCGTTCGTTGCTGCTGCTTGTGAGAAAAATTTCAGTTTGAATTATTGGCAAATTTTAAGGAGTTTCATTTATCTACTTGGTACAAGTCCAACAGAATATTAGCCTTCTGTTGCTGCACTCTCTAGCCCAATGTCCCGCACCTCCGCATCTTCTGCATGCCTGCGACGTCCCGCCTTTGTGCTGAAATTGGTGGCTCTTTGTCTAAGCAGCGTCTGCAGACGGTGTTATGCCTATTATCTTGCACAATTGGCCGTCTTTGCACGCCCACTGTTATGTGTGAGCGTTCTCTTTGGGCCTTTCGTTGGAAGTGGTTCCTCTCCTCTTCTAATGTTTCAAATTCATATGCCAGTTACATTAATTCTTCCACCGTTTGTATGTTGTGTGGGCGAATGAACACTTTTAAATCTGGTGTGCAGTTTTCCAAAATGATTTCTAGTTGCTCTAAATCTGGGCATTTTAATGGACGCTTCATGGTTTGCATCTCCATCATGAAATCTTTAAACGACTCATTCCACTGTTGTTTTCTAGATTTTACTTGATCTGCTACTTTGCTAAAATATCCCCTCGGCAAGAAATATTTTTTGAATGCCTCAGTAAAATCTTTCCATGATGCCCAATCCTTATTGTTTTTACCATTTTACCATTTTAATGCCTAGTCTTTTAGCAGTCAAAACGCAATGTCCATTCCGTCACTTGCTTTACTACTTTCGGATGATCGTTATTTGAATTTATTAACCCGAAGTTACTACTTTCTGTAACTCTTCTACTTGTTCTTGGCTCTTCATATATGTATGTTGTTGCTTTTGTGGGCCACCTAGGGCACCCACGCTTCCCCACCTTGGCGGTGTTAATATTGGAATTGCCAATTTTGCAATTTCCCCCACCGGCATCTCTTTTGCGGCCTTTGTATATTTTCCTGATAGCGAGCTGATCCATACCTGCCACTCTGGGTCGTCCTCATGATCCTTGACCCATTCTCCGAACTGTTTCCTCATTTCTTCTACAGTTCATCCTTTTTCATGTAATAAATTTTATGATTTTATGATCTTGCCGGCCTTTGATCAATTTATTGCTAATAAAAATTAAACGTTGATTTCTTTTTATTTTTCTAAATAGAAAACAATAAATCTTGTAAACCCGTTTCACCAGTTAATTACGTTGGGCGCCAGTTGAAACAATCCTTGCGGCAGAGCCGGATTTCAGATTCGGATTGTGTTTGGCTGTGGCAAGTATTTCTCCTGGTCTTGTCTAGCGACACCTTTCGCCTGCTCCTAATATTGTGCTAGGAATACTCCAAGTCTTTTGCCACTGTGCCAGGAATACTTCTGGTCTTCCTCAAGTGTGCTAGGAATACACCTAGTCTTCCCTGCCTGTGCCAGGAATACTCCTTGTCTTCGCTAAAACTGCTAGATATAGTCTTCAATATTCTGCTGGGAATAACTCCTAGTCTTTTATATACTGCTAGGAATAACTCCTAGTCTTTTACATACTTCTATGAATAACTCCTAATCTTTTACGATCCGCAAGGAATAATACACTGCTATGAATAGCTTCCTACTTGCCACCAAAAACTCATCCGCCTTTAAACCTTCAATTGTAGCCAGGATACGGATGGATATCCTTTTTCCGATATGACTTGGCACGCCTTCACTTTTACTTCTTTACGTATGTTTCACTTTGTTGGCCTCGCTTATTTGCTTCACTTGTTACTACTTCACTTGCTTTCTAACTGACACTTCGCTTGTTTCTTCACTTTCCGCCTTGTACTTCCTCACAGCCTCCTTCGCGTCTCAGCCGTGCCTATTTATAGGCATCTTGACCCTCGGGATGCATGGGTGAAATACAGTACCCAGGCTTCCTCACCTTCCTAATGACACTTTCTGACTGTCGATTCTTCACTGCCCCCTCTGTGCCTCAGCCGTGTCTATTTATAGGCATCTTGACCCTTTGGGATGCGTATTGAAATCTTTGCCGCCCAAAACTTTCCATCGCCTTCTTTGGCCTTCGGCCTTCTTGGCCGATCGCGCAACGCAGCTCTCCCGTTGCTATGCATAGTGTGATCACGCAAACGCCTCTGAGCTACAATCGTTGCTTGCTAGCTTTGCCAACATACTATTTAACAATGTTTAACTTATTCCTAAATTCACGCCCTTTTCCATATACTTATATATAATGTACATATGAACTAATATATGCCTATAACTATATAATTGAAATTTAGCCCCCACAATTCCAGCGCTTCTCAAAACTCTGCTTTGAACATGTTACATACAGCGGCCTCTCCTACTCTCCGTTACTTGCCGACTGCCAAATTGCACCCCCTCGCCTCCCCCGTTGGTCTATACGCATGAGCCAACTCTCTAAGTTTCGTGCGTCGGTAGCTTACGCACTTGTGCGTGGGTGTGTTCGCTGTTGCGGTTCTATGCACTCCCAATGTAACTCACTCTCAGTGACGTCACCCGAGCCTACATGCACTTGTTCTCATCTGTTTTTTATTACATATTACATATATGCGGCCTTTGCTTTAACCATTTCTCTCATTTCTCTCTTTCACCCAATTCACCGGTACTTCGACCTGTTGTTCGACCGGTGTTGGGCATGTCGAAATCAGATGTAGCCTGGGTGTCTTCCTCGAAAAGACGAGCGATTTCGTCCACCCATCCCTGTTGGTCTTCGTTGCCCGGAACGCTGTCCAACACGTTTTCCTCCCATTCGGAGAGAGGCTCATTTGTTGGGATGTCGACACAACTCGAGGGATCTTGGCTTGCTCTACCTCATTGATATCCGGTAGCGCCCTCTTCGCGGCCCATGAGCCGGTGGGACGGACCAAACATGCGCTCTTCAAAATGGGCTCCTCTGCGGGAATATTTACGGCCCGGAAGCCAGTGGGGTGATCTAAACGTGTCGGATCATGACACGGTATCTGTGTGGAGGGTTCCTCCACGTAGGGATCCTCTACGCCCACATTGCGCAAACTGTAGTTGAGGTTTATTTTTGATCTTGCGTGCCGATCTCGGGAGTCTGATTCACTACAAGAATCAATTTAGTCACTTAAGATTCGTTTTGTTTTATCGTGACGATTTCTGATTATACGTTTAGAAACGTTTTGTTCTGTCGTGGTAATTATGTAATTATGCTCACACACGATTTACATGTTTGGATTTCGCTTTCGGTTCGATCGCACATTTCTTTTGTTTGCATGTGTTCGATCGAACCTCCAGGTTCGCTTATATGTTTGACTCAAACATATAAACGCTCGCACTGATGATATTTGAATTGCTCTGTGGCGTCTTTGTGAGGTAAATATATACTTATAATTTTATATATCCCTCTCACAGTATATTTATATATATATATACCTATATATGCATATATATATATACGTAACTATACACGTATTTGAATAATAACTATAAAACCAATATACCTTTCGGTACCCTACAATATTTAAAAGCGAACAACGGAAACAACAAGTTTAATAAATAAGTAATTAATTATAAATCTAAATACAATATATTTTCAATAAATAAATAATTGAAAACATATAATTGGCGCAACCTTCTAAATAAAAATAAAATTAAAACAACAGAATATAAACAAAAATAAAATTAAAACAACATAAGTAAATCAAAATACAATTGCCAAAAAAATCAAAACGCATTTTATAAAAAAAGCAACAAATAAAAAAAAAAATACCAAGAAATCAAAATATAATTAACAAAAAAACGAAACAAAACACAAAAACAAATTTTCATTTGACCGCTGCGAGACTGCTAATTCGGAGTTATTGGGTTATTGTTGCGGTTCTTGAGCGCTGCGAAAAGTTAGCAACAATTATTGTTAATAACTTATATATATACTAGCATACCCGGCAGACTTCGTTCTGCCAAAAGATTTATAATATTTTATAGTGACTTTTTTTGATAATTATGATTCACCATGTTTTTTATGTTTTTGCTTGATTTCTATCTAGTGAGGATAGCATGTAGATGTGATGAAGAAATCTGCTGTAACATAATGGCGAACATACGCATGGCAAATTAAGCAAATTCGTGCAGGTCTTCCGATGTATGTTGCTGGAAAAATCGTCATCCGATCAACATTCTATGCATTTCTATCAGTATTAATTGCATCTCGAAGATAAATATATTCTTCAGATCAGAGTTTGGTCCGATTAACTGTTATAGGATATACCATAAAAGTACCATAAAATTTTCCCGAACTACGTTTGTTGCTCCAAATGAAGTCATTTGAAAGCAATTATGTTATATTGCTGAATATTGTTCAATAAGTGTATGGAATCTGTTTCTATTTCTAAAACCAATAAGTACAATGGCTCTGGTGGTGGATCCAATGGTAACAATTTCACTTTACCCTTTGCGCAATACAATCCATCGGTTTTGCCTTACAATGTGACCAACCCGAGTTCATAGAACCAAAAACAATACATTGGTAGTTACTGTAGTCAATTGACACATCGTAAATGAAAGCAGCTCGGTTGAAACCTGCGCGATTATTAGTTTTAGAACTGCACGCATTTCTGGCGTCCGAATCCTATTACGCTCATTTTGGTACACAAACAAACTTGATGGTTTACCCACTCGAGAGCATGCTACGCATAATTGTCCGTGTAAAAATTTTGGCGTGCTTAAATCTATGCTACATATTATATTATACATATTATTATTCGATAAGAACGGTAACACTATCAAAAAATCAAACAATATCAGTCTCTTAATGCTACAGCGTAAATAATATTTTTTGTTAGCCTTAACACTTAGGGGTATGAAAAATAGATGTTAGCCGATTCTCAGACCTACTCAATATGCATGCAAAATTTGGTTTAAATCGGTAAAGCCGTTTCGGAGGAGTTCGAAGACAAACATTGTGACACGAGAATTTTATATATATATAGAAGAAGAAGATATGTTATATAAATTTACATTTTATTATACACAAAATAGTAATAATTACAATCAAAATCAACGCCAAAGTGTACACAACAATTAGTTTAAACAACAGAGAACTAGACTAAATTCGATCAGAACAGATTCAACTATACGAACAATCAACAGAATAGGCAACTTTATAATCATTTCGGACAGCAGCTGTATGAGGGAAATCGAGCAAACCCGCTAAACCAACAAATAAATAGAGAAGCTTCAAACCAATTCAATCGGCCATCTAAAAGACATAGAGAAGGAAGTAGTGGACATCAGCGAATGGACACAAGCGAAAATTTTCAAATGAGTGCCTCTCTAGAAAACAATACTTGACCATTCAGTTTAATGGAAACTAGAAGGATGGGCTAACTTCGGCCACGCCGAAGTTCGGATACCTTTGCAAACTGTTCTTATCAATTACATATAAATTACCAGAATTATAAGAAAGTATATAAAACTAATCATGCCCATGGCTCCAAGAAAATAAACTTACGAGTAAAAAAAAATTTTTTTTTTGGTCCGATTGTTCCTATACGAGCTATATCAAATAGTAGGCCGATTCTATCAAAACACAACAGACACATTTTAATATATACCAAATAACCAAGACTTTCATCTAAAACCAATTTTTTGGCCGATCGTTTCTATGGGAGCTATATGATATAGTCAACCGATTTTGATAAAACTTGGTGGATATGTTAAGAGGTATATAAAACTCACAAATACCAGCTTTCGTAATATTTCGTTGGAAAACAACAAAGTTATTGAGGTTAAAGCATATTCATAACCGATCGTTCCTATGGGAGCTATACGATATAGTCATCCGATCGGAATGATTCCGAGATATACAATGACTGCAGCAAAAAGAAGCCTAGGTGCAAAATTTCAGCTCTTTAGCTTTAAGGGTCTCGGAGGAGATTGCGTTGATCCAGACAGACGGATGGACGGACAGACGGACAGACAGACAGACAGACAGACAGACAGACAGACAGACAGACGGACATGGCTATATCAACTCAGCTCATCGTGCTGATCAAGAATATATATACTTTATATAGTCGGAGATGCTTCCTTCTATGCGTTGCAAACTTCTGATCAAAATTAATATACCTTTTTTGCAAAGGTATAATTATAAGAATAAGACATTGTCGGGACGCCAATTTTTTCGAGGGTGGGCGAGTTACATATTTGAATAACAACTATATAAAACCCATATATCTTTCGGTACCCTACAATATTTCAAAGCCCTATGTTCAAGCATATAATGTAAGCACATAGAATAGCGGTAAACAGAACAACGGAAACAACAACTAACATAATTTTCGTCACATACGCATATACATTTAGCTTGGGCATAATTTAGAATTATTTGTACAGTCAGTCTTGTTTTTGAAGCTGCATTGGAAATTCAGCAAATTAAATTTAAGTTTAATAAATAAGTAATTAATTATAAATCTAAATATAATATATTTTCAATGAATAAATAATTGAAAACATATAATTATATATATTATTATATATTCAAATTTAGCGCTAATACTTTCAGGGCCTCTCAAACCTCTGCTTTGAACATGTTACATACCGCCTCTCCCACTCTCCGTTACTTGCCAACATTCCCGCTCCCAATCCACCCACACATGCGTAAGCCCGCTCACTTCGATGTTACCGACAGCCGAAATGCAGCCCCTCGCCTCCCTCGCTGGTCTATACGCATGAGCCGACTCTCTAAGTCTCGTGGTAGCTTATGCACTTGTGCGTGATTTTGTTCGCTGGTGCACTCTCAGTGACGTCACACGAGCTTACATGCACTTGTTCTCATCTGTTTTTTATTACATATTACATATATGCGGCCTTTGCTTTAACCATTTCTCTCATTTCTCTCTTTCACCCAATTCACCGGTACTTCGACCTGTTGTTCGACCGGTGTTGGGCATGTCGAAATCAGATGTAGCCTGGGTGTCTTCCTCGAAAAGACGAGCGATTTCGTCCACCCATCCCTGTTGGTCTTCGTTGCCCGGAACGCTGTCCAACACGTTTTCCTCCCATTCGGAGAGAGGCTCATTTGTTGGGATGTCGACACAACTCGAGGGATCTTGGCTTGCTCTACCTCATTGATATCCGGTAGCGCCCTCTTCGCGGCCCATGAGCCGGTGGGACGGACCAAACATGCGCTCTCCAAAATGGGCTCCTCTGCGGGAATATTTACGGCCCGGAAGCCAGTGGGGTGATCTAAACGTGTCGGATCATGACACGGTATCTGTGTGGAGGGTTCCTCCACGTAGGGATCCTCTACGCCCACATTGCGCAAACTGTAGTTGAGGTTTATTTTTGATCTTGCGTGCCGATCTCGGGAGTCTGATTCACTACAAGAATCAATTTAGTCACTTAAGATTCGTTTTGTTTTATCGTGACGATTTCTGATTATACGTTTAGAAACGTTTTGTTCTGTCGTGGTAATTATGTAATTATGCTCACACACGATTTACATGTTTGGATTTCGCTTTCGGTTCGATCGCACATTTCTTTTGTTTGCATGTGTTCGATCGAACCTCCAGGTTCGCTTATATGTTTGACTCAAACATATAAACGCTCGCACTGATGATATTTGAATTGCTCTGTGGCGTCTTTGTGAGGTAAATATATACTTATAATTTTATATATCCCTCTCACAGTATATTTATATATATATATACCTATATATGCATATATATATATACGTAACTATACACGTATTTGAATAACAACTATAAAACCAATATACCTTTCGGTACCCTACAATATTTAAAAGCGAACAACGGAAACAACAAGTTTAATAAATAAGTAATTAATTATAAATCTAAATACAATATATTTTCAATAAATAAATAATTGAAAACATATAATTGGCGCAACCTTCTAAATAAAAATATAAAATTAAAACAACATAAACAAAAATAAAATTAAAACAACATAAGTAAATCAAAATACAATTGCCAAAAAAAATCAAAACGCATTTTATAAAAAAAGCAACAAATAAAAAAAAAATACCAAGAAATCAAAATATAATTAACAAAAAAACGAAACAAAACACAAAAACAAATTTTCATTTGACCGCTGCGAGACTGCTAATTCGGAGTTATTGGGTTATTGTTGCGGTTCTTGAGCGCTGCGAAAAGTTAGCAACAATTCTTGTTGTTAACTTATATATATACTAGCATACCCGGCAGACTTCGTTCTGCCAAAAAGATTTATAATATTTTATAGTGACTTTTTTTGATAATTATGATTCACCATGTTTTTTATGTTTTTGCTTGATTTCTATCTAGTGAGGATAGCATGTAGATGTGATGAAGAAATCTGCTGTAACATAATGGCGAACATACGCATGGCAAATTAAGCAAATTCGTGCAGGTCTTCCGATGTATGTTGCTGGAAAAATCGTCATCCGATCAACATTCTATGCATTTCTATCAGTATTAATTGCATCTCGAAGATAAATATATTCTTCAGATCAGAGTTTGGTCCGATTAACTGTTATAGGATATACCTTAAAAGTTCCATAAAATTTTCCCGAACTACGTTTGTTGCTCCAAATGAAGTCATTTGAAAGCAATTATGTTATATTGCTGAATATTGTTCAATAAGTGTATGGAATCTGTTTCTATTTCTAAAACCAATAAGTACAATGGCTCTGGTGGTGGATCCAATGGTAACAATTTCACTTTACCCTTTGCGCAATACAATCCATCGGTTTTGCCTTACAATGTGACCAACCCGAGTTCATAGAACCAAAAACAATACATTGGTAGTTACTGTAGTCAATTGACACATCGTAAATGAAAGCAGCTCGGTTTAAACCTGCGCGATTATTAGTTTAATGACGCGCTCGAACTGCACGCATTTCTGGCGTCCGAATCCTATTACGCTCATTTTGGTACACAAACAAACTTGATGGTTTACCCACTCGAGAGCATGCTACGCATAATTGTCCGTGTGAAAATTATGGCGTGCTTAAATCTATGCTACATATTATATTATACATATTATTATTCGATAAGAACGGTAACACTATCAAAAAATCAAACAATATCAGTCTCTTAATGCTACAGCGTAAATAATATTTTTTGTTAGCCTTAACACTTAGGGGTATGAAAAATAGATGTTAGCCGATTCTCAGACCTACTCAATATGCATGCAAAATTTGGTTAAAATCGGTAAAGCCGTTTCGGAGGAGTTCGAAGACAAACATTGTGACACGAGAATTTTATATATATAGAAGAAGAAGATATGTTATATAAATTTACATTTTATTATACACAAAATAGTTATAATTACAATCAAAATCAACGCCAAAGTGTACACAACAATTAGTTTAAACAACAGAGAACTAGACTAAATTCGATCAGAACAGATTCAACTATACGAACAATCAACAGAATAGGCAACTTTATAATCATTTCGGACAGCAGCTGTATGAGGGAAATCGAGCAAACCCGCTAAACCAACAAATAAATAGAGAAGCTTCAAACCAATTCAATCGGCCATCTAAAAGACATAGAGAAGGAAGAAGGAATCAGCGAATGGACACAAGCGAAAATTTTCAAATGAGTGCCTCTCTAGAAAACAATACTTGACCATTCAGTTTAATGGAAACTAGAAGGATGGGCTAACTTCGGCCACGCCGAAGTTCGGATACCTTTGCAAACTGTTCTTATCAATTACATATAAATTACCAGAATTATAAGAAAGTATATAAAACTAATCATGCCCATGGCTCCAAGAAAATAAACTTACGAGTAAAATTTTTTTTTTTGGTCCGATTGTTCCTATACGAGCTATATCAAATAGTAGGCCGATTCTATCAAAACTCAACAGACACATTTTAATATATACCAAATAACCAAGACTTTCATCTAAAACCAATTTTTTGGCCGATCGTTGCTATGGGAGCTATATGATATAGTCAACCGATTTTGATAAAACTTGGTGGATATGTTAAGAGGTATATAAAACTCACAAATACCAGCTTTCGTAATATTTCGTTGGAAAACAACAAAGTTATTGAGGTTAAAGCATATTCATAACCGATCGTTCCTATGGGAGCTATACGATATAGTCATCCGATCGGAATGATTCCGAGATATACAATGACTGCAGCAAAAAGAAGCCTAGGTGCAAAATTTCAGCTCTTTAGCTTTAAGGGTCTCGGAGGAGATTGCGTTGATCCAGACAGACGGATGGACGGACAGACGGACAGACGGACAGACAGACAGACAGACAGACAGACAGACAGACAGACGGACAGACGGACATGGCTATATCAACTCAGCTCATCGTGCTGATCAAGAATATATATACTTTATATAGTCGGAGATGCTTCCTTCTATGCGTTGCAAACTTCTGACCAAAATTAATATACCTTTTTTGCAAAGGTATAATTATAAGAATAAGACATTGTCGGGACGCCAATTTTTTCGAGGGTGGGCGAGGTTCATATTTGAATAACAACTATATAAAACCCATATATCTTTCGGTACCCTACAATATTTCAAAGCCCTATGTTCAAGCATATAATGTAAGCACATAGAATAGCGGTAAACAGAACAACGGAAACAACAACTAACATAATTTTCGTCACATACGCATATGCATTTAGCTTGGGCATAATTTAGAATTATTTGTACAGTCAGTCTTGTTTCTGAAGCTGCATTGGAAATTCAGCAAATTAAATTTAAGTTTAATAAATAAGTAATTAATTATAAATCTAAATATAATATATTTTCAATAAATAAATAATTGAAAACATATAATTATATATATTATTATATATTCAAATTTAGCGCTAATACTTTCAGGGCCTCTCAAACCTCTGCTTTGAACATGTTACATACCGCCTCTCCCACTCTCCGTTACTTGCCAACATTCCCGCTCCCAATCCACCCACACATGCGTAAGCCCGCTCACTTCGATGTTACCGACAGCCGAAATGCAGCCCCTCGCCTCCCTCGCTGGTCTATACGCATGAGCCGACTCTCTAAGTCTCGTGGTAGCTTATGCACTTGTGCGTGATTTTGTTCGCTGGTGCACTCTCAGTGACGTCACACGAGCCTACATGCACTTGTTCTCATCTGTTTTTTATTACATATTACATATATGCGGCCTTTGCTTTAACCATTTCTCTCATTTCTCTCTTTCACCCAATTCACCGGTACTTCGACCTGTTGTTCGACCGGTGTTGGGCATGTCGAAATCAGATGTAGCCTGGGTGTCTTCCTCGAAAAGACGAGCGATTTCGTCCACCCATCCCTGTTGGTCTTCGTTGCCCGGAACGCTGTCCAACACGTTTTCCTCCCATTCGGAGAGAGGCTCATTTGTTGGGATGTCGACACAACTCGAGGGATCTTGGCTTGCTCTACCTCATTGATATCCGGTAGCGCCCTCTTCGCGGCCCATGAGCCGGTGGGACGGACCAAACATGCGCTCTCCAAAATGGGCTCCTCTGCGGGAATATTTACGGCCCGGAAGCCAGTGGGGTGATCTAAACGTGTCGGATCATGACACGGTATCTGTGTGGAGGGTTCCTCCACGTAGGGATCCTCTACGCCCACATTGCGCAAACTGTAGTTGAGGTTTATTTTTGATCTTGCGTGCCGATCTCGGGAGTCTGATTCACTACAAGAATCAATTTAGTCACTTAAGATTCGTTTTGTTTTATCGTGACGATTTCTCATTATACGTTTAGAAACGTTTTGTTTTGTCGTGGTAATTATGTAATTATGCTCACACACGATTTACATGTTTGGATTTCGCTTTCGGTTCGATCGCACATTTCTTTTGTTTGCATGTGTTCGATCGAACCTCCAGGTTCGCTTATATGTTTGACTCAAACATATAAACGCTCGCACTGATGATATTTGAATTGCTCTGTGGCGTCTTTGTGAGGTAAATATATACTTATAATTTTATATATCCCTCTCACAGTATATTTATATATATATATACCTATATATGCATATATATATATACGTAACTATACACGTATTTGAATAACAACTATAAAACCAATATACCTTTCGGTACCCTACAATATTTAAAAGCGAACAACGGAAACAACAAGTTTAATAAATAAGTAATTAATTATAAATCTAAATACAATATATTTTTAATAAATAAATAATTGAAAACATATAATTGGCGCAACCTTCTAAATAAAAATAAAATTAAAACAACAGAATATAAACAAAAAATAAAATTAAAACAACATAAGTAAATCAAAATACAATTGCCAAAAAAATCAAAACGCATTTTATAAAAAAAGCAACAAATAAAAAAAAAATACCAAGAAATCAAAATATAATTAACAAAAAAACGAAACAAAACACAAAAACAAATTTTCATTTGACCGCTGCGAGACTGCTAATTCGGAGTTATTGGGTTATTGTTGCGGTTCTTGAGCGCTGCGAAAAGTTAGCAACAATTCTTGTTGTTAACTTATATATATACTAGCATACCCGGCAGACTTCGTACGCATGGCAAATTAAGCAAATTCGTGCAGGTCTTCCGATGTATGTTGCTGGAAAAATCGTCATCCGATCAACATTCTATGCATTTCTATCAGTATTAATTGCATCTCGAAGATAAATATATTCTTCAGATCAGAGTTTGGTCCGATTAACTGTTATAGGATATACCTTAAAAGTACCATAAAATTTTCCCGAACTACGTTTGTTGCTCCAAATGAAGTCATTTGAAAGCAATTATGGTATATTGCTGAATATTGTTCAATAAGTGTATGGAATCTGTTTCTATTTCTAAAACCAATAAGTACAATGGCTCTGGTGGTGGATCCAATGGTAACAATTTCACTTTACCCTTTGCGCAATACAATCCATCGGTTTTGCCTTACAATGTGACCAACCCGAGTTCATAGAACCAAAAACAATACATTGGTAGTTACTGTAGTCAATTGACACATCGTAAATGAAAGCAGCTCGGTTTAAACCTGCGCGATTATTAGTTTAATGACGCGCTCGAACTGCACGCATTTCTGGCGTCCGAATCCTATTACGCTCATTTTGGTACACAAACAAACTTGATGGTTTACCCACTCGAGAGCATGCTACGCATAATTGTCCGTGTGAAAATTATGGCGTGCTTAAATCTATGCTACATATTATATTATACATATTATTATTCGATAAGAACGGTAACACTATCAAAAAATTATTATTCGATAAGAACGGTAACACTATCAAAAAATCAAACAATATCAGTCTCTTAATGCTTAATGCCTTAACACTTAGGGGTATGAAAAATAGATGTTAGCCGATTCTCAGACCTACTCAATATGCATGCAAAATTTGGTTAAAATCGGTAAAGCCGTTTCGGAGGAGTTCGAAGACAAACATTGTGACACGAGAATTTTATATATATAGAAGAAGAAGATATGTTATATAAATTTACATTTTATTATACACAAAATAGTAATAATTACAATCAAAATCAACGCCAAAGTGTACACAACAATTAGTTTAAACAACAGAGAACTAGACTAAATTCGATCAGAACAGATTCAACTATACGAACAATCAACAGAATAGGCAACTTTATAATCATTTCGGACAGCAGCTGTATGAGGGAAATCGAGCAAACCCGCTAAACCAACAAATAAATAGAGAAGCTTCAAACCAATTCAATCGGCCATCTAAAAGACATAGAGAAGGAAGTAGTGGACATCAGCGAATGGACACAAGCGAAAATTTTCAAATGAGTGCCTCTCTAGAAAACAATACTTGACCATTCAGTTTAATGGAAACTAGAAGGATGGGCTAACTTCGGCCACGCCGAAGTTCGGATACCTTTGCAAACTGTTCTTATCAATTACATATAAATTACCAGAATTATAAGAAAGTATATAAAACTAATCATGCCCATGGCTCCAAGAAAATAAACTTACGAGTAAAATTTTTTTTTTGGTCCGATTGTTCCTATACGAGCTATATCAAATAGTAGGCCGATTCTATCAAAACTCAACAGACACATTTTAATATATACCAAATAACCAAGACTTTCATCTAAAACCAATTTTTTGGCCGATCGTTGCTATGGGAGCTATATGATATAGTCAACCGATTTTGATAAAACTTGGTGGATATGTTAAGAGGTATATAAAACTCACAAATACCAGCTTTCGTAATATTTCGTTGGAAAACAACAAAGTTATTGAGGTTAAAGCATATTCATAACCGATCGTTCCTATGGGAGCTATACGATATAGTCATCCGATCGGAATGATTCCGAGATATACAATGACTGCAGCAAAAAGAAGCCTAGGTGCAAAATTTCAGCTCTTTAGCTTTAAGGGTCTCGGAGGAGATTGCGTTGATCCAGACAGACGGATGGACGGACAGACGGACAGACAGACAGACAGACAGACAGACAGACAGACAGACAGACGGACATGGCTATATCAACTCAGCTCATCGTGCTGATCAAGAATATATATACTTTATATAGTCGGAGATGCTTCCTTCTATGCGTTGCAAACTTCTGACCAAAATTAATATACCTTTTTTGCAAAGGTATAATTATAAGAATAAGACATTGTCGGGACGCCAATTTTTTCGAGGGTGGGCGAGTTACATATTTGAATAACAACTATATAAAACCCATATATCTTTCGGTACCCTACAATATTTCAAAGCCCTATGTTCAAGCATATAATGTAAGCACATAGAATAGCGGTAAACAGAACAACGGAAACAACAACTAACATAATTTTCGTCACATACGCATATGCATTTAGCTTGGGCATAATTTAGAATTATTTGTACAGTCAGTCTTGTTTCTGAAGCTGCATTGGAAATTCAGCAAATTAAATTTAAGTTTAATAAATAAGTAATTAATTATAAATCTAAATATAATATATTTTCAATAAATAAATAATTGAAAACATATAATTATATATATTATTATATATTCAAATTTAGCGCTAATACTTCCAGCGCCTCTCAAACCTCTTCATTGAACATGTTACATACCGCCTCTCCCACTCTCCGTTACTTGCCAACATTCCCGCTCCCAATCCACCCACACATGCGTAAGCCCGCTCACTTCGATGTTACCGACAGCCGAAATGCAGCCCCTCGCCTCCCTCGCTGGTCTATACGCATGAGCCGACTCTCTAAGTCTCGTGGTAGCTTATGCACTTGTGCGTGATTTTGTTCGCTGGTGCACTCTCAGTGACGTCACACGAGCCTACATGCACTTGTTCTCATCTGTTTTCTATTACATATTACATATATTCCGCCTTTAACCATTTCTCTCCAAACATATGTAATTATGTTTGTATACATATTTGCCAATTTATGTCACGCGATTTACATGTTTGAATTTTATCTCGTTTCGATCGCACATTTCTTTTGTTTGCATGTGTTCGATCGAACCTCAATATTCGTTGTTTATAAAACGCGCACTTCGATGATATTTGAATTGCTTTTTGAGCCAACACTTATTTGAGTTATTAGCTGTTTTTACCACTTGAATTCATATATATTTATATCTGGCGTGATACTCTGTCGCGTTTGTGAGGTATATAAATATAAATTACATATTCCTCACATGCCCCCCTTTCTTTGGGAGCCAAATCCTTCGCTTCTTTTTTTTATAAAATTTTTCTTTTTTGTTTTCTTTTTTTTTGGCCGGTTTGCATTTTTTTTTTTGCCATTTATGGCATTTTTTGGTTAATGGCGATTTATCAGGCATGTTTTTCAACTTTCTGGCAGATCGGCAATTATTCCCATGCCTTATTTTAGCATGGGTGGCCCCGACTGCATCTTTTACTTATATTTACATATTTACAATATTGCTGATATCTACTTAACCTAAACTTCATATATTTTTTCCTATTCTACCTAATCTAAACTCCAAAAATATCTACTATCCTAAACTTCATATTTTTTTCCTATTCTACCTATTCTAAACTCCAAAAATTCTACCTAACCTATACTTCACAATATTCTCTTACTCTACACCATCGACTCTTCAAATACCCTAGTCCTATTCCTATTGCTACGGATCCGATATCGCACCCGGCCTACCCACATTACCCTTGGCCAGTCTTCGGGCTCTACAGTTGCGTTGGTTGTAGTTGGGGCCTTGGCCCTTGAGGCTGGCCGACCGGCGCAGACCGTTGCCTTGCGTATACATTGGTGTTGCTATGGGGATTGCTGCTGTTGTTGTGTTGACTGCTGCTGTTGTGGCTGCCGTTGTGGGGTTTGCTGCTGTTGTTGCTGCCGTTGCCATTCCAGCAATTGTTGGAATATGCCCGGCTCCTCCATTTCCGAAGCTCCGGCTCTCGGTCGACAAAACTCTTCCTCGAACAATTCATTAACCGGGCTAACTGCCCGTCACATTGGGGTTGGTGGCCGCCCTCGTCTTCTTCATCCGCGTCTGACAAGTGCACGTACGCCACCGGCTCCTGGACTGCCGCCGGTACCTCTGCTCTCACTATTCCTCCGTCATTATTTTGGTTGCCTGTGGGATCTCCTCCTCCACATCCTCTAATAAGAATGCCAGATCGTTCAGGCCGATCCCTTTGTCTTCGCTCATCTGTGGATCTGCTGCTTCTTCTGCGTCTTCGTCCTCCATATTTTCCGCCTTGTCACCGCTTCCGATGCCCTCCAACTCTTCTAGCAAATATGCATCCTCTTCTCCTTCATTCTCTACCACGTCGCTCGTCGGACGAGATGACGATCACCGGCCCCAAAGGGACCGGCTCCTCGCCATCGGACTCCTCGTCCGACAAATACGGAGATGCTAGGAGTTGCATTGCCTCTTCTGTCTCCTCCCCATTAAAATTCTTGCGACCGCTCATGATTATAGAATGATTCTGATTGATTTCATCTGTTGCATCTTGGGCCTTGGGAACCTCTAATCCGCGTCGCTCTGCGGCTGTTCGTCCAGCTTCGGGTTCCTGCTCTAGTTTTTTTTTTCTTTTTATATCCGTAGTCACACATACAGTGTATCCTCTCTCCTGAGCTTGGTGTACCTCAGGGGAGAGTCCTCTCCTTATCCATTTGCAACCTCTTTCTATTCTGCTCTCCTACAGTTTGAGAATCATTGCTGTTCAATATTTGATTTCGTTTGTCTAGCACCAACCCGCCAAACTCTTTTTCTTTTTTTTGCCATTACATTGTCATTGCCATTACAGTTTCACATGCACTGTAAAAAAAAAAATTGCACGCCTGCAATGATTTCTCCATTTATATATTTTTTTTCCTTCATACGTTGCAACATTATTATTTTCTTCCATGTTGTCAAACATCTAAGAAGCAACAAAATTTTGATCGGTGGCCCAAACTGAAATTCTTATCATATCTTACTCTGGGCATGTCAAAACTGGATCTGCCACCAACTTCTGCTTTACCATATCAAACGCATCCTGGTGTTTTCCTTCCCATACCAATTTTCCTTTTTTTTTAAATGGAATCTTAGCTATTTCTGAATAATTGGCCATTTTCTCCATTTATCCTTAAATTTGCTGACTTCAGTCTGCAGAAAATTTCCTTCAAATGAGCTTTGTGGTTTTCTATTTTTCGGCTGACCACTATAATAATATCATCCTGATACGCGAACGCGTGTGGCATCATTTCTGGTCCTATGACCATGTCTAAAGCTCGTTGAAAAGTCGCAGATGCTGAGTGCAAACCGAACGGCATCACTTTCCATTAAATAGGCGTCTTTTATGGACTTTGCATTTATCTGCCTGAGGTCAACACATAGCCTCCATTTTCCAGTTTGTTTCTTTTTCACCATTACTATTGGTGAACGGTAAGGACTATTTGCATCTTTGGCTTATCTTCACACATAGTGATTGTGTGCATGCCAACTTTAGACGTGTCAGTTATTTTGGCCAATTCGGCCAGTTCTTCGCACATAAAGTGCATCTCTCACTATGGCCGTCGAAATCCTTTCTGTCAGCCTCCCTTTTATTCTGCGCATTGTATAATGGCTCCCATTTCCTCTATAAAATTCCACCTTAACACCACCGCATCAATTCCGCCAGGTAATACTAAAAATCACATTTTGATTATTTTGTCGCCAAATTGCAGTTCAGCGATCCATTGCCATTCTATTTCTATGACTGCTCCGTCTGCCAATTTCATTTTTTTTTCCGCTTTTGTCAGATACTCTCCTTTAGCTAATTTTTATACCCTGTACCCATAGGGTAAAAGGGTACATTAAAGTAGCTAAAATGTATGTAACAGGCAGAAGGAAGCATCTGCGACTCCATAAAAAATATAAATGGATCAGCATCAATAGCCGAGTCAATTGAGACATGTCCGTCCGACCGTCTGTCCGTCCGTCCGTATGAACACGTGGATCTCAGAGACTACAAGAGCTAGAGCAACCAAATTTGGTGTCAGCATTCGTTTAGTGTCTACGCAGATCAAGTTTGTTTCAAATTTTTGCCACGCCTACTGCCGCCCCCGAAATTTAGGAAAAACCAATAACTAGTATTCTATTAAAGGTAGTGTATTTTTATTTGTCACACCCAATAATATGGCCAAAAGGTGCAAATTTCGTTAAAATCGGACAAGAAATATCGGAGATATATCCATATACATTTTGTACTGAAATGCCCAGTGCGACATTGCGTAGTAAGTCTTAACGAGATAGCATGCGTTCGTTGCTGCCGCTTGTGAGAAAAATTTCAGTTTGAATTATTGGCAAATTTTAAGGAGTTTCATTTATCTACTTGGTACAAGTCCAACAGAATACTAGCCTTCTGTTGCTGCACTCTCTAGCCCAATGTCCCGCACCTCCGTATCTTCTGCATGCCTGCGACGTCCCGCCTTTGTGCTGAAATTGGTGGCTCTTTGTCTAAGCAGCGTCTGCAGACGGTGTTATGCCTATTATCTTGCACAATTGGCCGTCTTTGCACGCCCACTGTTATGTGTGAGCGTTCTCTTTGGGCCTTTCGTTGGAAGTGGTTCCTCTCCTCTTCTAATGTTTCAAATTCATATGCCAGTTACATTAATTCTTCCACCGTTTGTATGTTGTGTGGGCGAATGAACACTTTTAAATCTGGTGTGCAGTTTTCCAAAATGATTTCTAGTTGCTCTAAATCTGGGCATTTTAATGGACGCTTCATGGTTTGCATCTCCAACATGAAATCATTAAACGACTTATTTCACTGTTGTTTTCTAGATTTTATTTGATCTGCTAGTTTGCTAAAATATCCCCTCGGCAAGAAATATTTTTTGAATGCCTCAGTAAAATCTTTCCATGATGCCCAATCCTTATTGTTTTTACCATTTTACCATTTTAATGCCTAGTCTTTTAGCAGTCAAAACGCAATGTCCATTCCGTCACTTGCTTTACTACTTTCGGATGATCGTTATTTGAATTTATTAACCCGAAGTTACTACTTTCTGTAACTCTTCTACTTGTTCTTGGCTCTTCATATAATGTATGTTGTTGCTTTTGTGGGCCATCTAGGGCACCACGCTTCCCCACCTTGGCGGTGTTAATATTGGAATTGCCAATTTTGCAATTTCCCCCACCGAAATGTTTCCTCATTTTTTCTACAGTTCATCCTTTTTCATGTAATAAATCTATGATTTTATCATCTTGCCGGCCTTTGATCAATTTATTGCTAATAAAAATTAAACGTTGATTTCTTTTTATTTTTCTAAATAGAAAACAATAAATCTTGTAAACCTGTTTCACCAGTTAAGCACGTTGGGCGCCAGTTGCAACAATCCTTTTACTTGCGGCAGAGCCGGATTTCAGGTGTAGGGGTACGACACAACGAATTTATATTGTGCACTGGTGAAATGAGAAGATCAAGTTATTCTTTCTTTTAACAATACGTTATAATTTTATTGCCAGTTTGATTGGTGAATGTTGGTATGGCCAGAGAGTTTCTGCACGAGCTTATGACTTTGTAATTGTGGTTATTGTTGAATCCACACTGCACCGCTGGCACTCATGAAAACTTATCGACGGATTGTGTTTGGCTGTGGCAAGTATTTCTCCTGGTCTTGTCTAGCGACACCTTTCGCCTGCTCCTAATATTGTGCTAGGAATACTCCAAGTCTTTTGCCACTGTGCCAGGAATACTTCTGGTCTTCCTCAAGTGTGCTAGGAATACACCTAGTCTTCCCTGCCTGTGCCAGGAATACTCCTTGTCTTCGCTAAAACTGCTAGATATAGTCTTCAATATTCTGCTGGGAATAACTCCTAGTCTTTTATATACTGCTAGGAATAACTCCTAGTCTTTTACATACTTCTAGGAATAACTCCTAATCTTTTACGATCCGCTAGGAATAATACACTGCTATGAATAGCTCCTAGTCTTTCTACTTGCCACTAAAAACTCATCCGCCTTTAAACCTTCAATTGTAGCCAGGATACGGATGGATATCCTTTTTCCGATATGACTTGGCACGCCTTCTCTTTTACTTCTTTACGTATGGTTCACTTTGTTGGCCTCGCTTATTTGCTTCACTTGTTAAATCTTCACTTGTTAATACTTCACTTGCACCTTGCTGGTCCAAGTGATACTTTGCTTGTTTCCTTCGCTTTCTAACTGATGATCCTCTGTGTCGCAGCCGTGTCTATATATGGGCATCTTGACCACGGTGGTCGCGTGGTGGAATTATGTACCGTTGCTAGTACTTTTCCGCGCTCCAATATTTGCCGCCCAATACACTTGAATTATTGGCCGCTTTTACGACTCGAATTCATCTATATTTATATCTCGCGTGATACTCTGCCGCGTTGGTGAGGTATATATATATAAATTATATATTCCTCACAAGTTTGTTTTAAATTTTTGCCTCACCCACTTCCGCCCCCCAAAATTCAGGAAAAACGAATAACTTGAGTTTTATTAAAGGTAGCCTATTCTTATTTGATTAAAATCGGACATGAAATATTGAAGATTATCTATGTACAATTTATACTGAAATGCCCAGTGTGACATTGCGTAGTAACTGTGCATGGGTTCGTTGCATCAGCTTGTGAGAAAAATTTTAGTTTGAATTAAAGGCGAATTCGGAGTTTGATTTTATAAAGTTCCTCTTCTTGGTTCAGGGTATACTCAAAGTTGGCAGGGACGACTTACTTGCTTCATTTACATATCAAGCCGTACGCACACCCTGAACCCCGTTACATATTTTTCAAGTTTATGTTTCGTCTACACTAAGTTTATGCGTTGTATCGCCAATCACCAATTGGCCACCCTGAACCACAAATTTCATCTTATCAATAAACTGTGTGTTAACTCGAAATTACGCATGCGCCTTCTAATTTATTCCAACTTTGGAATTGAGAGGTATTCTACTCTGGTTTTCGTCGCCCCCCTACAAACAGTGGGTATGTCTTTTAATTTGAAAGTAGTTCTTAAAATTTTAATCTGACTATCTGTACTTGAAATAAATCAACATAAGCTTATGGAAGTAGATTGCGGTATTTTTTAAACATAGGTATTATTTGATAAGTTCCTTTATGGAAAGATTGGACATTTCTTTATAAGAGAATTCTATTTTTGTTTTGTGAAAGAAGTGAGTGAATTGTATTTGATGATTGTAATATTTCAAAGGTTCTTCTGAGATAGTTATTATTATACCCTGTACACATAGGGTTAAAGGGTATATTAAAGTCACTAAAATGTATGTAACAGGCAGAAGGAATCATTTCCGATCCCATAAAGAATATATATTCTTGATCAGCATCAACAGCGGAGTCCATTGAAACATGTCCGTCCGTATGAACACTTGGATCTCAGAGACTGCAAAAGCTAGAGTAACCAAATTTGGTGTCATCATTCGTGTAGTGTCTACGCAGATAAAGTTTGCTTTTAATTTTTGCCTCGCCCACTTTCGCCCCCCAAAATTCAATAAAAACGAATAACTAGGGTTTTATTAAAGGTAGCATATTCTTATTTGGCGCACCAAATTGAAATCGGACATGAAATATCGAAGATTATCTATGTACAATTTATACTGAAATGCCCAGTGTGGCATTGCGTAGTAACTGTGAGCGAGATGGCATGCGTTCGTTGCTGCAGCTTTTGAGAAAAATATTAGTTGGAAATTATGGCGAATTCGGAGTTTGATTTTATAAAGTTCCACTACTTGGTTCAGGGTACACTCAAAGTCGGCAGGGACGACTTGCTTGCTTCATTTACATATCAAGCCGTAAGCACACCCTCAACCTCGTCTAAACCAAGTTTTTGCGTTGTATCGCCAATCACCAATTGGCCACCCTAAGCCACAAATTTCATCTAATCAATAAACTAACTCGAAATTACGCATGCGCATTCTAATTTATTCCAACTTTGGAATTGAGAAGTATTCTGCTCTGGTTTACCAGTTACCTAGATTTTTAATATTGCATAGACCGGGAAACCTCCCGGAAGCATATTCTCTATGCCAAGAGTTACAAAATGTGTATTTCATCGTTTCCGGCTAGAAACCCCTTTTGCCAGAAAATCCACGACCAATGAATCCCAGAGCGAGCCTCCCTCGTATGAATTCTCCACGTCCCAGTTTCAACACTAATGGATACGGTTATGTAACACCGCAACGATGATGCGACAACCGTAATACTCCTCAATCAAATTTTAGATTAAGGTATGAGGTGCAACCGACGAGATTGGGCCTGGAAGAAATGGCAGTCGTAGAGATCAAACATTTCATTATACAGTTTTCAGTGGGAACCCCAACCCGTTTCGTAAGGCTCAAAGACTTTACAACTTACAAACCCCAAACGACACAACGTACACGAAGAAATGCGAGGAGACTACCGAGAGAGAAGAATACTCCGAGACAGACTCGTCGTATGTAGTGACTGGCCGATTACCTATCACAGGAGAATAGTTCGAACCAGACTGTACAGGAGTTGACTCGAGTAGATGAGGCGCAGATAAACTTTATGACAATCGCTTCTCAAGCGTACCATATATAGAATACAATACGCTGTAGGGGACGGGGCAGAGCTTCATTTCTTAATCGACAAGAATTTTATTTGCCCCAAGGTAGCCGCTGGCTGTACCAACCTGTTTGTGGGAGGGCGAAGGGCTTCTGTAGGCAGACAACTCTGAAAATTCCTCGAATGTATATATTAATTTACACGACGCGTTAACTTCGTTTTGTAATTAACACAAGCTTTATTATTATGTGAAGTACACAGGTTACGTTGGCCACTTGGCGATACAAAAAGATTTTAAAGATTTAAGTGTTTGAAAAATGTACGGGTGTACGGGTATACGAATTGAAATCCAAGAACGAACTAACTTAAGATGGAGTTCTCCATCCCAAAACTCCATATCATCTCAGGTGTGACCGTCTGTGTCCGAATTCGCTCCTCACCCGCTGGTCACCCTTTCTGGCGTGAACATACCGCCCCCCTTGCAACGAATTGCAATAGCCCGGCTGGACTGCTAAGGATGGGGCGCGGCAGCGTTCTGGATCGCCTAGGTGGCGCATGTCCGCTATGGCCAGGAACGCATCCTGGCTGGATGACCTCAGGATAAAGGTCAGCCCCGAGCACGACGGACACAGAGGCCGGGCGGTGGAATGCCGGATCCGCTAGCATTAGCGTGGCAAAGTTCTTTTTTACCAAGTCGGGTATCTCCCGGATGGGAGTGTGGATCCGGAGGTCAGTTTCCACCTTGAGGACGACTTCCCTTCGGAAGTTGGGATCCGTCTTGGACCGGATGGTCGCAAGGCAGGCCTCATCTTTGCCCACTCGAAAGGTCCCCAACCCCAAGGCGGACGCAAAGGAACCATTGATGCGGCTTTGGGGAGAACATGCGTCAAGGAGGACGCGCGTCTCGGACTCTTTCCGGCTGTTGCCGATCTTCACCAGGGCAGTCGGCATGACGGGTGTGGTCTTCGTTTGCAGGAGAGCTGAGAGGGAGAGTTCTCCAGTGGGAGCGCCGTCGGACTTCCTCCCGCGGGGTGCGGATGCGTTCCGCTTACGAGGTGGAGACCGTGCTGGACTTCTAGCACGAGGGGCCCTAGCTTGGGGCCGAGAGTGTCGTCGACGGGATGACTCCGTTTCGTGGAGCAAGGTATGATGCGCCTCCCCACAGCGCCGGCATTCTCCAGCGGTTCGACAGGCCTCGTTAAAGTGTTCGTGGGCCAAACAATTGGGGCAATACTTGTTCACCAGAACTGCCCTCAAACGCTTCTCCCCGCGGAGATTTAGGAACCGCTTGCAGCGGCGGAGCGGGTGAACCCCTCGGCAAATGCGACACCGGTACGAGTCGACTCCGCGGATGGTGCGGAGCTGCACTTGGCTGGATGTTGGAGCCATGGTTCTGTATGAAGAGAGTGAACAAAGGTAGGATTAGAAACAAATAATTGTGAAGTGCAGTGACATAGGACAACCGATGGAGACGGAACATTAGACGCAAGGAGGAGCTTAAGGGGTCACTGCGTGGAGGGAGTGACACAAGGCTCGTTGGGGAGCAGGATCAGCTTGGCAACGGGCCTTTTTATTGAACCCCGCGAGGTTCGCACATCAACGACCCGGACGAGGCCGTCGGTGCCGGCATGGATCAGCTCAACTTCTCCCAAACGCCAGTCCGTGGGCGGAAGATTGTCCTCGTACACGACTACGAGGTAACCGATCTGGAGATTCCGTTGGGGCCACTTCCACTTGTTGCGTTTGTGGAGCTCCTTGAGATATTCGTCCTTCCAGCGGCGGCAGAAGTGATGATGAAGCGCTTTCAAACGTTGCCAGCGATTGACCAAGGACATGGGTTCTTCCGTGATCTCTGGCTCGGCGATGGCCAATAGAGGCCCTCCCACAAGGAAATGCCCCGGGCTCAAGGCTAGGAGATCGGCCGGGTCCTCGCTCATGGGAGAGATAGGTCGTTAATTCAGACACGCCTCTATTCGACACAGCAGGGTCGAGAGCTCCTCAAACGTGAATCGCATATTGGCGGTGGACTTGTAGAACAGTGCCTTAAAACTTTTTACTCCTGCCTCCCAAAGTCCACCCATGTGGGGAGCACTGGGCGGAATGAAATGCCAGGATAGGATTTGCTGCCCAAAGGAGTTGGTGATGCACTGCTTCGTCGCGTCCAGAAAGCTCTTCTCTAAAGTCTTGGATGCTCCGACAAACGTTTTCCCATTGTCGGAGTAAATGCGCTGTGGACACTGCCTGCGTGCCACAAAGCGCGAGAAGGCCGCCAGGAATTTCTCGGTCGTAAGATCGGAAGTTGCTTCGAGGTGGATTGCCTTTGTACTGAAGCATACGAATACGCATACGTATCCCTTTGTGATGAGGCAGGCCCTTCCGGTGTAGTTCTTGATTTCGAACGGTCCAGCGAAATCTATTCCGGTATAGGTGAAAGGTCTTGAAAACGTTACCCGACCTCGGGGTAGGTCACCCATCAGCTGCGTTTGCTGACGGTGGTTAAAAAGGATGCACGCCTTGCATCCGGGGAGTTCAGGGACCACTGCTGCGTACAATTCGGCCAGGAGTACCGCTCCGCACAGTTCGAGTCGCGGCAAGGACACAGTCTTCACCGGAGCTACCCTTGTTTTAGCGGTGAGAAGATGAACGCTCACGTGGTCCTGATACCTCACGTGGACGTAGAGCGCTGCTCCGTAGGCACGCTGGGATGCGTCACAAAAACCATGTAGCTACCATTCACACTCTGGCCTCACCTCCACCCATCTCGGAATGTGAACGCGGCTGAGACCTGGATAATCTTGTAAGAATTCGTGCCATTCTTTGAGTAGTGATGGCGAAAGTGGATCATCCCAGTTAAGCTCGGTCAGCCAAATCTGCTGCATAAAGATTTTCGCTCGGACGACGAAGGGAGCTAGCCAGCCGGCAGGATCAAATAACTTGGCTATGTGGGATAGGACCTCCCTCTTAGTGACTGCTGCGTTCAGCGTCGGTTTGGTAGTGACGAAGAAGAAGTAGTCCTGCGTAGCCTTCCAGCGAATTCCTAGGGTTTTGGCCGTGCTGGCGTCTTCTAAGTCCAGAAAGTCCTCATTTAGAAGGTGATCCCGAGGGATTGCTCGCAGCACGTCCTTGTCGTTCGACGTCCACTTGCGGAGAGGGAACCCAGCGGAGTTAAGGGCCTCTTGGAGATCTTGGATCGCATGACGAGCCTCCTCTTTCGTGTGTGCTCCGGCTAGAACGTCATCCACGTACATGTAACGTTGCAGAATTTCGCTTGCCTTTGGGTGTTTGTGTTGGACATCGTGAGCCAGTTGGAGTAGGACTCGAATGGCCAAAAAGGGGGCGCAGTTGACTCCGAAAGTGACGGTTTGGAGCTCGTAATCGTAAAGGTTTCCGTCTCTTTCTCGATAGAGGATGCGCTGGAAGGGGGTGTGTACCGAGGCGACAAGGATTTGTCGATACATCTGAGTGATGTCTGCATTGAAGACGAATTGGAAAAACCGCCATTTAAGGATTTGCACGGTTAGGTCCGCTTGGAGGGTAGGACCGGTATGCAGAGCGTCGTTCAGGCTGATGCCCCTGGTGGAGGGACTGGAGGCGTTGAAGACGACACGGATTTTGGTCGTGGTACTGTCGGGCTTGAACACCGCATGATGAGGCAAATAGAAGTTTCTTGAGTCATTTGGAGGGGGCACTCGAACCATGTGTCCCAAGTCTACGTATTCCTGAAGAACTGCTTCATATTGGGCCTTTAGAATAGGATTTTTGCTCAATCGCGCTTCGTTTCTGAGGAATTGCCCCATGGCGATAGACCTCGAGTGCCCGAAGTCGACGTTCTCTGGATCTTTGAATGGAAGAGAGACTTCATACCTGCCGTCCTTCCTGCGCTTGAACGTTTCCCGGAAATGCAGTTCACACCTTTTGTCTGCATCCTTTTCCAGTTTTGCTGGAAGATCTTCCACCTCCCAAAACTTGGTGAGCATTCGATCCAAGCTCGCATTGTTGGGCGCTACGGACACTTGAGCAGCCAGAACGTGGGCAGGTGCATTGGATGAACCAGTCATGGGCCCGCAGAGTACCCATCCGAAAATGGTTTCGAGGCCGACGAGGGATCCGCAGATGTTCTTCCGAATACGCTCTCCCAAAATATGGGGAAAGAGATCCACTCCAATCAGCATATCAATGTGGGAGCTTCTATGGAACAGCGGATCTGCCAGAGGAAGTTCTTTGAAGTCGCTGTTCATCTCCTTGGGGAACGGACAGGCGGGTAGCGCTCCGGCCAGGTTTGGCAGGACATACGCTGTGGTTTCCACGTGTCGAGAGGGGTCTTTGGAAGAGACGAGCTGTAATTGACATAGTTTCTGGGCCCTAGCGGCCACACAATTGGAAATGCCGCTTATCTGGGCATTAACGAGACGGAACGAAGGTCTCACCAGGTTGAACATCCTCTCGGATAGAAATGTTCCTTCAGACCCGGTATCAATTAACGCGCGCGCAAGGAAATCAGCGCCCCGGTGTCGAATCGTTACTATGGCGGTGCCTAGGATGCCTTTACTTGGGGTGGACACGAAGAAATTGTGGACGTTCGAGGGGGGCTCAACCGAATCTGCGTTGACGGATGTTGTCGGTTGCTGCGCATTGGAGGTCGCTACCGCCGGGACTTGGGCGCGATGCAGCAAAGTGTGATGCCGCTCCTTGCATATGTGACAGCTATGGGCACTGGGGCATTCCCGCAATTGATGGCCGCGTGCGAAACAATTCAGGCACAGCTTCTGTTGTTTAATTGCAGCCGAACGAGCTTGGACGGACATGGAGGTAAACTTTGGACAAAGGCGGATTGGATGGTTCTCTCTGCCGCACAGTTTGCAGGAGACCGAATTGACACGGACTTGAGTGTTCAGCGCCTGAATTTTAGCTTGCGGCGCTCTGCGCGCTGCTGAGGGAAGGGCCTGGGAGACTGGAGCGGAACGACGATCTTCCAGAGTCTCCAGAACGCGATAACGGTCGATCAGGAATCCGTTTAGGTCAGCCCACGAAGAAAGAGCTGTTTTGTTTGGGATGGACTGTTCCCATAATGCGATAGTGGCGTTAGGCAACTTAGACGTGCAAAGTGCCACCAGGAGGACATCCCAATTGTCGATGCTGACTCCTGAGCGTGTGAGTGTGGTCAAGCATCCTTGGATGGTATTTTGCAGCTCCTTCAAGGCCCCACAAGTCTCATGGACAACCGTAGGGAGGTTGAAGAGAATCTTGGTCTGATTGGCCACGAGCTGCCTTTTGTTTTCAAAACGGGCCTGCAAGTTTTCCCAAGCCGCTTGGAAGCCCTCATTAGTGAGGGGTGAACTAGACACGATCGCCTTTGCCTCGCCGCGCGTTTTCGAAACGAGATGGTACAGTTTTTCCACTGGTGCCAATCTCGGGTTGTTGATGTACATGGCCGTAAAGAGATCGCGGAACGTAGGCCATTGATTGTAATCTCCGGTGAACGCGTCAACCTCACACGGAGGCAGTCGGTAGCCTGGCTGTGCGTGGTGTTCACGGGAGACCTGGACGTTTTGGGGCACGGAAGTTGCTTCAGACGACTGAACTTGTTCAATACGTTCTCCCAAACTTGTGCCGCACCGAACATACACCATGTATGCATATTCATATTTTGACTTAACGGTCATTAGATCGGCGCGGCTCTCATCGCTCCCATCAGCCGTAAGGGCTCTGGTACATGCCATGTACTCGGACTCGATTCTGCTCCAGAGGACCTTGGTTTGATCCAAATGCATTCGCAACGAAAATAGCGGAACGTCCCCCTCGATGGAGCCCATGGTGTTGACCTCGAAAACGGTCAGACTGTCGCAAGCGGCGATAAAATGATTAACCGACATGGTGGCTGCGTCGAGTAGTCGTTGAGACTCGGATCTGGTTAAAGTTCTCGACGCGGGAGCTGAAACAGTGACGCGCGGAATCGAAAGCGAGCTGGAGTCGGACAGCGTGGGCGAGGGAGTACGTGTGGAAAACCGCTGTGCAGGAGAGCCTGGGGAGGATGGCGATGATAGTGTGGTAGCGGAACTGGATTGGCTACGTTTTACCGTATCTGTGACGCGCGGTACTTTTACTTTGGCCGGCGGTGTGGAAGGCGATACGGAACGGCGAGGCAATGCGAGATGATCTGATTTGTTGCTGCTTTTAGCAGGATCGATGGGCATAATCGGAATGTAGGAATATGTGTGTGGTCAAGGAATCTGACCCGAGTGGACTGTATGGGGCGGATTAATTGCCGACAAGATATATCAAAAACCGGATAAAATCAATAAATAAATAAATAAGGATATCTTTATTAAATTTAAATGATCTTGTGATATATCGGAATGAGAAGAAAATAATGAGAATTAATGGAATGTGATTATTGTGAGGCGTGAACAATGATTATTAGCGTTGTGTTGGCAATCTCAGGCAATATTTTTTGTCACAGCTTGTTATAAAAATTGTTGCTTTGCTGTAGACCAATAAATATTGGAAGGACCTGGTCAGAACCGAATGCCTGTGCTTAGAATTGCGTGGAATTTTATTTGAAAATTAAAGAACCAGAATTGTAGCTCAGGTTGGAAATTGGAACTAGTTCCGGAACCGACGAACGCCTTTTTTTTTAAATTAATAATTTTTTTCACGCACACACAAATGCCGAAACTACTCGATCGGCCCTCGGAGTTATTATGAAAATTTTCGAAAAAGTAAAATTTTGGAATGTCGAAAAATATTTTTCTTGGATTTGGATTGGATTTGGATTTTTTTTTTTTTTTATTTGGAAAAAATATTTTCTGATTAATTAATTAAATAAATTTTGAAATGTTGAAAAATATTTTTTCTCCTTGGATATGTGGAAAAAATATTTTCTGATTTTAATTAATTAAATAAGTTTTTTGAAATGTGGAAAAATATTTTTTTCCCTTGGATATGTGGAAAAAATATTTTCTGAATTTAATTAATTAAATAAGTTTTTTGAAATGTTGAAAAATATTTTTTTCCCTTGGATATGTGGAAAAAATATTTTCTGATTAATTAATTAAATAAATTTTTTTTGAAATGTGGAAAAATAATTTCCCCTTTTTTTTGATTAAATAAATTTTCCTTTTTATTTCTCCTTTTTATTTTATTAATTCTCATTAACTTCACTCGGAATTATTTTCTTTTTTTTTGTGAGGGGTTGTACCACTGTGCACAACTCGAACAGCTGTGCGACCTTTTTGGACAATTGTTGCACTTGGTAATTTTAAATTAATTTTGCGAGTTTTTTATCGGATTGGACACAAAAAGAAACAAGTTGCAAGTGCAGAAATTTTGTGCAATTAGTGCGTGAAAATAATAAATCAATTTTACCGCGAAATCAAATTTCTATGCACAAAAGAAATGTTTGCCAAAGCCGGTACATTTACATATGAACATATGTATGTAAATGTATGTAATTTGAAAAAAGCTTACAAGCGGAGCTTTTATGCGGTTCTTTTTGTTGTTGGCTTTTAGTGGCGGAACAATGCTTTGGAGCCGGCAAACAATTATAATAGGTAAGTTTGATTTTATTTAATTAAGACACAGAAATTAATTGCACTTTTATTTTCAGCTTGCACTTGCACTTGCACTTGAACTCGCGATTGCCGGTATGTATACAATATATAAATGGATATAGATGTGTATATATGTATGTGGATATATATGTGGACTGTATATTGATATATGTGTAGATGTAGATGTGTAGAAATATGTAAATTGTATGTGGATATGTATGTAGATGTATATATGTATGTGAATATATGTGGATTTGATTGTAAATTTTATGCAATTTATGTAGAAAATGATGCAATATGATGGAGTAGATGGCTAGAATAAGCGATCACACCAGGATAGGTGAGGGCACAGGACACAATTAATAGAATAAAAGGAAAAGTCGCTATGGAAAAAAGCGGGAAACTTTTCACTGCAGGTAAGTATGTGTATGTGTGTGCTAATTAATATGTTGGAATTAAAAGTTTGTCTACTTAGCAGATTCTCCACCGATGCGATGCTGGGGTCGAGAGGAAGAATATCCGGCTCGAAGGACCAATGTTTGTGGGAGGGCGAAGGGCTTCTGTAGGCAGACAACTCTGAAAATTCCTCGAATGTATATATTAATTTACACGACGCGTTAACTTCGTTTTGTCATTAACACAAGCTTTATTATTATGTGAAGTACACAGGCTACGTTGGCCACTTGGCGATACAAAAGATTTTAAAGATTTAAGTGTTTGAAAAATGTACGGGTGTACGGGTATACGAATTGAAATCCAAGAACGAACTAACTTAAGATGGAGTTCTCCATCCCAAAACTCCATATCATCTCAGGTGTGACCGTCTGTGTCCGAATTCGCTCCTCACCCGCTGGTCACCCTTTCTGGCGTGAACACAACCTATCAAAACCATTTCTGGTGCACTCTACAGCGGGAACTATAGAAATTCAACAACAGCTAACAGGTTCATTCATCCAAACAAACCATTCCTACTACCTACACCAATTCCAACTCGTCCTTGTGAGGTGCTGCACATAGACATCTTTACGCTAGAAAAACAGAAATATCTTAGCTGTATGGATAAGTTTTCCCTCAAACCCGATTGAGCACAAATCGGTATTACACTTGCGTGCAAAACTAGCTAATGTCTTGCATTAGCCGCTTGGAAGCCCTCATTAGTGAGGGGTGAACTAGACACGATCGCCTTTGCCTCGCCGCGCGTTTTCGAAACGAGATGGTACTGTTTTTCCACTGGTGCCAATCTCGGGTTGTTGATGTACATGGCCGTAAAGAGATCGCGGAACGTAGGCCATTGATTGTAATCTCCGGTGAACGCGTCAACCTCACACGGAGGCAGTCGGTAGCCTGGCTGTGCGTGGTGTTCACGGGAGACCTGGACGTTTTGGGGCACGGAAGTTGCTTCAGACGACTGAACTTGTTCAATACGTTCTCCCAAACTTGTGCCGCACCGAACATACACCATATATGCATATTCATATTTTGACTTAACGGTCATTAGATCGGCGCGGCTCTCATCGCTCCCATCAGCCGTAAGGGCTCTGGTACATGCCATGTACTCGGACTCGATTCTGCTCCAGAGGATCTTGGTTTGATCCAAATGCATTCGCAACGAAAATAGCGGAACGTCCCCCTCGATGGAGCCCATGGTGTTGACCTCGAAAACGGTCAGACTGTCGCAAGCGGCGATAAAATGATTAACCGACATGGTAGCTGCGTCGAGTAGTCGTTGAGACTCGGATCTGGTTAAAGTTCTCGACGCGGGAGCTGAAACAGTGACGCGCGGAATCGAAAGCGAGCTGGAGTCGGACAGCGTGGGCGAGGGAGTACGTGTGGAAAACCGCTGTGCAGGAGAGCCTGGGGAGGATGGCGATGATAGTGTGGTAGCGGAACTGGATTGGCTACGTTTTACCGTATCTGTGACGCGCGGTACTTTTACTTTGGCCGGCGGTGTGGAAGGCGATACGGAACGGCGAGGCAATGCGAGATGATCTGATTTGTTGCTGCTTTTAGCAGGATCGATGGGCATAATCGGAATGTAGGAATATGTGTGTGGTCAAGGAATCTGACCCGAGTGGACTGTATGGGGCGGATTAATTGCCGACAAGATATATCAAAAACCGGATAAAATCAATAAATAAATAAACAAGGATATCTTTATTAAATTTAAATGATCTTGTGATATATCGGAATGAGAAGAAAATAATGAGAATTAATGGAATGTGATTATTGTGAGGCGTGAACAATGATTATTAGCGTTGTGTTGGCAATCTCAGGCAATATTTTTTGTCACAGCTTGTTATAAAAATTCCAATAAATATTGGAAGGACCTGGTCAGAACCGAATGCCTGTGCTTACAATTGCGTGGAATTTTATTTGAAAATTAAAGAACCAGAATTGTAGCTCAGGTTGGAAATTGGAACTAGTTCCGGAACCGACGAACGCCTTTTTTTTAAATTAATAATTTTTTTTCACGCACACACAAATGCCGAAACTACTTGATCGGCCCTCGGAGTTAATATGAAAATCTTCGAAAAAGTAAAATTTTGGAATGTCGAAAAATATTTTTCTTGGATTTGGATTGGATTTGGATTTTTTTTTTATTTGGAAAAAATATTTTCTGATTAATTAATTAAATAAATTTTGAAATGTTGAAAAATATTTTTTCCCTTGGATATGTGGAAAAAATATTTTCTGATTTTAATTAATTAAATAAGTTTTTTGAAATGTGGAAAAATATTTTTTTCCCTTGGATATGTGGAAAAAATATTTTCTGAATTTAATTAATTAAATAAGTTTTTTGAAATGTTGAAAAATATTTTTTTCCCTTGGATATGTGGAAAAAATATTTTCTGATTAATTAATTAAATATATTTTTTATTGAAATGTGGAAAAAAATTTCCTTTCCCTTTTTTTTTGATTAAATAAATTTTCCTTTTTATTTCTCCTTTTTATTTTATTAATTCTCATTAACTTCACTCGGAATTATTTTCTTCTTTTTTTTGTGAGGGGTTGTACCACTGTGCACAACTCGAACAGCTGTGCGACCTTTTTGGACAATTGTTGCACTTGGTAATTTTAAATTAATTTTGCGCGTTTTTTATCGGATTGGACACAAAAAGAAACAAGTTGCAAGTGCAGAAATTTTGTGCAATTAGTGCGTGAAAACAATAAATCAATTTTACCGCGAAATCAAATTTCTATGCACAAAAGAAATGTTTGCCAAAGCCGGTACATTTACATATGAACGTATGTATGTAAATGTATGTAATTTGAAAAAAGCTTACAAGCGGAGCTTTTATGCGGTTCTTTTTGTTGTTGGCTTTTAGTGGCGGAACAATGCTTTGGAGCCGGCAAACAATTATAATAGGTAAGTTTGATTTTATTTAATTAAGACACAGAAATTAATTGCACTTTTATTTTCAGCTTGCACTTGCACTTGCACTTGAACTCGCGATTGCCGGTATGTATACAATATATAAATGGATATAGATGTGTATATATGTATGTGGATATATATGTGGACTGTATATTGATATATGTGTAGATGTAGATGTGTAGAAATATGTAAATTGTATGTGGATATGTATGTAGATGTATATATGTATGTGAATATATGTGGATTTGATTGTAAATTTTATGCAATTTATGTAGAAAATGATGCAATATGATGGAGTAGAGCTAGAATAAGCGATCACACCAGGATAGGTGAGGGCACAGGACACAAAAAGTCGCTATGGAAAAAAGCGGGAAACTTTTCACTGCAGGTAAGTATGTGTATGTGTGTGCTAATTAATATGTTGGAATTAAAAGTTTGTCTACTTAGCAGATTCTCCACCGATGCGATGCTGGGGTCGAGAGGAAGAATATCCGGCTCGAAGGACCAATGTTTGTGGGAGGGCGAAGGGCTTCTGTAGGCAGACAACTCTGAAAATTCCTCGAATGTATATATTAATTTACACGACGCGTTAACTTCGTTTTGTAATTAACACAAGCTTTATTATTATGTGAAGTACACAGGCTACGTTGGCCACTTGGCGATACAAAAAGATTTTAAAGATTTAAGTGTTTGAAAAATGTACGGGTGTACGGGTATACGAATTGAAATCCAAGAACGAACTAACTTAAGATGGAGTTCTCCATCCCAAAACTCCATATCATCTCAGGTGTGACCGTCTGTGTCCGAATTCGCTCCTCACCCGCTGGTCACCCTTTCTGGCGTGAACACAACCTATCAAAACCATTTCTGGTGCACTCTACAGCGGGAACTATAGAAATTCAACAACAGCTAACAGGTTCATTCATCCAAACAAACCATTCCTACAACCTACACCAATTCCAACTCGTCCTTGTGAGGTGCTGCACATAGACATCTTTACGCTAGAAAAACAGAAATATCTTAGCTGTATGGATAAGTTTTCCCTCAAACCCGATTGAGCACAAATCGGTATTACACTTGCGTGCAAAACTAGCTAATGTCTTGCACTATTTGACTGATCTAAAGACACTCGTTTCCGATAACGAACGGGGCTTGCTCTGCCCGACGGTATAAACTTTTTAAAATCCCTCGACATCGAAGTTTATTATTTACCAATACAGAAAAGTCAAGTGAACGGGTAGATCGAAATATTTCACTCAACATTTCTAGAAATTTATCGCTGCCTTAAACAAGAGTATCCCACGATCACGACCAGCGAGCTGGTGGCGATATCAATCGACAGATATACTAACTCTATCCATTCCGAGATAAGGAGGAAACCGGTAGACATCTTTTTCAATCGATTCACATCCATCGATTTACAAAACATAATTGAACTTAGACAAAAGAAGTATGAAAAGCAAGCAGATTAAAAGCAAGGACAGGAAGCGTTTTAATAAGGAGACCGTCGAACAAGACAGACGCGTAACAGTGTAAACGCGGTCGGGAAAAATCTTAATAAGTATTACATTTTTGTGTGCTTAAAAAAACTATGATTTCTATCTGAGGGTGATAAATCGGGTAATGACACGAAATCCTCCAATTGGCTTTATTATGTGAGATAAATGTGTTTAAATTGAGGCATGTGGAAAGCCCTTATTCTTTTAAAGAGAGAAAGGAAAATATTTTCAAGAAGGATTAAAAGGTGCAAGGAAGAGAAGATTAACTAGTACTTAAACTATTTAATTTTAACTAAACTATTTATTTAAAACAAATTCTAATTCCTTATATGGGATTGGTGAAAGATTTTTAAAAAATTTTTTTTGACACAGTTCATATTTTTTATCAAATTTTTTTTATTTCTCATTTTTTTAATTGTTTTTTTTTTTTCCAAATTTTAACTTTGATTCAGAATTTTTATTCATATTCGCCTTTTTTATTGCCCAATATTATGCCCCGTTTAAATAGACTTTCAGCTTCTGAGCAATCTCAAAGAAGGAGATTAAGAAATAGGGTTAATAACAATAATGATGAGAACGCAGAAATGGAAAGGCAAAGAAATGTAGAATATCAGCAGATGCGTAGGGCTAACTCAAGTATGGCAAATAGAGAAGACGAACAGGCTCTTAATACTTTCCGTCGGTCAACTCGTACACAAATTATAAACGCAAGATAAGAGGAGCAAGGCCAAATTACAGAAGATTATAGGGAACGCCGAACGGATCCAGTAATTCGACAGGCAGAACACGCGGTCGAAAGTCGGCGTCGGTCGACCCGTAGGAGAAATTCAGAATATAGTGCCAACGAGCAAGTACCAAATACAGCAGAGCATAGAGAACGCAGAACGGATACAGTAATTAAGCAGGCAGATCAGGCAGCCGATAGTCGACGTAGGTCGACTCGTAGGAGAAATTTAGAATATAGAACTAACGAACCAGATCAAAATATAGCAGATCGTAGGGAACGTAGGGCGGATCCAATACTGTAGAGCAGTGTTTTGGCAGTCAGTAAAGGCGGCCGATACACAACGTCGGTCGATGCATAGGAGAAACTTACATAATAGAGATCGCGTAGATCGTTATTGAAATAATGACCGACGTATTGTAGAGCGGGAGCAAGATAAGACTCATAGATCCCAAGATAGGAGAAACTTAGAAACCAAAGTCAACGAAATTTAGTAGCTCAGTTAGAAAAGTTTAATAGAACTGTAAAGCTAGGTCCTAGTCAGATTTGTTATTCGTGCAAAGGCTTACGGTTTCCCCACAAACTTAAAACAAAGACCCAAACTCTGAGTCGTCCGATTTTGGATATTGCCACACAGTTCCCTCCCACAAATGGCAATCTTACTTTTTGCTCGACCTGTTTTACACATATTTCGAGGGACACAAAACCCAAAAATTGCAATATCACAAGGTTTAGATTTTTCTATTCTGCCAGACTGTCTTAGGGGTCTAACATCTTTAGAAGAACGCCTTTTTTCTCCCCGCCTCCCCTTTATGGTTATTAAGTCCACAGGCCATGAACGCCAAAGCGCATAAAAAGTAGCAGTAGTTAACGTCCCGATTCCAGTTAGTAGTATAGTCACTTCACTCCCTCGAACATTCAACGAGTCCGAGGTTATTGAGCTCCACCTTAAACGTCGATTGGAATATGGTCATGATTTCATGGCTGAAACCATTAGGCGTGCTAGAATTGAAAGCGCACTTAGATTTTTAGTAAACACAGAGTTGTATAGGAAGCATAATATTAAAATTAATGAGCATAGGCTTGAGTCGTTTGATTCGGAAACCGTCCCATTTTATGCTAGTGGGGAAGATAGGGAATTTATAGAGGAACTTCTGCACAGAAATGAGGAAACTTCTTCTGAAGATCAAGCCCACACTGAAGAGGAAGCCGAAGAACTCAACCCCGGTGAGCAGGAGACAATGTTAGAAAATATTCACAGAATAGTAATAGCACCAGGTGAAGGGCAAAGGCCATTAGATATAGTTTTAGATTCAGATTGCGAAGAATTATCTTTCCCAACTATATATACCGGCACTAGAACACTGATCTTAGGAATGTAGATAAAAGAGGTTGCAGAACAGATAATTTGGTTTTCAATTACAAAAAATTAGAAATGATTACAATACGCAATAAGACTTCGATTTGTTTGCGAAAAGATAGCAGTCCACGCGCAACTACAGCCTCTAACGTGCTTTGTGAGGATTATATAAATAATTTAATTAGTCATGATGAGGGTTATAGGGTTTTGAAGGGTATTCGCACGTCTCCAGCTCATTGGGAGGATGAGAAGAAAAAGATAATGGCAATGATTCGCCAATTTGGACTCCCTACATTGTTTATAATGTCGGCAGCCGAGACAAAGTGGACTGAGCTTTTAGTCATTCTTAGGAAAACAGTCGATAGGGTAGAAATTACAGGAAAAAGCAGCAATTTTACAAATTTAATAGGCTCGTTGTATTTGATCAGATCCTGTTTCTTATGCTAGGTATTTCGAACATAGATATAGGGAGTTGTTAAAAATAATGAAGAGTTAGGAAGGTATTTTTGGGCAGAATTTTGTAGTTAGGCATTATTGGCACGTTGAGTTTTAGCAGAGGGGCTCCCCTCATATTCACGGAATGTTTTGTCTGAAAGATGCCCACCAATTAGACCTAAATAATGAAGATTCCTTTTCACCCGTAATAGCTTTTGTTGACCAGTTCGTTTCCGTAGACATTTCGAATTCAGACTTAGCACCCTTTTTAGTTGTTTGGTACACCCATAATTTTACTTGCCGCCAAAAAGTTCGAGGGCAAGAAATTTGTAGATTCGGGATACCTTATCCTCTAATGCCCCAAACAGAAATTTTAAAGCCCCTTTCCGAAGAGGTTGAAAATATTGTGCAGCACAGATATAATTTTCAGAAGCTTTAACAATTTCCATATTAGCCACAAAGATAGGTTTCATTATGTAAAAAGGCCAGATATTCTTGAGGATTTGTGTTTAGCAGATTTCGCTGCCAATTATGAGTTTAACATTAGGTCTTCGGATTCAGAGAATGATATCCGTATTATAAAACTCCCCTGAATAGTTTCGCCTGAAAATTTGGCAAGCATTGTCGCTCAATGTATTGCGTGCCCGTTCGATAACCCTACGTTCTAAGTTTTTCCTATCTTGGGATCTACGAATCCTATCTTGCTCCCGCTCTACAATACATCAGTCAATATTTCAATAACGATCTACGCGATGTGTTTTCTGCCTGTTCTAATTCTCTATTATGTAAGTTTCTCCTATGCCGTCCTACGATCCCTACGATCTGCTGGATTTTGCACTTGTTCGTTGACTATCGGCTGCCTGTTCTGCCTACCTAATTACTGGATCCGTTCTGCGTTCTCTATGCTCTGCTGTATTTGGTAATTGCTGGTTGGCTCTATATTATGAATTTCTCCTACGGGTCAACCGACGTCGACTATCGGCTGCCTGTTCCGCCTGCCTAATCACTGTATCCGTTTTGCGTTCTCTATGCTCTGCTGTATTTGGGACTTGCTGGTTGGTTCTATATTCTAAATTTCTGCTATGGGTCGAGCTACGTCGACTATCGGCTTCCTGTCTCTGCCTGCCTAATCACTGGATCCATTCTGCGTTTTCTACGCTCTGCGGTATTTGGTACTTGCTCGTTGGCTCTATATACTAAATTTCTCCTACGGGTCGACCGACGCCGACTTTCGACCGCCTGTTCTGCCTGTCTAATCAGTGGATCCGTTCTGCGTTGCCTATTCTTTACATTTTTTGTAATTGCTCAACCTGCCTAATCACTGGATCCGTTCTGCGTTCTCTATGCTCTGCAGTATTTGGTATTTGCTCGTTGGCTCTGCATTCTATTGACTATCGGCTGCCTGTTCTGCCTAACCTAATCACTGGATCCGTTCTGCGTTCTCTATGCTCTGCTGTATACTTGAGCCCTACGCATCTGCTGATATTCTACATTTCTTTGCCTTTCCATTTCTGCGTTCTCATCATTATTGCTATTAACCCTATTTCTTAATCTCCTTCTTTGAGATTGCTCAGAAGCTGAAAGTCTATTTAAACGGGGCATAATATTGGGCAATAAAATAGACGAATATGAATAAAAATTCTGAATCAAAGTTAAAATTTTGGAAAAAAAAAAACAAGTAAAGAAATGAGAGATATAAAACATTTGATAAAAAATATGAACTGTGTAAAAAAAAATATTTTAGCCTATGGTATTTAAAAACTGGAAGGATGGGCTTTCAAGTTCGAATACCTTTGCAAACTGTTCTTTTTAATTACATATAAATTACCAGACTCATAAGGAAGGAAGTATATAAAACTAATCATGCCCGTGGCTCCAAGAAAAAAAACTTACTATTTAAATATATTTTTTTTTTTGGTCCTATTGTTCCTATAGGAGCCGATCCTGTTAAAACTCAACAGACACTTTTTTATATATACCAAACTTACATATACCAAATTTCGAGTGATAAAATAACCAAGATTTTCATCTAAAACACATTTTTTGGCCGATAGTTCCTATGGGGCTATATGATATAGTGCCCCGAAACTGATAAAACTTTCCAGATATGTTAGAAAGTATATAAAACTCATAAATACTAAATTTAGTGATAATCGCTTTGAAAACAACCAAGTTATTGCTCGAAATCCATATTCATGACCGATCGTTCCTATGGGAGCTATAAGATATAGTCAACCGATTTTGATGAAACTTGGTGGATATGTTAGGAAGTATATAAAACTCACAAATAGCTTTCGTAATATTTCGTTGGAAAACAACAAAGTTATTGAGGTTAAATCTTATTTACGACCGATCGTTCCTATGGGAGCTATATGATATAGTCATCCGATCGGAATGATTCCGAGATTACAATGCCTGCAGCAAAAAGAAGCCTAGGTGAAAAATTTTAGCTCTGTAGCTTTAAGGGTCTCGGAGGAGATTGCGTTGATCCAGACAGACGGACAGACGGACAGACAGACAGGCGGACATACGGACAGGGCTAAATGAACTCAGCTCATCGTGCTGATCAAGAATATATATACTTTATATAGTTGGAGATGCATCCTTCTATGCGTTGCAAACTTCTGACCAAAATTAATATACTTTTTGTGCGAAGGTATAATAAATCGGAATAATTATAACAATAATGTCACCTAATTGGTACTGAAAACTTTAAAAACATATAATTGAAAAATAAAGATAATAAAATTAAAACTACTTTCAAGAATTCTGAAATGCTAAAATATTACTAATGAAAAAATATGAAAATTGTAATACTAAATTATAAGAATAAGACATTGTCAGGACGCCAATTTTTTCGAGGGTGGGCGAGTTACATATTTGAATAACAACTATATAAAACCCATATATCTTTCGGTACCCTACAATATTTCAAAGCCCAATGTTCAAGCATATAATGTAAGCACATAGAATAGCGGTAAACAGAACAACGGAAACAACAACTAACATAATTTTCGTCACATACGCATACGCATTTAGCTTGGGCATAACTTAGAATTATTTGTACAGTCAGACTTGTTTCTGAAGCTGCATTGGAAAGAGAGCAAATTAAATTTAAGTTTAATAAATAAGTAATTAATTATAAATCTAAATACAATATATTTTCAATAAATAAATAATTGAAAACATATAATTGGCGCAACCGGTAGGTTCCTTCTAAATAAAAATAAAATTAACACAACAGAATATAAACAAAAATAAAATTAAAACAACATAAGTGTTTGTAGGGGGGCGAAGGGCTTCTATAGGCAGACCACCTTTCAATAGATTCCAATAATAATTACCACGACGCGTTAACTTCGTTTTGTAGACACAAGATTTATTTATATGTTAATGATAAGATACACTAGTTAGGTTGGCCACTTGGCGATACAAAGAAAATTTAAGTGAGAGTTTTAAGGGTTTGAAAAGTGTACGGGTGTACGGGTATTCGACTAGTCGGGATGAAAATCAAAAGCGAACTAACTCAAGATGGAGTTCTCCATCCCAAAACTCCATATCATCTCAGGTGTGACCGTCTGTGTCCGAATTCGCCGCCTTTCGCTCCTCACCCGCTGGTCAACCTTTCTGGCCTATTCTGGCGTGAACATACCGCCCCCCCTGCAACGAATTGCAATAGCCCGGCTGGACTGCTAAGGATGGGGCGCGGCAGCGTTCTGGATCGCCTAGGTGGCGCAGGAGCCGGAGAGGATCCATCCAAAGACGGTGCTCTGGGCCGGGGGGAGTCCGCTATGGCCAGGAACGCATCCTGGCTGGATGACCTCAGGATAGAGGTCAGCCCCGAGCACGACGGACACAGAGGCCGGGCGGTGGAATGCCGGATCCGCTAGCATTAGCGTGGCGAAGTTCTTTTTTACCCCGTCGGGTATCTCCCGGATGGGAGTGTGGATCCGGAGGTCAGTTTCCACCTTGAGGACGACTTCCCTTCGGAAGTTGGGATCCGTCCTGGACCGGATGGTCGCAAGGCAGGCCTCATCTTTGCCCACTCGAAAGGTCCCCAACCCCAAGGCGGACGCAAAGGAACCATTGATGCGGCTTTGGGGAGAACATGCGTCAAGGAGGACGCGCGTCTCGGACTCTTTCCGGCTGTTGCCGATCTTCACCACGGCAGTCGGCATGACGGGTGTGGCCTTCGTTTGCAGGAGAGCTGAGAGGGAGAGTTCTCCAGTGGGAGCGCCGTCGGACTTCCTCCCGCGGGGTGCGGATGCGTTCCGCTTACGAGGCGGAGACCGTGCTGGACTTCAAGCACGAGGGGCCCTAGCTTGGGGCGGAAAGTGTCGTCGACGGGATGACTCCGTCTCGTGAAGCAAGGTATGATGCGCCTCCCCACAGCGCCGGCATCCTCCAGCGGTTCGACAGGCCTCGTTAGAGTGTTCGTGGGCCAAACAATTGGGGCAATACTGGTTCACCAGAACTGCCCTCAAACGCTTCTCCCCGCGGAGATTTAGGAACCGCTTGCAGCGACGGAGCGGGTGAACCTCCCTGCAAATGCGACACCGGTAAGAGTCGACTCCGCGGATTGTGCGGAGCTGCACTTGGCTGGATGTGGGGGCCATGGTTCTGTATGGAAAGAGTGAACAAAGGAAGGATTAGAAACAAATAATTGTGACGTGCAGAGACATAGGACAACCGACGGAGACGGAACATTAGACGCAAGGAGGAGCTTAAGGGGTCACTGCGTGGAGGCAGTGACACAAGGCTCGTTGGGGAGCAGGATCAGCTTGGCCACGGGACTTTTTATTGAACCCCGCGAGGTTCGCACATCAACGACCCGGACGAGGCCGTCGGTGCCGGCATGGATCAGCTCAACTCGTCCCAAACGCCAGTCCTTGGGCGGAAGATTGTCCTCGTACACGACTACGAGGCCACCGATCTGGAGATTCCGTTGGGGCCACTTCCACTTGTTGCGTTTGTGGAGCTCCTTGAGATATTCGTCCTTCCAGCGGCGGCAGAAGTGATGATGAAGCGCTTTCAAACGTTGCCAGCGATTGACCAAGGACATGGGTTCTTCCGTGATCTCTGGCTCGGCGATGGCCAATAGCGGCCCTCCCACAAGGAAATGCCCCGGGCTCAAGGCTAGGAGATCGGCCGGGTCCTCGCTCATGGGAGAGATAGGTCGTGAATTCAGACACGCCTCTATTCGACACAGCAGGGTCGAGAGCTCCTCAAAAGTGAATCGCATATTGGCGGTGGACTTGTAGAACAGTGCTTTAAAACTTTTTACTCCTGCCTCCCAAAGTCCACCCATGTGGGGAGCGCTGGGCGGAATGAAATGCCAGGATAGGATTTGCTGCCCAAAAGAGTTGGTGATGCACTGCTTCGTCGCGTCCAGAAAGCTCTTCTCTAAAGTCTTGGATGCTCCGACAAACGTTTTCCCATTGTCGGAGTAAATGCGCTGTGGACACTGCCTGCGTGCCACAAAGCGCGAGAAGGCCGCCAGGAATTTCTCGGTCGTGAGATCGGAAGTTGCTTCGAGGTGGATTGCCTTTGTACTGAAGCATACGAATACGCATACGTATCCCTTTGTGATGAGGCAGGCCCTTCCGGTGTAGTTCTTGATTTCGAACGGTCCAGCGAAATCTATTCCGGTATAGGTGAAAGGCCTTGAAAACGTTACCCGACCTCGGGGTAGGTCACCCATCAGCTGCGTTTGCTGACGGTGGTTAAAAAGGATGCACGCCTTGCATCCGCGGATGTGAGCCTTCACGGCGTTCTTGAGCTTAGGGATCCAGAACTTGGCACGTAAAAAGCGGATCATTAGTTGGTTGCCTCCATGCAACGTTACTTGGTGCGTGAAACGGATGAGGAGCCGAGTCAGGTGAGCGCCGTAAGGAGGAAGTATTGGATGCCGTTCATCGTAGCTGAGAGATTCGGATGCTCTCAGTCGGCCGGAAGCACGAAGGACACCGTGCTGGTCAAGGAATGGGTGCAAGTTCGCAAGGGAGCTTGAGGCAGGGATCGGGTCCTTCTGGGACAGATCGAATTTCGGCCTGGTATGCATCCCGTTGGGTTAACTGGATGAGAGTCCTTTCCGCCTCCACCAAGTCTTGTTGGGAGAGCGTCGGCGTGGGGGGTAGCAGCTCCTTCTTCTGGTAGAATCTTCGGACATATGCGGTTACTCTTAGCGCTCGCCCGAACTCTGAGAACCGCTCAATGAAGCCGTCTGCTGGCGATGTAATGGCTATATGACAACGCGTCCGCTGCTCTACTTGGGTTTCGGGCATAACGCAAGGAGATGCGGGCCACTCTGTAGGGGGTAACTGGAGCCACTCCGGACCGTGCCACCACAATTGGCTCGCCGCCAGGTCGGTTGCAGACGCCCCTCTGCTCGCTAAATTGGCCAGGAGTACCGCTCCGCACAGTTCGAGTCGCGGCAAGGACACAGTCTTCACCGGAGCTACCCTTGTTTTAGCGGTGAGAAGATGAACGCTCACGTGGTCCTGATACCTCACGTGGACGTAGAGCGCTGCTCCGTAGGCACGCTGGGATGCGTCACAAAACCCATGTAGTTGCCATTCACACTCTGGCCTCACTTCCACCCATCTCGGAATGTGAACGCGGCTGAGACCTGGATAATCTTGTAAGAATTCGTGCCATTCTTTAAGTAGTGATGGCGAAAGTGGATCATCCCTGTTAAGCTTGGTCAGACAAAACTGCTGCATAAAGATTTTCGCTCGGACGACGAAGGGAGCTAGCCAGCCGGCAGGATCAAATAACTTGGCTATGTGGGATAGGACCTCCCTCTTAGTGACTGCTGCGTTCAGCGTCGGTTTGGTAGTGACGAAGAAGAAGTAGTCCTGCGTAGCCTTCCAGCGAATTCCTAGGGTCTTGGCCGTGCTGGCGTCTTCTAAGTCCAGAAAGTCCTCATTTAGAAGGTGATCCCGAGGGATTGCTCGCAGCACGTCCTTGTCGTTCGACGTCCACTTGCGGAGAGGGAACCCAGCGGAGTTAAGGGCCTCTTGGAGATCTTGGATCGCATGACGAGCCTCCTCTTTCGTGTGTGCTCCGGCTAGAATGTCATCCACGTACATGTAACGTTGCAGAATTTCGCTTGCCTTTGGGTGGTTGTGTTGGACATCGTGAGCCAGTTGGAGTAGGACTCGAATGGCCAAAAAGGGGGCGCAGTTGACTCCGAAAGTGACGGTTTGGAGCTCGTAATCGTAAAGGTTTCCGTCTCTTTCTCGATAGAGGATGCGCTGGAAGGGGGTGTATACCGAGGCGACAAGGATTTGTCGATACATCTGAGTGATGTCCGCATTAAAGACGAATTGGAAAAACCGCAATTTAAGGATTTGCACGGTTAGGTCCGCTTGGAGGGTAGGACCGGTATGCAGAGCGTCGTTCAGGCTGATGCCCCTGGTGGAGGGACTGGAGGCGTTGAAGACGACACGGATTTTGGTCGTGGTACTGTCGGGCTTGAACACCGCATGATTAGGCAAATAGAAGTTTCTTGAGTCATTTGGAGGGGGCACTCGAACCATGTGTCCCAAGTCTACGTATTCCTGAAGAACTGCTTCATATTGGGCCTTTAGAATAGGATTTTTGCTCAATCGCGCTTCGTTTCTGAGGAATTGCCCCATGGCGATAGACCTCGAGTGCCCGAAGTCGACGTTCTCTGGATCTTTGAATGGAAGAGAGACTTCATACCTGCCGTCCTTCCTGCGCTTGAACGTTTCCCGGAAATGCAGTTCACACCTTTTGTCTGCATCCTTTTCCAGTTTTGCTGGAAGATCTTCCACCTCCCAAAACTTGGTGAGCATTCGATCCAAGCTCGCATTGTTGGGCGCTACGGACACTTGAGCAGCCAGGTTTGGCAGGACATACGCTGTGGTTTCCACCTGTCGAGAGGGGTCTTTGGAAGAGACGAGCTGTAATTGACATAGTTTCTGGGCCCTAGCGGCCATACAATTGGAAATGCCGCTTATCTGGGCATTAACGAGACGGAACGAAGGTCACACCAGGTTGAACATCCTCTCGGATAGAAATGTTCCTTCAGACCCGGTATCAATTAACGCGCGCGCAAGGAAATCAGCGCCCCGGTGTCGAATCGTTACTATGGCGGTGCCTAGGATGCCTTTACCTGTGGTGGACACGAAGAAATTGTGGACGTTCGAGGGGGGCTCAACCGAATCTGCGTTGACGGATGTTGTTGGTTGCTGCGCATTGGAGGTCGCTACCGCCGGGACTTGGGCGCGATGCAGCAAAGTGTGATGCCGCTCCTTGCATATGTGACAGCTATGGGCACTGGGGCATTCCCGCAGTTGATGGCCGCGTGCGAAACAATTCAGGCACAGCTTCTGTTGTTTAATTGCAGCCGAACGAGCTTGGACGGACATGGAGGTAAACTTTGGACAAAGGCGGATTGGATGGTTCTCTCTGCCGCACAGTTTGCAGGAGACCGAATTGACACGGACTTGAGTGTTCAGCGCCTGAATTTTAGCTTGCGGCGCTCTGCGCGCTGCTGAGTGAAGGGCCTGGGAGACTGGAGCGGAACGACGATCTTCCAGAGTCTCCAGAACACGATAACGGTCAATCAGGAATCCGTTTAGGTCAGCCCACGAAGAAATAGCTGTTTTGTTTGGGATGGACTGTTCCCATAATGCGATAGTGGCGTTAGGCAACTTTGACGTGCAAAGTGCCACCAGGAGGACATCCCAATTGTCGATGCTGACTCCTGAGCGTGTGAGTGTGGTCAAGCATCCTTGGATGGTATTTTGCAGCTCCTTCAAGGCCCCACAAGTCTCATGGACAACCGTAGGGAGGTTGAAGAGGATCTTGGTCTGATTGGCCACGAGCTGCCTCTTGTTTTCAAAACGGGCCTGCAAGTTTTCCCAAGCCGCTTGGAAGCCGTCATTATTGAGGGGTGAACTAGACACGATCGCCTTTGCCTCGCCGCGCGTTTTCGAAACGAGATGGTACAGTTTTTCCACTGGTGCCAATCTCGGGTTGTTGATGTACATGGCCGTAAAGAGATCGCGGAACGTAGGCCATTGATTGTAATCTCCGGTGAACGCGTCAACCTCACACGGAGGCAGTCGGTAGCCTGGCTGTGCGTGGTGTTCACGGGAGACCTGGACGTTTTGGGGCACGGAAGTTGCTTCAGACGACTGAACTTGTTCAATACGTTCTCCCAAACTTGTGCCGCACCGAACATACACCATGTATGCATATTCATATTTTGACTTAACGGTCATTAGATCGGCGCGGCTCTCATCGCTCCCATCAGCCGTAAGGGCTCTGGTACATGCCATGTACTCGGACTCGATTCTGCTCCAGAGCACCTTGGTTTGATCCAAATGCATTTGCAACGAAAATAGCGGTACGCCCCCCTCGATGGAGCCCATGGTGTTGACCTCGAAAACGGTCAGACTGTCGCAAGCGGCGATAAAATGATTAACCGACATGGTGGCTGCGTCGAGTAGTCGTTGAGACTCGGACCTGGTTAAAGTTCTCGACGCGGGAGCTGACACAGTGACGCGCGGAATCGAAAGCGAGCTGGAGTCGGACAGCGTGGGCGAGGGAGTACGTGTGGAAAACCGCTGTGCAGTAGAGCCTGAGGAGGATGGCGATGATAGTGTGGTAGCGGAACTGGATTGGCTACGTTTTACCGTATCTGTAACGCGCGGTACCTTTACTTTGGCCGGCGGTGTGGATGGCGATACGGAACGGCGAGGCAATGAGAGATGATCGGATTTGTTGCTGCTTTTAGCAGGATCGATGGGCATAATCGGAGTGGAAGAATATGTGTGTGGTCAAGGAGTCTGACCCGAGTGGACTGTATGGGGCGGATTAATTGCCGACAAGATATATATCAAAAACGGATAAAATCAATAAATAAATAAATAAGGATATCTTTATTAAATTTAAATGATCTTGTGATATATCGGAATGAGAAGAAAATAATGAGAATTAATGGAATGTGATTATTGTGAGGCGTGAACAATGATTATTAGCGTTGGGTTGGCAATCTCAGGCAATATTTTTTTTGTCACAGCTTGTTATAAAAATTGTTGCTCTGCTGTAGACCAATAAATATTGGAAGGACCTGGTCAGAACCGAATGCCTGTGCTTACAATTGCGTGGAATTTTATTTGAAAATTAAAGAACCAGAATTGTAGCTCAGGTTGGAAATTGGAACTAGTTCCGGAACCGACGAACGACTTTTTTTTAAATTAATAATTTTTTTTCACGCACACACAAATGCCGAAACTACTTCGATCGGCCCTCGGAGTTAATATGAAAATCTTCGAAAAAGTAAAATTTTGGAATGTCGAAAAATATTTTTCTTGGATTAAGTAAATTTTTTTTCTTTTTTTTTCCGAAATGTGGAAAAATATTTTTTTTGGATTTGGATTGGATATTTTTTTTTTTTTTGTGGAAAAAATATTTTCTGATTTTAATTAATTAAATAAGTTTTTTGAAATGTGGAAAAATATTTTTTTTCCCTTGGATATGTTGGAAAAAATATTTTCTGATTAATTAATTAAATAAATTTTTTTTGAAATGTGGAAAAATATTTTTCCCTTGTTTTTTTTTTTAATTAAATAATTTTTTTTAAAATGGGAAATTTTCCTTTTTATTTTAATTAATTTTTTTTCTCCTTTTATTTTATTAATTTCTTAACTCACTCGGAATTATTTTCTTCTTTTTTTGTGAGGGGTTGTACCACTGTGCACAACTCGAACAGCTGTGCGACCTTTTTGGACAATTGTTGCACTTGGTAATTTTAAATAAATTTTGCGCGTTTTTATCGGATTGGACACAAAAAAGAAACAAGTTGCAAGTGCAGAAATTTTGTGCAATTATTGCGTGAAAATAATAAATCAATTTTACCGCGAAATCAAATTTCTATGCACAAAAGAAATGTTTGCCAAAGCCGATACACTTACATATGAACATATGTATGTAAATGTATGTAATTTGAAAGTATGCGGTCTTTTGTTGTTGGTTTAGTGGGGAAAATGCTTTACGGCAAACTTATAATCGGTAAGTTTGATTTGATTTTATTGATACACAGAAATTAATTGCACTTTTATTTTCAGCTTGCACTTGCACTTGCACTTGAACTCGCGATTACCGGTATGTATACAATATATAAATGGATATAGATGTGTATATATGTATGTGGATAATATGTGGACTGTATTTGATATATGATGATGTAATGTGTGATATATGTGGATTGTATATTGATATATGTGTAGATGTAGATGTGATATGTAAATTTTATGCAAATTTTTGTAGAATGTAGGATATGTATGTAGATGTATATATGTATGTGAATGTGAATGTGGATTTGATTGTAAATTTTATGCAAATTTTTGTAGAAAATGATGCAATATGATGGAGTAGATGGCTAGAATAAGCGATCACACCAGGATAGGTGAGGGCACAGGACACAATTACATAGAATGTACATACAAATTAGAGTGAAAAGTCGCTATGGAAAAAAGCGGGAAACTTTTCACTGCAGGTAAGTATGTGTATGTGTGTGCTAATTAATATGTTGGAATTAAAAGTTTGTCTACTTAGCAGATTCTCCACCGATGCGATGCTGGGGTCGAGAGGAAGAATATCCGGCTCGAAGGACCAATGTTTGTGGGAGGGCGAAGGGCTTCTGTAGGCAGACCAACTCTGAAAATTCCTCGAATATATATATTAATTTACACGACGCGTTAACTTCGTTTTGTAATTAACACAAGCTTTATTATTATGATGAAGATACACAGGTTACGTTGGCCACTTGGCGATACAAAAAAGATTTTAAAGAGTTTTAAGTGTTTGAAAAATGTACGGGTGTACGGGTATACGAATTGAAATCCAAGAACGAACTAACCCAAGATGGAGTTCTCCATCCCAAAACTCCATATCATCTCAGGTGTGACCGTCTGTGTCCGAATTCGCTCCTCACCCGCTGGTCACCCTTTCTGGCGTGAACATACCGCCCCCCTTGCAACGAATTGCAATAGCCCGGCTGGACTGCTAAGGATGGGGCGCGGCAGCGTTCTGGATCGCCTAGGTGGCGCAGGAGCCGGAGAGGATCCATCCAAAGACGGTGCTCTGGGCCGCGGGAAGTCCGCTATGGCCAGGAACGCATCCTGGCTGGATGACCTCAGGATAGAGGTCAGCCCCGAGCACGACGGACACAGAGGCCGGGCGGTGGAATGCCGGATCCGCTAGCATTAGCGTGGCAAAGTTCTTTTTACCCCGTCGGGTATCTCCCGGATGGGAGTGTGGATCCGGAGGTCAGTTTCCACCTTGAGGACGACTTCCCTTCGGAAGTTGGGATCCGTCTTGGACCGGATGGTCGCAAGGCAGGCCTCATCTTTGCCCACTCGAAAGGTCCCCAACCCCAAGGCGGACGCAAAGGAACCATTGATGCGGCTTTGGGGAGAACATGCGTCAAGGAGGACGCGCGTCTCGGACTCTTTCCGGCTGTTGCCGATCTTCACCACGGCAGTCGGCATGACGGGTGTGGTCTTCGTTTGCAGGAGAGCTGAGAGGGAGAGTTCTCCAGTGGGAGCGCCGTCGGACTTCCTCCCGCGGGGTGCGGATGCGTTCCGCTTACGAGGCGGAGACCGTGCTGGACTTCTAGCACGAGGGGCCCTAGCTTGGGGCCGAGAGTGTCGTCGACGGGATGACTCCGTCTCGTGGAGCAAGGTATGATGCGCCTCCCCACAGCGCCGGCATCCTCCAGCGGTTCGACAGGCCTCGTTAGAGTGTTCGTGGGCCAAACAATTGGGGCAATACTTGTTCACCAGAACTGCCCTCAAACGCTTCTCCCCGCGGAGATTTAGGAACCGCTTGCAGCGACGGAGCGGGTGAACCCCCTCTGCAAATGCGACACCGGTAAGAGTCGACTCCGCGGATTGTGCGGAGCTGCACTTGGCTGGATGTGGGGGCCATGGTTCTGTATGGAAAGAGTGAACAAAGGAAGGATTAGAAACAAATAATTGTGACGTGCAGAGACATAGGACAACCGACGGAGACGGAACATTAGACGCAAGGAGGAGCTTAAGGGGTCACTGCGTGGAGGGAGTGACACAAGGCTCGTTGGGGAGCAGGATCAGCTTGGCAACGGGCCTTTTTATTGAACCCCGCGAGGTTCGCACATCAACGACCCGGACGAGGCCGTCGGTGCCGGCATGGATCAGCTCAACTCGTCCCAAACGCCAGTCCGTGGGCGGAAGATTGTCCTCGTACACGACTACGAGGTCACCGATCTGGAGATTCCGTTGGGGCCACTTCCACTTGTTGCGTTTGTGGAGCTCCTTGAGATATTCGTCCTTCCAGCGGCGGCAGAAGTGATGATGAAGCGCTTTCAAACGTTGCCAGCGATTGACCAAGGACATGGGTTCTTCCGTGATCTCTGGCTCGGCGATGGCCAATAGCGGCCCTCCCACAAGGAAATGCCCCGGGCTCAAGGCTAGGAGATCGGCCGGGTCCTCGCTCATGGGAGAGATAGGTCGTGAATTCAGACACGCCTCTATTCGACACAGCAGGGTCGAGAGCTCCTCAAACGTGAATCGCATATTGGCGGTGGACTTGTAGAACAGTGCCTTAAAACTTTTTACTCCTGCCTCCCAAAGTCCACCCATGTGGGGAGCGCTGGGCGGAATGAAATGCCAGGATAGGATTTGCTGCCCAAAGGAGTTGGTGATGCACTGCTTCGTCGCGTCCAGAAAGCTCTTCTCTAAAGTCTTGGATGCTCCGACAAACGTTTTCCCATTGTCGGAGTAAATGCGCTGTGGACACTGCCTGCGTGCCACAAAGCGCGAGAAGGCCGCCAGGAATTTCTCGGTCGTGAGATCGGAAGTTGCTTCGAGGTGGATTGCCTTTGTACTGAAGCATACGAATACGCATACGTATCCCTTTGTGATGAGGCAGGCCCTTCCGGTGTAGTTCTTGATTTCGAACGGTCCAGCGAAATCTATTCCGGTATAGGTGAAAGGCCTTGAAAACGTTACCCGACCTCGGGGTAGGTCACCCATCAGCTGCGTTTGCTGACGGTGGTTAAAAAGGATGCACGCCTTGCATCCGCGGATGTGAGCCTTCACGGCGTTCTTGAGCTTAGGGATCCAGAACTTGGCACGTAAAAAGCGGATCATTAGTTGGTTGCCTCCATGCAACGTTACTTGGTGCGTGAAACGGATGAGGAGCCGAGTCAGGTGAGCGCCGTAAGGAAGAAGTATTGGATGCCGTTCATCGTAGCTGAGAGATTCGGATGCTCTCAGTCGGCCGGAAGCACGAAGGACACCGTGCTGGTCAAGGAATGGGTGCAAGTTCGCAAGGGAGCTTGAGGCAGGGATCGGGTCCTTCTGGGACAGATATCGAATTTCGGCCTGGTATGCATCCCGTTGGGTTAACTGGATGAGAGTCCTTTCCGCCTCCACCAAGTCTTGTTGGGAGAGCGTCGGCGTGGGGGGTAGCAGCTCCTTCTTCTGGTAGAATCTTCGGACATATGCGGTTACTCTTAGCGCTCGCCCGAACTCTGAGAACCGCTCAATGAAGCCGTCTGCTGGCGATGTAATGGCTATATGACAACGCGTCCGCTGCTCTACTTGGGTTTCGGGCACAACGCAAGGAGATGCGGGCCACTCTGTAGGGGGTAACTGGAGCCACTCCGGACCGTGCCACCACAATTGGCTCGCCGCCAGGTCGGTTGCAGACGCACCTCTGCTCGCTAAATCGGCTGGGTTGTCCTCGGATCGGACATGAGCCCAGTCCTCAGTGTTGGTGTGGCTGGAGATGGAGGATACCCGATTCGCAACAAAAGTCGACCAATTACACGCGGGCTTTTGGAGCCAGGCTAGCACGATGGTGGAATCCGTCCAGAAGTAGGATCGGGCATTGCGGATTGGGAGTTCAGGGACCACTGCTGCGTACAATTCGGCCAGGAGTACCGCTCCGCACAGTTCGAGTCGCGGCAAGGACACAGTCTTCACCGGAGCTACCCTTGTTTTAGCGGTGAGAAGATGAACGCTCACGTGGTCCTGATACCTCACGTGGACGTAGAGCGCTGCTCCGTAGGCACGCTGGGATGCGTCACAAAAACCATGTAGCTGCCATTCACACTCTGGCCTCACTTCCACCCATCTCGGAATGTGAACGCGGCTGAGACCTGGATAATCTTGTAAGAATTCGTGCCATTCTTTGAGTAGTGATGGCGAAAGTGGATCATCCCAGTTAAGCTCGGTCAGCCAAATCTGCTGCATAAAGATTTTCGCTCGGACGACGAAGGGAGCTAGCCAGCCGGCAGGATCAAATAACTTGGCTATGTGGGATAGGACCTCCCTCTTAGTGACTGCTGCGTTCAGCGTCGGTTTGGTAGTGACGAAGAAGAAGTAGTCCTGCGTAGCCTTCCAGCGAATTCCTAGGGTCTTGGCCGTGCTGGCGTCTTCTAAGTCCAGAAAGTCCTCATTTAGAAGGTGATCCCGAGGGATTGCTCGCAGCACGTCCTTGTCGTTCGACGTCCACTTGCGGAGAGGGAACCCAGCGGAGTTAAGGGCCTCTTGGAGATCTTGGATCGCATGACGAGCCTCCTCTTTCGTGTGTGCTCCGGCTAGAACGTCATCCACGTACATGTAACGTTGCAGAATTTCGCTTGCCTTTGGGTGTTTGTGTTGGACATCGTGAGCCAGTTGGAGTAGGACTCGAATGGCCAAAAAGGGGGCGCAGTTGACTCCGAAAGTGACGGTTTGGAGCTCGTAATCGTAAAGGTTTCCGTCTCTTTCTCGATAGAGGATGCGCTGGAAGGGGGTGTGTACCGAGGCGACAAGGATTTGTCGATACATCTGAGTGATGTCTGCATTGAAGACGAATTGGAAAAACCGCCATTTAAGGATTTGCACGGTTAGGTCCGCTTGGAGGGTAGGACCGGTATGCAGAGCGTCGTTCAGGCTGATGCCCCTGGTGGAGGGACTGGAGGCGTTGAAGACGACACGGATTTTGGTCGTGGTACTGTCGGGCTTGAACACCGCATGATGAGGCAAATAGAAGTTTCTTGAGTCATTTGGAGGGGGCACTCGAACCATGTGTCCCAAGTCTACGTATTCCTGAAGAACTGCTTCATATTGGGCCTTTAGAATAGGATTTTTGCTCAATCGCGCTTCGTTTCTGAGGAATTGCCCCATGGCGATAGACCTCGAGTGCCCGAAGTCGACGTTCTCTGGATCTTTGAATGGAAGAGAGACTTCATACCTGCCGTCCTTCCTGCGCTTGAACGTTTCCCGGAAATGCAGTTCACACCTTTTGTCTGCATCCTTTTCCAGTTTTGCTGGAAGATCTTCCACCTCCCAAAACTTGGTGAGCATTCGATCCAAGCTCGCATTGTTGGGCGCTACGGACACTTGAGCAGCCAGAACGTGGGCAGGTGCATTGGATGAACCAGTCATGGGCCCGCAGAGTACCCATCCGAAAATGGTTTCGAGGCCGACGAGGGATCCGCAGATGTTCTTCCGAATACGCTCTCCCAAAATATGGGGAAAGAGATCCACTCCAATCAGCATATCAATGTGGGAGCTTCTATGGAACAGCGGATCTGCCAGAGGAAGTTCTTTGAAGTCACTGTTCATCTCCTTGGGGAACGGACAGGCGGGTAGCGCTCCGGCCAGGTTTGGCAGGACATACGCTGTGGTTTCCACGTGTCGAGAGGGGTCTTTGGAAGAGACGAGCTGTAATTGACATAGTTTCTGGGCCCTAGCGGCCACACAATTGGAAATGCCGCTTATCTGGGCATTAACGAGACGGAACGAAGGTCTCACCAGGTTGAACATCCTCTCGGATAGAAATGTTCCTTCAGACCCGGTATCAATTAACGCGCGCGCAAGGAAATCAGCGCCCCGGTGTCGAATCGTTACTATGGCGGTGCCTAGGATGCCTTTACTTGGGGTGGACACGAAGAAATTGTGGACGTTCGAGGGGGGCTCAACCGAATCTGCGTTGACGGATGTTGTCGGTTGCTGCGCATTGGAGGTCGCTACCGCCGGGACTTGGGCGCGATGCAGCAAAGTGTGATGCCGCTCCTTGCATATGTGACAGCTATGGGCACTGGGGCATTCCCGCAATTGATGGCCGCGTGCGAAACAATTCAGGCACAGCTTCTGTTGTTTAATTGCAGCCGAACGAGCTTGGACGGACATGGAGGTAAACTTTGGACAAAGGCGGATTGGATGGTTCTCTCTGCCGCACAGTTTGCAGGAGACCGAATTGACACGGACTTGAGTGTTCAGCGCCTGAATTTTAGCTTGCGGCGCTCTGCGCGCTGCTGAGGGAAGGGCCTGGGAGACTGGAGCGGAACGACGATCTTCCAGAGTCTCCAGAACGCGATAACGGTCGATCAGGAATCCGTTTAGGTCAGCCCACGAAGAAAGAGCTGTTTTGTTTGGGATGGACTGTTCCCATAATGCGATAGTGGCGTTAGGCAACTTAGACGTGCAAAGTGCCACCAGGAGGACATCCCAATTGTCGATGCTGACTCCTGAGCGTGTGAGTGTGGTCAAGCATCCTTGGATGGTATTTTGCAGCTCCTTCAAGGCCCCACAAGTCTCATGGACAACCGTAGGGAGGTTGAAGAGAATCTTGGTCTGATTGGCCACGAGCTGCCTTTTGTTTTCAAAACGGGCCTGCAAGTTTTCCCAAGCCGCTTGGAAGCCCTCATTAGTGAGGGGTGAACTAGACACGATCGCCTTTGCCTCGCCGCGCGTTTTCGAAACGAGATGGTACAGTTTTTCCACTGGTGCCAATCTCGGGTTGTTGATGTACATGGCCGTAAAGAGATCGCGGAACGTAGGCCATTGATTGTAATCTCCGGTGAACGCGTCAACCTCACACGGAGGCAGTCGGTAGCCTGGCTGTGCGTGGTGTTCACGGGAGACCTGGACGTTTTGGGGCACGGAAGTTGCTTCAGACGACTGAACTTGTTCAATACGTTCTCCCAAACTTGTGCCGCACCGAACATACACCATGTATGCATATTCATATTTTGACTTAACGGTCATTAGATCGGCGCGGCTCTCATCGCTCCCATCAGCCGTAAGGGCTCTGGTACATGCCATGTACTCGGACTCGATTCTGCTCCAGAGGACCTTGGTTTGATCCAAATGCATTCGCAACGAAAATAGCGGAACGTCCCCCTCGATGGAGCCCATGGTGTTGACCTCGAAAACGGTCAGACTGTCGCAAGCGGCGATAAAATGATTAACCGACATGGTGGCTGCGTCGAGTAGTCGTTGAGACTCGGACCTGGTTAAAGTTCTCGACGCGGGAGCTGAAACAGTGACGCGCGGAATCGAAAGCGAGCTGGAGTCGGACAGCGTGGGCGAGGGAGTACGTGTGGAAAACCGCTGTGCAGTAGAGCCTGGGGAGGATGGCGATGATAGTGTGGTAGCGGAACTGGATTGGCTACGTTTTACCGTATCTGTAACGCGCGGTACCTTTACTTTGGCCGGCGGTGTGGATGGCGATACGGAACGGCGAGGCAATGCGAGATGATCGGATTTGTTGCTGCTTTTAGCAGGATCGATGGGCATAATCGGAGTGGAAGAATATGTGTGTGGTCAAGGAATCTGACCCGAGTGGACTGTATGGGGCGGATTAATTGCCGACAAGATATATCAAAAACGGATAAAATCAATAAAAAAATAAATAAGGATATCTTTATTAAATTTAAATGATCTTGTGATATATCGGAATGAGAAGAAAATAATGAGAATTAATGGAATGTGATTATTGTGAGGCGTGAACAATGATTATTAGCGTTGTGTTGGCAATCTCAGGCAATATTTTTTTTTGTCACAGCTTGTTATAAAAATTGTTGCTCTGCTGTAGACCAATAAATATTGGAAGGACCTGGTCAGAACCGAATGCCTGTGCTTAGAATTGCGTGGAATTTTATTTGAAAATTAAAGAACCAGAATTGTAGCTCAGGTTGGAAATTGGAACTAGTTCCGGAACCGACGAACGCCTTTTTTTTAAATTAATAATTTTTTTCACGCACACACAAATGCCGAAACTACTCGATCGGCCCTCGGAGTTATTATGAAAATCTTCGAAAAAGTAAAATTTTGGAATGTCGAAAAATATTTTTCTTGGATTAAGTAAATTTTTTTTTTTTTTTTCCGAAATGTGGAAAAATATTTTTTTTGGATTTGGATTGGATTTGGATTTTTTTTTTATTTGGAAAAAATATTTTCTGATTTTAATTAATTAAATAAGTTTTTTGAAATGTGGAAAAATATTTTTTTTCCCTTGGATATGTGGAAAAAATATTTTCTGATTAATTAATTAAATAATTTTTTTTGAAATGTGGAAAAATAATTTCCCTTTTTTTTGATTAAATAAATTTTCCTTTTTATTTCTCCTTTTTATTTTATTAATTCTCATTAAAACTTCACTCGGAATTATTTTTCTTTTTTTTGTGAGGGGTTGTACCACTGTGCACAACTCGAACAGCTGTGCGACCTTTTTGGACAATTGTTGCACTTGGTAATTTTAAATTAATTTTGCGCGTTTTTATCGGATTGGACACAAAAAAGAAACAAGTTGCAAGTGCAGAAATTTTGTGCAATTATTGCGTGAAAATAATAAATCAATTTTACCGCGAAATCAAATTTCTATGCACAAAAGAAATGTTTGCCAAAGCCGGTACACTTACATATGAACATATGTATCTAAATGTATGTAATTTAAAAAAAAGCTTACAAGCGGAGCTTTTATGCGGTTCTTTTTGTTGTTGGTTTTTAGTGTCGGAACAATGCTTTGGAGCCGGCAAACAATTATGATCGGTGAGTTTGATTTGATTTTATTGATACACAGAAATTAATTGCACTTTTATTTTCAGCTTGCACTTGCACTTGCACTTGAACTCGCGATTACCGGTATGTATACAATATATATATATGGATTTGGATGTAGATGTATATATGTATGTGGATATATGTGGATTGTATATTGATATATGTGTAGATGTAGATGTGTAGAAATATGTAAATTGTATGTGGATATGTATGTAGATGTATATATGTATGCGAATAGATGTGGATTTGATTGTAAATTTTATGCAAATTTTTGTAGGAAATGATGCAATATGATGGAGTAGATGGCTAGAATAAGCGATCACACCAGGATAGGTGAGGGCACAGGACACAATTACATAGAATGTACATACAAATTAGAGTGAAAAGTCGCTATGAAAAAAAGCGGGAAACTTTTCACTGCAGGTAAGTATGTGTATGTGTGTGCTAATTAATGTATTGGAATTAAAAGTTTGTCTAGTTAGCAGATTCTCCACCGATGCGATGCTGGGGTCGAGAGGAAGAATATCCAAGCGAAGGACCAATGTTTGTAGGGGGGCGAAGGGCTTCTATAGGCAGACCACCTTTCAATAGATTCCTATAATAATTACCACGACGCGTTAACTTCGTTTTGTAGACACAAGATTTATTTATATGTTAATGATAAGATACACTAGTTAGGTTGGCCACTTGGCGATACAAAGAAAATTTAAGTGAGAGTTTTAAGGGTTTGAAAAGTGTACGGGTGTACGGGTATTCGACTAGTCGGGATGAAAATCAAAAGCGAACTAACTCAAGATGGAGTTCTCCATCCCAAAACTCCATGTCATCTCAGGTGTGACCGTCTGTGTCCGAATTCGCCGCCTTTCGCTCCTCACCCGCTGGTCACCCTTTCTGGCGTGAACAATAAGTAAATCAAAATACAATTGCCAAAAAAATCAAAACGCATTTTATAAAAAAAGCAACAAAATAAAAAAATACCAAGAAATCAAAATATAATTAACAAAAAAACGAAACAAAACACAAAAACAAATTTTCATTTGACCGCTGCGAGACTGCTAATTCGGAGTTATTGGGTTATTGTTGCGGTTCTTGAGCGCTGCGAAAAGTTAGCAACAATTCTTGTTGTTAACTTATATATATACTAGCATACCCGGCAGACTTCGTACGCATGGCAAATTAAGCAAATTCGTGCAGGTCTTCCGATGTTTGTTGCTGGAAAAATCGTCATCCGATCAACATTCTATGCATTTCTATCAGTATTAATTGCATCTCGAAGATAAATATATTCTTCAGATCAGAGTTTGGTCCGATTAACTGTTATAGGATATACCTTAAAAGTACCATAAAATTTTCCCGAACTACGTTTGTTGCTCCAAATGAAGTCATTTGAAAGCAATTATGGTATATTGCTGAATATTGTTCAATAAGTGTATGGAATCTGTTTCTATTTCTAAAACCAATAAGTACAATGGCTCTGGTGGTGGATCCAATGGTAACAATTTCACTTTACCCTTTGCGCAATACAATTTATCGGTTTTGCCTTACAATGTGACCAACCCGAGTTCATAGAACCAAAAACAATACATTGGTAGTTACTGTAGTCAATTGACACATCGTAAATGAAAGCAGCTCGGTTTAAACCTGCGCGATTATTAGTTTAATGACGCGCTCGAACTGCACGCATTTCTGGCGTCCGAATCCTATTACGCTCATTTTGGTACACAAACAAACTTGATGGTTTACCCACTCGAGAGCATGCTACGCATAATTGTCCGTGTGAAAATTATGGCGTGCTTAAATCTATGCTACATATTATATTATACATATTATTATTCGATAAGAACGGTAACACTATCAAAAAATTATTATTCGATAAGAACGGTAACACTATCAAAAAATCAAACAATATCAGTCTCTTAATGCTTAATGCCTTAACACTTAGGGGTATGAAAAATAGATGTTAGCCGATTCTCAGACCTACTCAATATGCATGCAAAATTTGGTTAAAATCGGTAAAGCCGTTTCGGAGGAGTTCGAAGACAAACATTGTGACACGAGAATTTTATATATATAGAAGAAGAAGATATGTTATATAAATTTACATTTTATTATACACAAAATAGTAATAATTACAATCAAAATCAACGCCAAAGTGTACACAACAATTAGTTTAAACAACAGAGAACTAGACTAAATTCGATCAGAACAGACTCAACTATACGAACAATCAACAGAATAGGCAACTTTATAATCATTTCGGACAGCAGCTGTATGAGGGAAATCGAGCAAACCCGCTAAACCAACAAATAAATAGAGAAACTTCAAACCAATTCAATCGGCCATCTAAAAGACATAGAGAAGGAAGTAGTGGACATCAGCGAATGGACACAAGCGAAAATTTTCAAATGAGTGCCTCTCTAGAAAACAATACTTGACCATTCAGTTTAATGGAAACTAGAAGGATGGGCTAACTTCGGCCACGCCGAAGTTCGGATACCTTTGCAAACTGTTCTTATCAATTACATATAAATTACCAGAATTATAAGAAAGTATATAAAACTAATCATGCCCATGGCTCCAAGAAAATAAACTTACGAGTAAAATTTTTTTTTTGGTCCGATTGTTCCTATAGGAGCTATATCATATAGTAGGCCGATTCTATCAAAACTCAACAGACACATTTTTATATATACCAAATAACCAAGACTTTCATCTAAAACCAATTTTTTGGCCGATCGTTGCTATGGGGGCTATATGATATAGTCAACCGATTTTGATAAAACTTGGTGGATATGTTAAGAGGTATATAAAACACAAATACCAGCTTTCGTAATATTTCGTTGGAAAACAACAAAGTTATTGAGGTTAAAGCTTATTCATAATCGATCGTTCCTATAGGAGCTATACGATATAGTCATCCGATCGGAATGATTCCGAGATATACAATGACTGCAGCATAAAGAAGCCTAGGTGCAAAATTTCAGCTCTTTAGCTTTAAGGGTCTCGGAGGAGATTGCGTTGATCCAGACAGACGGCTGGACGGACAGACAGACAGGCGGACATACGGACAGACGGACAGGGCTAAATGAACTCAGCTCATCGTGCTGATCAAGAATATATATACTTTATATAGTCGGAGATGCATCCTTCTATGCGTTGCAACCAAAATTAATATACTTTTTGTGCAAAGGTATAAAAATTTAAAATCATTTAAATATGCGTTTTTTTTCATCATAAAGTAAAATGAAGCAAACAAGTCGTCCCTGCCGACTTTAAGTGTACTCTCTACCAAGTAGAGGAAGTTTATTAAATCAAACTCCGTATTCGCCATTAATTCAAACTAAAATTTTTCTCACAAGCTGTAGCAACGAACTCATGCTATCTCGATCACGCTTACTACGCAATGTCGCACTGGACATTTCAGTACAAAATGTATATGGATATTGTAAGGAAGTTCCTCAGCCTAGGTACAAATCTCACTCTATCCAGGGCCTTTACTTACAGAAAATTTATAAG
>JAEIGI010000204.1:0-44179 GCA_018903615.1 Drosophila neocordata
AATATATATTAAATACTCTGACTTGCAATACTCTAACTATGATGTCCTATTACCTTATCAGTGTGGTTTACAAAGGGCGAAAGATATCTTAAAAATAAAAAATTACATGCTAATTTAAATTAACCACGAACGTTGCTCATGATTACTCTTGCCTGTTGGCGCAGAACGCCCTCGGATAACGTTGCAGAGATCCCCCTAAGGGGGACAGGGACGTTGGGAGAGCACACTCTCCATCAAGTGGACTGTGAGTTGACTCATCTCTGGTATATTGGCTTATTCTGATTCATGGGGATGTCTGCTGGGCCTTTGTTTGTTGCAATGGTTTGAGGTCATCTATGCTTGCTTGTGCGTCGTTGTCTTCCATGTGCTTCTTGTAGGCGGACTATGTTTCTGGAAATAAAATTGATTACTTTGTAGGGCCCGTCAAACTTCGGGGCCAGTTTGGCTGCAAAGCCTTCTGCTGCTTTAGACAAATGGTGTTGTCTAAGTAAGACCAGATCGCCAACGGCTGGTCTCCATTCTCGGCGTCTTAGGTGTCCCCTCCAGGAATACGTGGTTCTCTGCCCAACACTAGAAACGCTGGGGTGAATCCTGTTGAATCACAGACGCTTGAGTTGATAGCTAATGTGAATTCGGGGAGTAGTTGATGCCAATTGCTCTGGTCTTCTCCTAGGTATTGAGCTATCATCGTCTTGATAGTTCGATTAGCTCTTTCCGTGGGGTTCTGCCGTGGGGTATACGGCGCGGTGTACTGAAGTTCTACTCCAGCTCTGTTACAAAGTTCTTTGAATGATTTACTGAGTGAATGGCGTTCCATTGTCGCAGACGAGGGTACGTGGAGTTCCGAATCGTGCTATGATTCTTTCTCTGAAAGCCTTTTCCAATGCAGTAGTGGTAGCTTTACGCAAAGGTATGAGCTCCAACCATCTACTGTAGGCATCTAGAAAGACTAACAAGACTGTGTTACCTTGTTTCGACCAGGGTAGAGGGCCGACAAAATCCGTGCATACTATGCTAAATGGTTCCTTGACTTGGCGGGTGAACATCTTTCCCTGCTGGTTTTGTTTGATCTACTTTGTATCGTTGGCATTGTATGCAGCTGCGAACATGACGTGTGACGTCACGGAAGAATCCAGGCCAATAGTATTTCTGGGCTATTCTGATTATTGTTTTCCTGATTCCTAAATGCCCTGCTGTAGGTTCATTGTGGCATTCCTCGTTCTCGGTTTTCCTTTGGTACACATAGCTTCCATGGAATGGGGTCATCTTCTTCGGGGTGGTGATCTCTCCTGCGGTAGAGTTGATCACCTTCGTATCGATAGTCGGGAAACTGGTCAGGTTGTTCATCGATTTGGCGTTTGATTTTACGCCACCATGTACACTTTGGCAGGGTATCCTGTATGCTGTTTAACACATCTAAGGGCTGTCGAGAGAGGGCGTCTGCTACTATGTTTAGCTTCCTCGGCGGTACTGGATGTCGAACTCGTATTGTTGTAGTTCGAGGGCCCAACGAGCGATGCGTCCTGTTGGATTATCTATGGAGTTGAGCCATTTAAGGGCCTGATGATCCGTGATAACTTTGAATCGGTAGCCTTCTAAATAGCAGCGCATCTTGCGTATTGCCCAGACGATGGCGAGGCACTCTTTCTCGGTTGCTGAGTAGTTTTTTCTCGGGAGAAAGTAGTCGTCGGCTGGCGTACGCTATTACTCGTTCTGTACCTTCTTGACATTGGGTCAAGACTGCACCCAATCCATAATCACTGGCATCGGTCTGTAAATAGAACTTGGAATTAAAATCTGGACAAGCTAATATGAGAGCGGAAGTTAGTCGAGATTTCAGCTCTTCAAATGCGGCTTGTTGCTCACGATCAAAATTCCACTTGGCATTCTTTTTCAGCAATTTAGTGATAGGCTGAACGACGTTGGAGAACACTGGAACGAAGCGGCGATACCAGGAGGCGATGCCTAGGCGTCGGCGAAGCTGGCGTACATTAGTAGGGGGTGATAGCTCGCGCACTGCGGCTACCTTTTCAGGATCCGTGTGAATCCCGTGTTCACTGATAACGTGTCCAAGGAATTGTATCCTGCGCTTGAAGAACCTGCAATTTGCTTGGTTTATACGCAAGTTAGCTTCTCGTAGCCTGCGAAAAACTTCTCGTAGATGCGTCATGTGTTCCTCCAGTGTGCTGCCTACAACGATGATGTCGTCTAGGTAGGCGAAAGCAAAAGGATCCATTTCGGGGCCTATTACGCTATCCAAAGCGCGTTGAAATGTGGCGGCTGCTTAATGTAGCCCAAATGGCATAACTTTCCATTGAAACAGCCCACGACCGGGGACTGTGAAAGCAGTGCATTCGCGACTGGATCTGGCCAATGGGATTTGCCAGTATCCGCTCTTGAGGTCCAATGTGGTGATGAACTTCGCGTGCCGAAGTTTCTCTAATATGTGATTAATCCTGGGTAGAGGATAAGCATCTCGTATAGATTGGGCATTGAGTTGCCTGAAATCTATACACATGCGCATGTCACCAGTTTTCTTACCCACTAATACGATGGGGGGCGCTGTGTGGGCTTTTGGATGGTTCTATGCGGCGTTCCAGCAGTAACTGGTCTACGGTATCATTGATGATCTTCTGCTGTGCTGGATTACGGGGGTAATATCTCTGTTTAACGGGACAGTCGTCCTTCATTGTGATAACATGCTCGGCTATGTGGGTGACACCTTTTTAAAGTGTCGAATTTAGGCAGCTCTTGTGCCGAAAAATTCTTCTATAAGTTGAGTTGAGCTAGGGTCTTCGATCGGGGATGGGGATTCATGCATTGCTGGTTCACTTGGTTTAGTATCTTCGGGGGTCACTGGCAGTGTTGTGGTTATTAGATTAAGTTTCGTTGACTTACGTGAGCGGCTTCCTTCTACTTGTTTGCGGAAGGGGTTGTTCCTTATCGCATGGTCAGATGGGGGAGGTAGAGCTGCACGTCTGGTCCAACTCTCAGTTGGGCTTTTGTTCTTTTGGTAGACCGTTGGGTCATCTGTGGTTAACTTGGGCTGTGGGTCACGTCTGGTAATTATCGTCGACTTGATCGGTGGCCTGATACTAGACTCTGTGATAGTATCAACTCGGGTGAATGCTTCATTGGACTGTGTTGCAGTAGGTTCCAATCTGATGAAATTTTCTCCGTATTGGATCGTGGTACCAATACCACGGAGGAAATCTGAATCCAGAATGATCTGGTCCATAATGCCTGGTAGAATTAACAATGGTAACTTGGTGTGTGATATTCCTAACCACACGTCGGCTTCGATGGCTTGGATGATCTCCTTGCGAGATCCGTCGGCTAAGTTGATAGCGGCGCGTATTTGTTTCCAGTCTTCGGTGGCTGATTCTTGTTGTGCCAAAGAATGGCTGATGAAGCTTCTTGTAGCTCGTGACCATTGATTTGTATTAATGCTAGCAGACGTCCTTCAGCAAATTGAAGTCGGCTTATACTTGGGGATGATTTGGCGCTTCCTTTGTTTGATCCCCGTTCAAACAAATGCGCTCGGCGTTTCCCGAACGTTTGCAGCATTCGATGGTTCGAATGCCTCTTCTTCCGCATTCCCAGCAGAAAAGTCTGCGTCGGTTGGTAAATTGGTTGGTGTGTCCCTGTTCACTGCAATTCCTGCAGGCGTGTTGCGTATCTACGCGTGTGTCCGCCAGTTAGTAGACGTTAGATCTGTTGGCTTGGCGTCCAGCCCCAGGCTGATAGGTGGCTCTGCTCTGGGTACATCTAAGAATTGTTGAATTTGGTTGTCGTAGGCAGAGGACATATTGACCTGGGAATTAAAAGAAGTTGTAAAACTTGTGGAACTTTGGCTTCGTATGAACTCATAGTTGACAATTAACCGTGTTAGCTCGGTTAAATCTTGAAAATCCCTGCGACGAGTGTACAGCTGGTACTCGGGATGTAGATTGTCATAGATGCGTTCCAATTCTTGTGGTCCGGTATAATTGGCTCTTCGCATCATGAGACGAAGCTCGACCAAATATTGTTTAAATGGTTCATCTGTGCGTTGTTTTCTGGTTCGAATAGCATCCTCCAGTTTTTCGAAGTATCGGGGTGGCAAGAAAAATTCCAGAAATGCTTGCTTGAAGCTCAGCCAGGATGATTCTAGTAATCCGCTGGTTTGCCACCATCCTTCGGCTCGGCCGGATAAAATAATTGACATCATTCTTGGGGATGATTTGGCTCTTCCTTTGTTTGATCCCCGTTCAAACAAATGCGCTCGGCGTTTCCCGAACGTTTGCAGCATTCGATAGTTCGAATGCCTCTTCTTCCGCATTCATAGCAGAAAAGTCTGCGTCGGTTGGTACATTGGTGGGCAAAATGTCCATGTTCACTGCAATTCCTGCAGGCGCGTTACGTATCTACGCGTGTGTCCACCAGTTGGTAGATGTTAGATCTGGTGGCTTGGCGTCCAGCCCCAGGCTGATAAGTGGACTTGTTGTTAATCCTGTTCTTGCGTGGCTCAGCTCGAGGTACATCTAAGAATTGTTGAACCTGGTTGTCGTAGGCAGAGGACATATTGACCTGGGAATTAAAAGAAGTTGTAAAACTTGTGGAACTTTGGCTTCGTATGACCTCATAGTTGACAATTAACCGTGTTAGCTCGGTTAAATCTTGAAAATCCCTGCGACGAGTGTACAGCTGGTACTCGGGATGTAGGTTGTCATAGATGCGTTCCAATTCGACGAAGCTCGACCAAATATTGTTTAAATGGTTCATCTGTGCGTTGTTTTCCGGTTCGTATGGCATCTTCCAATTTTTCGAAGTATCGGGGTGGCAAGAAAAATTTAAAAGAAATCCTTGCTTGAAGCTCATCCAGGATGATTCTAGTAATCCGCTGGTTTGCCACCATCCTTCGGCTCGGCCAGATAAAATTATTGACATCATTCTTGGTAATCACTCAGTATACATAGATGCGATACATGGCTGCGCGAGTTATGTAGTCGAAGTTCTCTTTCTCTCTCTTCATCTACATTTAACTAGCTCGATCTAGAAATAAATAGCTCAAAAGCTCTATGTCAACTATGAGAAAGCTTTTGAGCTCACTTCTTGAACGAATGTGAACGAGTGAAGTACTGAAAAATAAACAATTAGATTTACACAATTAAAACGAAAGAAATAAAATATAAATTTATTTAATTAAATGTTAACAAATCACTGTTAACAAAACTGGCGCAGTCGACGGAGTAACCTAAAAACATTAAACTCACTTAAGTGCAGTTTGTGCGAATTCGTGCTTGTATGTAATTTCATACATACCAACGGTGTGCAAAAGACACATAACCTAAAAGGCACGTTTTGTCAAAACATACTGGCTTTGACAAAGAGATTCGCAAAAGTGTGTACAGACGAATAAAAACCAACTAAGTGTTTTTCTACATCGGATATTTACTGCATTCCGTACAAACTCGTGTTTAACCTGAAAACATCTTGTGCAATTTTTATGCAGCGTGCCGGCATTTGAAACGGTATTTTCTGTATGTATGTGTGTCTGTGTGTTTAAACCATAAAGTGCACATACACATACACAAGTACCCCGGAGCAAACAACTTGTTCGATCACAAGTTCTTAAGAACGATTGTTATCGATTGGCGACGGAAACTAATAGAACTAGTTCTGTTAGTATTTTTTCTTGGTAAGCTCTAAAGAACTACAGCGGCTACTATTTCTTTGGTAGCGATGGCAAACGAGTTCACCTTATCGTTTGGAGAGATCCTTAAGGATGCCCACCACATTCACGAGTACAGAGGAGACAACTCAAGGGCTCTATCATCATTTATTCGTGAAGTGGAGATGATATTTTCACTATTACCTCCCACATCTACTGCAGGAGTCTACGTCTTTCGCCGTGTCATCCTCAACAAAATCCAAGGCGCAGCTCTACATGTTGTAAGAACCATCGAGAATGCCGAGCCGTCGTGGGACGACATCAAGACAACTCTTATTCGGAATTTTGGCGTAAAGGAATCTTATAATCAACTTTACCAAGAAGCGTTCATGCTAAGTAACAAAAACAATATTACAGAATATTTTAAATCTTTGAGAAATATAATGTGTAAAATTAATGAAAAATATGAATATGATAGTGTAAAGCATTTTGAGTTTAGTCCCAAAAATGTTGAAGAAGCTATGTTAAGACTTCTTGAAAAATATCGATGTAAATTTAGCTTCAGTCATAATTAATAGAAATGTAAAAAATTTAAGAGAAGCTTTCAATTTATTAGAAACTGAAGGTCTTGTTAGAACTCAAAATATTAAACAAAAATTTTCACAATGTAACGAAAAATCGAACAAAACGGAAAATCAAAACTATCAATATCAAAATAACAATACAAATAATCAAAGAAGACCGATCTCACAAATCAAATTATAGTAACCAAGATCAAAATGCTAAACATAATAACAATTACCAAAATGTAAAATCTAATTCAGGAAACTTTCGATCAGGAACACAAAATTTAAATTCAAATCAAAACTGTACAAGCCAACAAAGCCATGTTTCAAAAATGAGCATTGATCATGTCCAAGCAGATAAAGCTGATTGTAGTCAATTCAATAATGATAATCAAAACCAGAACATTACTTCTGAATCAATGTCTGAGCCAAAGAATTGTTCTTGCCATACAAATTTTCATATAATTGCCTCGAAAAATCACTTCCCTTGATTAAGATAACTGTAAACAATGAAAGCATTACTGCCCTGATTGATACTGGTTCAACAACATCCATACTAAATAGGGACAAGTTATTACAATACCCCCGAAGAACTTTGTGTCATCCAATATCATTTTCATCTCTAAATTCAAAATCGCTAATAACGCAAGAAATTATAACTGATCTGCCTCTCGAATTTAAAGAAGATGCCACAATGAGTTGGAAATTGACAACATTTAATAACAAATCGTTCGATGCTATTATAGGGCAAAACATTCTTAAGCCATTAAATGCTATTATTGATTTTTATCAAAATACAATCACAATTAATAATAACACTATTCAATTTCAAAATAGTTCACCATACTCTGAGGAGGTAAATCAAATTGAGCCAATTAAAATAGACGATAGTACACAGAAAATTCTTTTCAATGATTTAAATCAAGAGGAAAACAATGCTCTAACTCAAATTTTAAGTAAATTTAAAACGTTAATATTTCTTGAAGGTCAGTGTCTTACCAATACAAACATTATTGAACATCAGATAAAAACAGTAGTGGATAAACCTTTATATTGCAAGATTTATAGATATCCTCAAATACATGAGCAAGAAATATATAAGCAAATTGAAGAAATGCTACAACAGGGAATAATACGTAATTTAATAAGCAATTCTCCATATAATGCACCTTTATGGCTCGTACCCAAAAAAATTGATAACAGTGGAAAGAAAAAATGGCGTATTGTCATTGATTATCGCAAATTGAATGAAAACACAGTAGATGATAAATTTCCTATCCCCAATATAGACGGTATACTAGATAAGTTAGGAAGAGCGCAATATTTTTCTACTATAGATCTCGCGAAAGGCTTTCACCAAATTCTCGTTCGAGAACAAGACAGGGAAAAGACAGCGTTTTCTACCCCCCACGGTCATTACGAGTTTAACAGGATGCCATTTGGGCTCAAAAACGCCCCTGCCACATTTCAACGTCTTATAAACACAGTCTTAAAAGAAGAAATAAATAAAATTTGTGTCGTCTATCTTGATGACGTCCTTATTTTTTCCACTAGTTTTTCAGAACATGTTGGCCATATTCATACAATTTTTAAAAAACTTTGTGAAGCAAATCTTAAGATTCAAATCAACAAATGCAATTTCTTCTCCAAAGAAACTCAGTTTTTGGGTCATGTTTTAACTCCCGAAGGAATTAAGCCTAACCCAGCAAAAGTTAATAGTATTCTTCAGATTAAAATTCCGAGAAATGTTAAACAAATTAGAGCTTTTCTAGGAATCACTGGGTACTATAGAAAGTTCATAAAGGATTTTTCTCAAGTAGCTTATCCATTGATTAAATGCCTTAAAAAGGATGCTAAGATCGATGTTGATGAGCCTAACTTCATGATTGCATTTGACAAATTGAAAAGAATCATAACTGAGGCACCGGTACTTAAGTATCCGGACTTCAAGAAGAAATTTCAGCTTATTACTGATGCTAGTAATATAGCTTTAGGTGCTGTTTTGCAACAAGATGGTCATCCTATTTGTTATGCAAGTCGTACATTGAATGACCATGAGAAAAATTATTCTTCTATACAAAAAGAATTACTAGCTATAGTGTGGGCAACAGCATATTTCCGTCCATATCTCTATGGAGTTAAATTCGACATCTTGTCCGATCACCAACCACTTAAATGGCTGCTAATTAAATATAACGGAAAAGAACTTAATGAAATACTTTATAGATGGCTTGTTAAGCTTAGCGAATTCAACATAAACGTATCATACATTAAAGGAAAGGATAACCAGGTAGCTGATTTTTTAAGTCGAATACGCAAAGACGAAATTTGTGCCGTAAACATATCTGAATCTCATAGCTCTTTAGAAAACAATGTTGATGACATTAGTACACAACATACACAGGCTGAAGATTTTGGGGACACAACTATTTTAGGTATATTAGAAACAGTTGTTAATAGATTTAAAATACAAATAATCCTAACAGAGGAAAAAACTATGGAGTTCGAATATAAAAATAGAAATAAGAAAATTTATTTAAATTTAAATGATCTCGAAAATGGAATGGAAAGAATTTTGAAGAATCATATCATAAAAGGCAAAGTAGGAATATTCAGTGAATACAATGAAAATCTATACAACAAATTTCAAAACAAAATCATCCAAATTTTCGAAGGCAACCAAAATGTAAAATTTGTAAAATGCTCATTTCACGCAAAAGACATTGAAAACGAAGAAGATTTGTATAAAGAAATTGATCGATTCCATAAATATGATACTGGTCATTCCGGTATAAATGAAAATTACCAAAGTTTAAAAAAGATTATTTACTTTCCAAACCTTCGACACTACATCCAAAAGTATATTAACAATTGTGACATTTGTAATCGGTGTAAATATGATAGGAACCCAGTTAAAGAAAAATTTAAATATACAGAAACACCAAACGATACAAGAAAAATTGTTCATATGGATATCTATACAAATTCAAAATGTAATTTTCTAACTTTTATTGACCGATTTTCAAAGTTTGCTACTGCTTTCTACCTTGAGGATCGTAATAATCAAACTATAATCGAAAAAATGCGCTTGTACAAATCCCAAAGAGGAAATTTTGAAAAATTAATAACTGATAATGAATTTAATAGTGTAAATATAAAAGAATATTTAAGGAATGAGAATATAGAAGTTCATTTTGTGAAACCGAACAGTCATACTGGCAATGCAGACGTTGAAAGGTTTCATAACACTCTAACGGAAAAGATAAGAATTATATATCTTGAAAACAAAGATCTATCAATCAAAGATAAAGTTAGTAAAGCTATAGAATATTATAATAACAGCTATCACTCTACAATACAAAATACGCCACTGAATATTGAATATGGAAATTGTGACAAAAAAATTATATATAATAACATTCTAAAATATAAGGAACACTACATTACATCTGTAAATCAAACAAGAGAAAACTTTGAAGAAACTAGAAACGAAGGATATATAAAAAACTATAAGTCTCTAAGACACAAAAATGAACCGAAATATAGAAAATTTAATTTAAATAATGTACATAGTTCCAACATAAAAAGAAAGAAGAAATATCAGACTTGAAATGTAACATAATCTACCAGAATTGTATTCCGAACACTAATGTATATATAAACGAATTGTAAAACTCAGGAGAGTCTTAATTTAAGCGATAGGGAAGTTATGTAGTCGAAGTTCTCTTTCTCTCTCTTCATCTACATTTAACTAGCTCGATCTAGAAATAAAAGCTCAAAAGCTCTATGTCAACTATGAGAAAGCTTTTGAGCTCACTTCTTGAACGAATGTGAACGAGTGAAGTACTGAAAAATAAACAATTAGATTTACACAATTAAAACGAAAGAAATAAAATATAAATTTATTTAATTAAATGTTAACAAATCACTGTTAACAAAACTCGCGTGTTTCCAATTTTTCCAGAAAATAAAGTGGATCGGTTGTCCCATCGAAGCTAATGCCCTATTTGGACACTTTATCTGCTATGGTCGATGGGCTGAGGTTTTCCGTGGATCGTAGGGTAGTTGACATGCCTGCTGTGGTTGCTTGTGGTGGACATGCGGGTGCTGGTGAAGCTCTTCTGTCAATGTCCTGTTTCCTGGGTATCTCGATCTCGGTTGCATACTCTGTGCACCTTGCGGGAGATACGGAACGTGATCGTGGTGGTTGCCGTCTGTCCATAGTGGGCTTCTAATTCTGCTAGGCGTGCAAGCACGTCTGGTTTATGGTCTTCTTTGGAGGCAAAACTGGAAAAACGGCTGCGCATTTCTTCCACGGTGCCGCCTTGTGTTAATCCAAATTCCGTAAAGAAATTTTCTAGTTCAGCTTTTCGGCGATACGTGATCCATTTGACACCCATGTTGCTAGAGTATACAAATAGAACGTTGCTGAAATTGAACAATTAATTTAACAGGTGGTGTTTAATTTTAATAAATGACAACTATTGCCATGGGCTAATTATCCTGGGTATCGTTGATAACTTGTTGACTATGCGTAGGTTTCTTGACTCGGGGTGTCCTTGAGGACTGATGACTAATTATTCTCGGTTGGTTTGTTATATCGTTGATTGTTCCTGGTTGACTTTGTGTATCGTTGGTTAATCCTAGTTGACTTTCCGTATCGTTGATTAATCCTGGTTGGCGATGAATATCGTTGGTTGGTCTTGGTTGACTTTGAATATACTTGTTGCTCCTGGTTGGCGATGAATATACTTGGTTGCTTGTTGACTTTGATCTTTGTTGTTCACTGTTGATTTTATTTAAGGACTCTTGACTATCCTCTTGTATATCCTTGGACTGCTTGCTTTGAAGTCTGCTTGATAAATCCTTGACGAGAGTAGGATCGACTGTTCTGGTTGACGTCTTCCTGGTGACTCTTGTACTTCCATCTGCTCCAAATAGAAGTTGCTCTGCTTGTCTCAGAAGCTGCAATTATTCTTATAGTTATTAATTGCGGTTTCTTTTATTTTATCGTTCGCCGTTACTGCTATGCTTTGTACTCTGAATATGGATATGCTCCCTTTTCTCAGTCACCAAGTCCGGGTTTTCTTACATAAATTTTCTTTGTAGAAAAAGCCCTGGGGAGACTGAGAGTTGTACCCCGGCCTGGAAAAACTTCCTTACAGATGGCGCCCGAGCAGGGACCCGCGACTTGATTGACATTATTATTTTTATACATTTTTATATATAAATAATTTCTTTTATAAAGGATTTCATCTGTGTGGAATAAATACCCACCATAACCTAAATCATGCTAACCTATATATGCCTAACAAAATTCCCTTTCAGTAATATAAAAGAAATTTATTATTTTTTGACATAAATTAATTTTTCTTCTTTGTATTGTGTTTTAATATATGCATGCTGGCAAATCACAGAGTATCCCAAGTGCACCATAAATCAATTACATTGTTTACATACCCCGCATGAAAGCGCCGCCAGCAAGAATTCAATTTAAAAAGTCAACGATAGATCTGTCTAATCACAGACATAGCTAAGTCACCCAGCAGAGTCAAGATAGAGTAACCAGTAGAATCAACTACAGAAAATTAGTTTTAAGCAAGCCAGCGATAGAACTAGGTACAAAACAATCGTCATAGCTAACATACTCAGCAGAGTCACAGTAGAGTACTTAGTATAATCAACCCCAGGAACTTAGTTGTAAGTGAGTCAACGATAGAACTAAATACAAAATCATTGACATAGCTAATAGACTCAGCCGAGTCGTGATCAAATAGAGATCAGAATCATCGACAGACAATTCGTTTAGCAAGCACAGTTAGAATTTAAAAATTGCAGGCAAGTCAAAGAGAAACAGAAAAATGCGGCAGCGAAGCCCCGTTTCGAATTCATGCGATGGTACAGTCACAGCAAAGTATCATAGAAAACCCAAATTCATACACCGTACATAGCAACCAAAGCACTCTAGCATTTTTTTTGTCTCCTTCTCCCACACTGAATTTTTCTGATGAGGAACAGAAGGGGGGGCCTCCTGCTTGGTTCCTATTGGTCGACTTCGCATCGCTATACACATTGCCTCTAGTCGTTGGTCGCTTTAATTATGCCTAACAGAGGAGGGAAAAGGGAAGGGAGTGGGGTGATCGACTTCTACTAAATTATTAACGAACACAAAGGAAGGGTATCAAGCCGACAAGCCGACTTCAAACTTCTGACCAAAATTAATATACTATAATAATAAATAAAATCCAGCCAGTAAACGGTCAGGCTGATACCCCCAACCCAAAATTAAAAATTATGTAGGAATTAATCTTCTTTCAAAAAATAAATAAAATATAAATAAATTTATTCTTCTAAAAGTCAAAATTAATAATAATAATAAAAAAATAACATTTAATAAAAATAAATTTTTATAATTATTATATTTATTAACATTTTCTCTAGCTAATAATATGAATGAACAAATCCATAAACTTAATAAAATAAGACCATAAGAAAGTATATCTCCCCCTAAAAAATAAGAAATTTCTGATCAATAATTTATAAAATTATTCATCAATAAAAATACAAATCTGATAAAAAATAATAAAATTTGTACCATTCAATATATATTATTTAAAAAACATAAAGGACAAAAAAAATTAAAAAAAATACTAGTTTTAACATTATATAATTCTAAAAGACTGAAAATAATCGTTACCATGAGTTCGATTTATTGAAACCAAAATTGATAACCCTAAAGCCCCTTCACAAACTCTAGAAGTTAAAAATATTATTATAAAATAATTTTCATAATTTATAAAATTTAAATAAATAAATAATAAATAAAATAATATTAAAACAATAAATTCTAAATTTTAATAATATATATAATATAAATAATAAATAAAATAATATTAAAACAATAAATTCTAAACTTTAATAATATAGAAAGTAAATGCTTACGATTAGAAACAAAAGAGAATATCCCCAAAATTAATATAATTATAGGTAAACTTCAATATAAAAATATAATCATTAGTTTTTAATAGTTTAATAAAAACATTGGTCTTGTAAATCAAAAATAAGAATATTTCTTTTAAAACTTCAAGAGAAAAGAATTTCTTTATCATTAATCCCCAAAATTAAAATTTTAAATTAAACTACCTCTTGATATTATTCAATTAATTTTATACTCTTTTTACTAATATAATTCACCCATTAGCTATATGTTTAACATTATTAATTCAAACAATTTTAATTTGTTTAATTACAGGATTAATAACTAAACGATTTTGATATTATGACATATATTAATATATATTTTAATTTTCTTAGGGAGGTATATTAGTATTATTTATTTATGTAACTTCCTTAGCTTCAAATGAAATATTTAATCTATCAATAAAATTAACCTCGTATATCATAATTTTAATAATTATTTTATTAACAATTTCTTTTTTTATAGATAATATAATAATAACATTTAATAATAATAATAATGAAATAGAATCTATTTTCAATTTTAATTCTTATTTTTTAGAAAATTCTTTATCTTTAAACAAAATTTATAATTTTCCTACAAATTTTATTACAATCTTATTAATAAATTATTTATTAATTACTTTAATTGTTATTGTAAAAATTACAAAATTATTTAAAGGACCATTACGAATAATAAATTAATGAATAAACCTTTACGATCTTCACATCCCCTTTTTAAAATTGCAAATAATGCTCTTGTTGATTTACCAGCTCCTATTAATATTTCATCTTGATGAAACTTCGGTTCACTACTAGGATTATGTTTAATTATTCAAATTATTACAGGATTATTTTTAGCTATACATTATACTGCAGATGTAAATTTAGCTTTTTATAGAGTAAATCACATTTGTCGAGATGTTAACTACGGTTGATTATTACGAACATTACATGCTAACGGTGCATCTTTTTTTTTTATTTGTATTTATTTACATGTAGGTCGAGGAATATATTACGGATCTTATTTATTTACCCCTACATGACTAATCGGAGTAATTATTTTATTTTTAGTAATAGGAACAGCTTTTATAGGATATGTGTTGCCTTGAGGTCAAATATCTTTCTGAGGAGCTACAGTAATTACTAATCTTTTATCAGCTATTCCTTATTTAGGACTTGAATTAGTCCAATGAGTATGAGGAGGGTTTGCTGTAGATAACGCTACATTAACACGATTTTTCACATTTCATTTTATTTTACCATTCATTGTTTTAGCAATAACTATAATTCATTTACTATTTTTACACCAAACAGGATCTAATAATCCAATAGGATTAAATTCTAATATTGATAAAATTCCATTTCACCCTTATTTCACTTTTAAAGATATTGTAGGATTTATTATTATAATTGCTTTATTAATTATTTTAGTTCTTATAAATCCGTATTTATTAGGAGATCCAGATAATTTTATCCCAGCTAACCCATTAGTTACCCCTGTCCATATTCAACCTGAATGATATTTTTTATTCGCATATGCTATTTTACGATCAATTCCAAATAAATTAGGAGGAGTTATTGCTCTTGTTCTATCAATTGCAATTTTAATAATTTTACCTTTTTATAATTTAAGAAAATTTCGAGGAATTCAATTTTATCCTATTAATCAAATTTTATTCTGAATCATAGTAGTAACTGTAATTTTATTAACATGAATTGGAGCACGACCAGTTGAAGAACCTTATGTTTTACTTGGACAAATTTTAACAGTAATTTATTTTTTATACTATATTATTAACCCTCTAATTAATAAATGATGAGATAATTTATTAAATTAGTTAATGAGCTTGAATAAGCATATGTTTTGAAAACATAAGATAGAAATTATATTTTCTATTAACTTTACTAAAATTAATTATTATAATAAAGAAAAAAGAAAAATTTTAAAACCAATAAAAAATAATAAATAGTTTAAAGAAAAAGATAAAAAACATTTTCAAGCCAAATATATTAATTTATCATAACGAAATCGGGGTAAAGTTCCTCGAACTCAAATAAATACAAAAGAAATAAATATTAACTTAAAATAAAATAATAAATTAAATACATCACACCCTAAAAAAATTACACAATATAATATACTTATAAATAAAATTCTTGAATACTCAGCTAAAAAAATTAAAGCAAATCCACCTCTTCTATATTCTACATTAAACCCAGAAACTAATTCTGATTCTCCTTCTGCAAAATCAAAAGGAGTTCGATTAGTTTCTGCTAAAGAAATAATTAACCAAACTAAAGCTATAGGAAATAAAATTACAAAAAATCAAATATAAATTTGATAATAATAAAAATATAAAATATTATATCTACCAATTAAAAAAATAAAAGACAATAAAATCAAAGCTAAACTAACTTCATAAGAAATAGTTTGAGCAATAGCCCGTAAACCCCCTAATAAAGCATAATTTGAATTAGAAGATCAACCAGCAACTATAACTGTATAAACACCTAATCTTGTACAACATAAAAAAAATAAACCTCCTAAATTAAAAGAATATAACTTAATAAAAAAAGGTATACATATCCAAACTAATAAAGACAAAAATAAAGAAAAAATTGGAGAAATATAATATCTTAAATAATTTGATAATAATGGATAAGTTTGTTCTTTTGTAAATAATTTAATTGCATCACAAAAAGGTTGAGGAATTCCTATTAAACCTACTTTATTAGGACCCTTACGAATTTGAATATAACCTAATACTTTCCGTTCTAATAATGTTAAAAATGCAACTCTTACTAATACACAAATAATTAGTAATAAACTTCCAATAAATGATATAATTAATTCTATATAAAACAAGTACTATTTGTGATAATTTCACATAAATAAATTCTAAATTTATTGCACTAATCTGCCAAAATAGTTTATATATTAATAATATTCTTTTTTAAAATAAATAATTTTAATATTTGGTCCTTTCGTACTAAAATATTATAATTAATTAAAGATAGAAACCAACCTGGCTTACGCCGGTTTGAACTCAGATCATGTAAGAATTTAAAAGTCGAACAGACTTAAAATTTGAACGGCTACACCCAAAATTATATCTTAATCCAACATCGAGGTCGCAATCTTTTTTATCGATAAGAACTCTCCATAAAAATTACGCTGTTATCCCTAAAGTAACTTAAATTTTTAATCAATATTAATGGATCAATTATTCATACATTAATGTTAAAATTTATAAAAGTTATTTAAATTTTATTATCACCCCAATAAAATATTTTCATTTATTAAAATAAAATTAATCTTTGTAATTAAAATAAACAAAATATAAAGATTTATAGGGTCTCGTCTTTTAAATAAATTTTAGATTTTTGACTAAAAAATAAAATTCTAATAAAATTTTAAATGAAACAATTAATATCTCGTCCAACCATTCATTGCAGCCTTCAATTAAAAGACTAATGATTATGCTACCTTTGCACAGTTAAAATACTGAGGCCATTTAAAAATTCAGTGGGCAGGTTAGACTTTAAATTAAATTCAAAAAGACATGTTTTTGTTAAACAAGCGAACATTATTTTTGCCGAATTCTTTATTTAAACTTGTGAGGAATATATAATATATAATATATATATATATATACATACCTCACAAATATATAATATATATATATATACATACTTCACAAATATATAATATAAACATATATACATCACAAAAGGCGGCAAAGCATTAAGCCAGATACAGAATAAATAAATATAAATCGTAAAGGCGGCCAATAATTAAAATAAGCGTTGGCCCAAAAAGTAAATTCAAATTCATCTATGCGCGCGTTTATATGTTTGACTCAAACATATAAACGAACCTGGAGGTTCGATCGAACACAAGCAAACGAAAGAGATGTGCGATCGAACCGAAAGTGAAATGCAAACATGTAAATCGCGTGATTTAAAACTGGCAAACATTCACACAAACATAATTACATATGAGAAATGGGCAAAGCAAATGCCGAATATATGTAACATGCAATGAGAAAAAGATAAGAACAAGTGCATGTAGGCTTGTGTGACGTCACTGAGAGTGCATTACATTGGGAGTGCATAGAACCGCAACAGCGAACACACACACGCACACGTGCGTAAGCCACCGACGCACGAGACTTAGAGAGTCGGCTCATGCGTATAGACTAGCGGGGGAGGCGAGGGGTTGCTTGTCGGTTGTCGGCAACATCAAAGTGAGCGGGCTTACGCATGTGTGGGTGGATTGGGAGCGGGAATGTTGGCATGTAACGGAGAACGGGAGAGGCGGTATGTAACATGTCCAAAGCAAAGGTTTGAAAGGCGCTGGAGGTGTTGGCGCTAAATTTAAATATATATAATGATAATATATATATTTATATATATTTATATATAGGTGTTTATATATATGTAGATATGCAGAATTTATTGTATAATGCTATATAACTCTGTATAATTCATGAACATAACATTAATATTTGTTATGTGGAAAAGTTAAGGCAATACATTAATGCAGAGCATTAATTATGGATATATAGATACAAAATACAAAGGGAGGGATATAGTCATATAGTTATTAAGTTGATTTAATTATAAATTTAGTATATTTAAGCATATATCAAAAGGGCGGGAAACTAGTAATAAGTCAAACATTGTTAAGTAGTATATAAGGGTGGATGTTGGTAACGTTAGAGAGCAAAGATTGTAGCTGAGAGGCGTATGCGTGATTTCACCATGCATAGCAACAAGAGAGTTGCGTTGCGGGATCGGCCGAGAAGGCCGAAGGCAAAAGAAAGCAATGGAAAGTTTTGGGCGGCAAAAGTTGGCGCGCGGAAAAGTACTGGCAACGGTACGTAATCCCACCACGCGTCATCCCTGGGTCAAGATGCCTATAAATAGACAGGGCTGAGACACAGGGATCATCAGTTGGAAAGCGAAGGAAACAAGCGAAGTGTCACTTGGACCAGTAAGGTGCAAGTGAAATCAACAAGTGAAGGTTCATTAAGTGAAGTATATAAGCGAGGACATCGAAGTGAAACACAAGTGAAGAAACAAAAGCGAAGACGTGCCAAGTCAGATCGATAGAAGGATATCCATCTGTATCCTGGCTACAAGTGAAGATTTAAAGTCAGAATCGTTTTTGGTGGCAAGTAGGAAAACTAGGAGTTATTCCTAGCAAAGTATTAAAAACTAGGAGCAAATCCTATCAGATCACAAGACTAGGAGCTATTCCTAGCGGATCATAAAAAAGACTAGGAGTTATTCCTAGCAAGATTAAAAGACTAGGAGCTATTCCTAGCAAAGCATTGAAGACTAGGAGCTATTCCTAGCAGTTTTGTGAAGACTAGGAGGATTCCTAGCACAGTTAACGAAGACCAGGAGTATTCCTGGCACAGGCAGGTGAAGACTAGGAGTATTCCTAGCACAGTTGAGGAAGACCAGGAGTATTCCTGGCATAGTGGGAAAAGACTAGGAGTATTCCTAGCAGAATAATAGGAGAGTAGCAGCCGACAGTGTAGATAGGCAGGACCAGGAGTCATCCTGGCAGTAGGAACACTTGCCACAGCCAAAAACAATCTGTCGATAAGTTTTCATGCGTGCCAGCGGTGCAGAGTGGATTTCACAATTGCCACAAACACAAAGCTAACAGCCCATGCAGAAGCTCTCTGGCCATACTAACATCCACCGATCGAATCGACAATAAAATTATAACGTTGTATTAAAAGAAAACAAACTGCATCTTCTCATTTCACCAGCGCACAAAATAAATTTGTTGTGTCGTACCCCTACACCTGAAATCCGGCTCTGCCGCAAGTAAGGACCAAAAAGGATCGTTACAACTGGCGCCCAACGTGCTTAACTGGTGAAAGAGATTTACAAAATTTATTGTTTTCTGCATAAGAGAACAAAAATAAAACAACGTTACAACTGGTTTTTTGTTAGAAAAAGGAAATAAATTGATCAAAGGCCGGCAAAATGACAAAATCATGGATTTACTACATGAAAAAGGAGGATTTGATAAAAACCGGCGAAAAGTGCGGATTCACGCTAGCAGGAACTGTAGAAGAAATGCGCAAACAGTTCGGAGAATGGGTCAGCAACCATGAGGATGACCCAGAGTGGCAAACATGGATCAGCTCGCTGGCAGCAAAATATGCAAAGGCTGCAAAAGCGATGCCGGTGGGGGAAATTGCAAAATTGGCAATTCCAATATTAACACCGCCAAGATGGGGAAGCGTGGGTGCCCTAGATGGCCCACAAAGACAACAACACACGTTATATGAAGAGCCAAGAACAAGTAGAAAAGCTACGGAAAGTAGCAGAGTCGGGCAAATAAATTCTAGTAATGAATATCCGAAAGTGGCAAAACAAGTAAGGGAATGGACATTTCGTTTCGATGGCAATTCAAAGCCGCTAGAATTCATCGAACAAGTTGAATGGTCAGCAGATATGTATGGACTAGATATCAACATGATTCCAAGGGCAATGCCAGAACTGCTGAAAGACAAAGCGTTAAAATGGTATGTGGCCAACAATAAGTATTGGGCGTCATGGAGAGAGTTTACGGAGGCATTCAAAAAATATTTCTTGCCGAGGGGATATTTTAGCAAACTGGCAGACCAAGTAAAAGCCAGAAAACAGCGATGGAATGAGTCATTCAAAGACTTCATGATAGAAATGCAAACTATGATGCGTCCATTAAAATGCCCAGATTTCGAGCAGCTAGATCTCATATTGGAAAATTGCACGCCAGATTTGAAAATGTTCATTCGCCCGCACAACATACAAAAGCTGGAAGAATTGATGCAACTAGCAGATGAGTTCGAAACATTGGAACAGGAAAGGAAACAATTCCAACGAGAGGCTCAAAAAGAACGCGTACACATACCAATGGGCATGCAAAGACGACCAGTTGTGCAAGACAATAGGCATAACACCGTCTGCAGACGCTGCTTAGATGATGAGCCACCAATTCCAGCTCAAAGGCGGAATTTTGCGAAAATCCCAACAGGATGGGTACAGAATCCGTCCCAAGCATGCAGAAGATGCGGAGGTGCAGGTCATTGGGCTAGGGAATGCAGCAACAGAAGATTAGAGTTCTGTTGGAATTGCGGAAAAATAGGAAAGCGTTCAATGAATTGTTGCATGCCAGCGGGAAACGCAAATCGGTTCCTGCCTGCAAGGAGCGAGCAGGAGCCGGCAACAACAGCTCCGCGAACCTAATCGGAAAGCTGATAGAAGAAGAAAGCCAACTATCAGCAGAAATTAGGATAGGGGGCATTAGAATGCTGGCCACAGTAGATTCAGGGGCCACAAGCAGCTTTGTTAGCCAAAAGATAATCGAAAAATTAGAAAAGATCAGCTAACAAAATCGAAAAAGCAAGTGAAGTTGGCAGACGGAGCAGTCAAAGAAATAGACTGGCAATGGATCGCTGAAGTGCAATTTGGCGTCAAGATAATCAAAATGCCATTTTTAGTATTGCCTGGCGGAATTGATGCGGTGGTATTAGGGTAGAATTTCATAAAGGAAATGGGAGCCGTTATACAATGCGCAGGGCACCAAATTGAAATTCCGCCAATGTGCAGAATAAAGGGAGGCTGACGGAAAGAATTTCGACAGCAATAGTGACAAATGCACCAGAAGTAGAAGTCGGCGACTTTATGCGCGAAGAACTGGCCGAATTGGCCAAAATAAATGGCACGTCTAAAGTTGGCATGCACACAATTACTATGTGTGACGATAAGCCAATAAAACAAAGGTATTATCCAAAGAATCCAAAGATGCAAGCTATAATAAACGAAAAAGTTGAGGAATTGATGGCAATGGGATATATAGAAAGATCAAATAGTCCATACAGTTCACCAATAGTAATGGTGAAAAAAGAAAGAAACTGGCAAATGGAGGCTATGTGTTGATTTTAGGCAGATAAATGCAAAATCTATAAAAGATGCATATCCAATGCCGAGAATTGACTATATTTTAGATCAACTGCGCGAAGCAAGATTCATAAGCAGCTTAGATTTAAAAGATGGATATTGGCAGATTCCGCTGGAAATAAACAGCAGAAAGATGACGGCTTTCACAGTTCCAGGAAAGGGATTATATCAATGGAAAGTGATGCCGTTCGGTTTGCACTCAGCATCTGCAACATTCCAACGAGCTTTAGATATGGTCATAGGACCAGAAATGATGCCACACGCGTTCGCGTATCAGGATGACATCATTGTGGTTAGCCGAACAATAGAAGACCATAAAGCTCATTTAAAGGAAGTTTTCCGAAGACTAAAGGCAGCAAATTTAAGGATAAATGCAGAAAAATGCCAGTTCTTCAGAAAAGAGCTAAGATTCCTGGGCCATAGGGTAACAGAACAAGGCATTGGCACAGATCCAGACAAAGTGGCAGCAATAGCTGAATTAAAGCCGCCAAAGAACACAAGAATTACGCCAATACCTAGGAGTAGCATCTTGGTACAGACGATTTGTGCCAAGTTTCGCAACACTTGTGCAGCCATTAAATTCGCTATTAAAGAAAAAAGCAAAATGGGTGTGGGAAGGAAAACATCAGGATGCGTTTGACATGGTGAAGCAAAAATTGGTGGCAGATCCAGTGTTGACATGCCCAGATTTTGCAAAAATGTTTGTATTACAAACTGACGCTAGCAACTACGGCATAGGGGCAATTCTGACTCAAGATACAGAGGAAGGCGAGAGAGTCATATCATACGCCAGCAGAACTCTGAATCCAGCGGAACAAAATTATTCGGCAACAGAAAAGGAATGTCTAGCAATAGTATGGGCTATAAGGAAGTTGAAGCCATACTTAGAAGGATATCATTTCAAAGTCGTTACGGATCACATGGCACTGAAATGGCTGAATAGCATCGAAAGTCCAACAGGGCGAATTGCAAGATGGGCATTGGAGTTGCAGCAATATGACTTTGAAATAACTTATCGCAAAGGAAAACTAAATGTCGTTGCAGATGCATTGTCGAGACAACCATTGGAAGCATGCAGAATGATAAAGAATAATAGCAACAAAAATGAAAGAAAATCCTCAAAAATATACTGATTATGTAATGGAAAATGGGCAGTTATACAGAAATATACCGCATAGGGCAGGACATGAAGATGTTGTGTCGTGGAAATTATGTGTGCCGAAACAGTTAAGGCAACAAATTATATCAGAAAACCACGACTCTCCAACTGCAGGACACACAGGCAGTAGGAGAACGATTGCCCGAATAGCGGCTAAATATTTCTGGCCAGGCATGCAAAGAGGTGCACGCGCATATGTCAGCCGCTGTGAAAACTGCATGCGATACAAACCCAGCCAGCAGCAGGCAGCAGGAAAAATGCTGACACAAGTGCCAGAAGAGCCATGGGCAACAATATGTGCTGATTTCGTTGGGCCACTGCCAAGATCAAAACATGGAAACTCGGTGTTACTGGTTATAGTAGACAGATTCTCAAAATGGACAGAGCTTGTACCAATGAGAAAAGCATCGGCAGAGAATTTGGTTAAAGCATTTAGAGAAAGAGTACTGGCTAGATTTGGCGTCCCAAAAGTAGTAATAACGGATAATGGAGTCCAGTTTGTCAGCAAAGTATTTGAGAAAATGCTGCAGGAATGGGGCACAATACACCAGCTGACAGCGCCATATACACCGCAAGAAAATCCAACCGAACGAGCGAATCGAACAGTCAAAACAATGATAGCACAATTTACAGGAGAAGATCAACGACGATGGGATGAACAATGGCCAGAAATAATGTTGGCAGTAAATTCTAGCGTGTCCGACGCAACGGGATATACAGCGGCGTTAATAACACAAGGGAAGAGAGCCGAGATTGCCAGGATCCACATTTGACAGGCTAACAATTGGATCAGGCAAACCAAGCCAACGGCCAGATGGCAATGCAGAATTGATAAAAGAAATTGGCGTATTGGTGCGAAGAAATCTAGAAAAAGCTGCTCAGGATCAATCAAGGCACTATAATCTAAGAAGAAGGCAATGGAAACCACGAGTGGGCGAAATAGTGTGGGCTAAGGAGCACTATTTATCGAATGCAGCAGAAGGATTTGCTGCAAAACTTGCACCACGGTATGGTGGGCCGTACAAAGTCGTAGGATTTACTTCGCCAGTGATATGCAAACTGCAGCATATCACAAATAAAAAATCAAGGTTGGCACACATCAGCGAACTAAAAGTGCAACCAGATCAAGTGCCAGCAGAGGATCCGAATGAGCCATAAATATGCAGGCGAGTATGTCTACCGGAAACCGGCCAAATGAAGTTTGAACAGTTGGACCGGCCGGACAACTGGGAAATCTTCAGATGGAAAGGAACGGTAGAAATACAAACAAGCATAAATTAAAAAGGAAATTGTATGGGCCTTCAGAAGTCAATAACAAGAATTTGGTTGTTTTAAATAAAAAAAAAAAAAAAAAAAAAAAATATATATATATATATGTACATATATACCAATGCAGCGTTAAACTGGCTCAGCTAATAGAAAATTTGTGCATATATATGTATAAAAATTGGTTGCAGGCATAGAATGTATTTTACAGTGCATGTAAAACTGTAACATAGAAATAAAAAGAAATGTTGACTGAAACGGAAAATTAACACCAATGCTTCTCAAACTGTAAGAGAGCGGAACAGACGGAGGATGCAAACAGATAAGGAGAGGACTCTCTCCTGCGGTACACCAAGTACAGGAGAGAGGATTCACACATACAGTGTATGTGTGGAGAACGGATAAAAAGAAAAACGAGAGCGGGATCCCGAAGCTGGACGCGCAGCAGCAGAGCGACGCAGATTTGAGGTTCCAATGGCCCAATATACGACTGAGGAAGTCAATCACATTTTAATTGTCACCATGAGCAGTCAGCAAAATTTTAATGAACAGGAGATAGAGGAGGCAATGCAGATGCTAGCGTCGCCGTATGTGTCGGACGAGGAGTCCGATGGCGAGGAGCCGGTCCCATTGGGGCCGGTGATCGTCATCTCGTCCGACGAGGAAGAGGAAGAGGACGTGGGAGAAGAGATGGAGCTGCAGGAAGAGGTAGAAGGAATTGGAAGCGGCGACGAGGAAGAGGAAGAAAACTATGTGAGCGAAGACGAGGGCATCGGCCTAAATGACCTGGCCTTCTTGCTGGAGGACGTGGAAGAGGAGATCCACAGGCAAGAGTTAGTATTCGGTGTGCCCATGGAGGAAGTGCCAAGGGTGGCAGAAGTGCAGCCGTTTGATAATGAGCCGGTAGCTTACGTCACGATAAGCGATACCGAGGAGGAGGATGAGGAGGATGAGGAGGATGAGGAAATGGAGGAGCGTCAAAGGCCGCCAAGTCCAATGCAACGGGCCGTTAGCCCGGCCAGCTTAGCGTTTGAAGAGGAGTTTTGGGTACCGAGAGCCGGAGCGGAGGAGCCGGGAATTTATCAACAGCTGTTAGAATGGCAGCAACAACAGCAGCAAGACCCACAGCAACAGCCACAGCAACAGCCACAGCAGCAGCAAGCCCCGCAGCAACAGCAAGAACAGCGAGACCCAAGCCGGTTGGCCAGCCGCAAGCGCCAAGGCCGCCTTTCCAACGGCAGCGATCGGTGCCAGTGCCACAAGCGCACCAAAGATGGCGGGAAGTGGAGCCCGAAGAGTGGCCAGTAGCGGTGGCCGTGGCCGTTCAGGCGATGGGGGAGGGGCCAAGACAGGCGAGGGTGATGTGGGTGGGGCGGATCCGGTATCGGATCCGTAGCAATAGGAATAGGTTTAGAGTATTCGAAGAATTGGGGGTTTAGATTAAGAGAAATTGTTGAAGTTTAGGTTAAGTAGAATAGGTAGATTAGGAGAAATTGTTGGATTTTAGTTTAGGTAAAATAAATTGAAGTTTAGGATAAGAGGGAAAAAAAAATATGAAGTTTAGGTTAATAGATATTTTTAGAATTTAGATTAGGTAGAATAGGAGAATAATTTGAAGTTTAGGTTAAGTAGATGTAAGTAATATTATAAAATAGTATATAAGTAAAAGATGCAGGCGGAGCCACCCATGCCAAAATAAGGCATGGTGATAATGGAAAAGATGCTCACGATCTGCCAAAAATTGGAAAAGATGCCTGATGAATCGCCAAGAAGGAAAAGATGCCATAGAAAAATGGCCAAAAAAAAAAAAAAAGATGCGAACCAGGCCAACAAAAAAAAAAAAAAAAGGAACAGAAAAATGCCATAAAAAAAAAAAAAAGGGAGGAAGAATTTGGCTCCCGAAGAAAGGGGGAATGTGAGGAATATATAATATATAATATATATATATATATACATACCTCACAAATATATAATATATATATATATACATACTTCACAAATATATAATATAAACATATATACATCACAAAAGGCGGCAAAGCATTAAGCCAGATACAGAATAAATAAATATAAATCGTAAAGGCGGCCAATAATTAAAATAAGCGTTGGCCCAAAAGTAAATTCAAATTCATCTATGCGCGCGTTTATATGTTTGACTCAAACATATAAACGAACCTGGAGGTTCGATCGAACACAAGCAAACGAAAGAGATGTGCGATCGAACCGAAAGTGAAATGCAAACATGTAAATCGCGTGATTTAAAACTGGCAAACATTCACACAAACATAATTACATATGAGAAATGGGCAAAGCAAATGCCGAATATATGTAACATGCAATGAGAAAAAGATAAGAACAAGTGCATGTAGGCTTGTGTGACGTCACTGAGAGTGCATTACATTGGGAGTGCATAGAACCGCAACAGCGAACACACACACGCACACGTGCGTAAGCCACCGACGCACGAGACTTAGAGAGTCGGCTCATGCGTATAGACTAGCGGGGGAGGCGAGGGGGTTGCTTGTCGGTTGTCGGCAACATCAAAGTGAGCGGGCTTACGCATGTGTGGGTGGATTGGGAGCGGGAATGTTGGCATGTAACGGAGAACGGGAGAGGCGGTATGTAACATGTCCAAAGCAAAGGTTTGAAAGGCGCTGGAGGTGTTGGCGCTAAATTTAAATATATATAATGATAATATATATATTTATATATATTTATATATAGGTGTTTATATATATGTAGATATGCAGAATTTATTGTATAATGCTATATAACTCTGTATAATTCATGAACATAACATTAATATTTGTTATGTGGAAAAGTTAAGGCAATACATTAATGCAGAGCATTAATTATGGATATATAGATACAAAATACAGAGGGAGGGATATAGTCATATAGTTATTAAGTTGATTTAATTATAAATTTAGTATATTTAAGCATATATCAAAAGGGCGGGAAACTAGTAATAAGTCAAACATTGTTAAGTAGTATATAAGGGTGGATGTTGGTAACGTTAGAGAGCAAAGATTGTAGCTGAGAGGCGTATGCGTGATTTCACCATGCATAGCAACAAGAGAGTTGCGTTGCGGGATCGGCCGAGAAGGCCGAAGGCAAAAGAAAGCAATGGAAAGTTTTGGGCGGCAAAAGTTGGCGCGCGGAAAAGTACTGGCAACGGTACGTAATCCCACCACGCGTCATCCCTGGGTCAAGATGCCTATAAATAGACAGGGCTGAGACACAGGGATCATCAGTTGGAAAGCGAAGGAAACAAGCGAAGTGTCACTTGGACCAGTAAGGTGCAAGTGAAATCAACAAGTGAAGGTTCAATAAGTGAAGTACATAAGCGAGGACATCGAAGTGAAACACAAGTGAAGAAACAAAAGCGAAGACGTGCCAAGTCAGATCGATAGAAGGATATCCATCTGTATCCTGGCTACAAGTGAAGATTTAAAGTCAGAATCGTTTTTGGTGGCAAGTAGGAAAACTAGGAGTTATTCCTAGCAAAGTATTAAAAACTAGGAGCAAATCCTATCAGATCACAAGACTAGGAGCTATTCCTAGCGGATCATAAAAAAGACTAGGAGTTATTCCTAGCAAGATTAAAAAGACTAGGAGCTATTCCTAGCAAGATATAAAAGACTAGGAGCTATTCCTAGCATCAAATAAAGGACTAGGAGCTATTCCTAGCAAAGCATTGAAGACTAGGAGCTATTCCTAGCAGTTTTGTGAAGACTAGGAGGATTCCTAGCACAGTTAACGAAGACCAGGAGTATTCCTGGCACAGGCAGGTGAAGACTAGGAGTATTCCTAGCACAGTTGAGGAAGACCAGGAGTATTCCTGGCATAGTGGGAAAAGACTAGGAGTATTCCTAGCAGAATAATAGGAGAGTAGCAGCCGACAGTGTAGATAGGCAGGACCAGGAGTCATCCTGGCAGTAGGAACACTTGCCACAGCCAAAAACAATCTGTCGATAAGTTTTCATGCGTGCCAGCGGTGCAGAGTGGATTTCACAATTGCCACAAACACAAAGCTAACAGCCCATGCAGAAGCTCTCTGGCCATACTAACATCCACCAATCGAATCGACAATAAAATTATAACGTTGTATTAAAAGAAAACAAACTGCATCTTCTCATTTCACCAGCGCACAAAATAAATTTGTTGTGTCGTACCCCTACACCTGAAATCCGGCTCTGCCGCAAGTAAGGACCAAAAAGGATCGTTACAAACTTTTGATTTAAATTTATTTTACACTATTTTATATACTAATTTTATCATAATTTGTTAATTTTAAAAATTAAAATTAATATTTCAATAAATAATTAAAATTGAATAAATAATTTAATTTGTAAAATAAATTATAACATAATTATCAACAATTGCTAATTCTAAGCATATATTTATTAAATTTATTTATTATTTTTAAAAATTTATTTTATAGCTTATCCCATAAAATATTAAAATTATAAATTATTTTATTAAAAAAAATTTTAAAACAAATTTATAATTTCTAAATTAAATTTATTTCTTGAAAAACGAGATACCTTTAAAAACGAATAACATTTCATTTCTAATAAAATTAACTTTTATATTATATTAACTCTTTTAAAATCGAGAAAAATACAAAATAAATATTTTTTATTTAATAAACACTGATACACAAGGTACAATAAATAAAATTTTCTTTTTAAATAATTTTTTTTTTTTTCAAATTATTTTAATTTTCTTTTACAATACTATTAAACTATTATTAAATTTATTTTTTCTTTAAACAATACTAAAACTTTTTAATTTATAATTATTTTTAATACTTTTACAAAAAATTATAGAGATGGGCGTCGGGATCGGGATTTTCGGGAATCCCGCGGGACCCGAAAACTTTATGGGAATTGGGCGGGATGGGAAAGATTTTCAAAATAGCGGGACGGGACGGGATAAGAAGTCGATCCCAAAATTCCCGCAGGTCCCGGTAAAACTATCGCGACCCAAAAAATACTCGGGACCCAAAAATTAAATGTTCGATAAAACTTTCAGTATTTATCGATATTACTCACTGACTGCAATTTATTAGTAACAAGAAATATTACTCGTGCAATATTCGTGTTTTCCATGTGATTTTACTGTAACGAAACCGGGTCACTAAATAAATGGCCACGCAAAAAGAAATTGTGATATTAATTGCCCAAAAGGCAAACTTTAAATGTTCCGACATCTAGCGACTAGCGAAAGAGTTTTTCTACTTCAAGTAGAATTTTGGAAGACAGAAGAACTCGGCTTATTGGAAAAAATTTGGAAAAAATAATGTTTTTAAATAAAAATATGGATATAGAAAGTACGAGTTTATTGGAAAAATAAATGTATAAATAAAATAATATGCATATATGAAAAAATTTTTCGCGAAAATGTCGGGACCCGCGGTCGGGACTGAAAATTTTTCGGGATAACCGGGATGGGAAAAGCAAATTTGATTTCGGGACGGGATGGGACGGGAAGCATTTTCTTTACCGATCCCATCTCTACAAAAATATACTAAATTATTAAATGAAATCTAATTTGCACAAACATCTTTTCAATGTAAATGAAATACTTTACTAAATAAGCTTTAAATTGTCATTCTAGATACACTTTCCAGTACATCTACTATGTTACGACTTATCTTACCTTATTAATAAGAGCGACGGGCGATGTGTACATATTTTAGAGCTAAAATCAAATTATTTATCTTTATAATTTTACTACCAAATCCACCTTCAAAAACTTTTTCATAATTTTATCCGTTTAAATAAATTTATTACTTAATAAGCTACACCTTTATCTGATATATATTTTCTTTAAAATTATTGAATATTATTATTCTTATAAAATATTCTGATAACGACGGTATATAAACTGATTACAAAATTAAGTAAGGTCCATCGTGGATTATCGATTACAAAACAGGTTCCTCTGGAAAGATTAAAATACCGCCAAATTTTTTAAGTTTCAAGAACATAACTATTACTACTTTAATAATTTAATTTACATTTTAAATAATAGGGTATCTAATCCTAGTTTTTAATTAAAATTTTTTAGTTTCAGTTTAGGTATAAATAAATAACTTAAAATTAAAATTTCATTTAATAATTTTAATTATATATTTAATTTAATAATTTTTAACTTTTACTAAAAAAATTTATTTGTATTATTGGTGTAACCGCGACTGCTGGCACCAATTTGGTCAATACTTTTTACTATTGCTATTTCTAAATTTCTTTAATTAATAATATTAATTACTGCGAATAAAACAATTTAATTTATTTTTAAAATAAATTAAAATTCATACAAAAATTTACATATAAATCAAACTAACAATAAATTTCTAAGCCAAAATAAAACTTTTAAATTAAAATTTTATTATAAATTTTTAAAAAATTATTTATTAAAATTAATAATAATAATAATAATTTATAAATTATTAAAAATAAAAAAATTTTGAAACAAAAAGTTTACTTCTGCGCAAGCGTGGCGGCGGAGTTAGTTAGTGAGTGACCGCCACAGTTGAGAGTGAAAGTATAAAAATAGTAAGTGGTCAAAGTGAACTAAGTGAAGCGGTAAGAAAAAAAAATCCTTTTGTTGTTTTGTCTAGTCGGATACGGCCAAGGTGCGGCAAGTTAGACCACGGTATTTTGTTTAATTTAAAAGTACGAAAGTAAATACTAACCGAATAACAATAATAAAAATGTGAAAGGCAATTACAAAAGAAAAGGGGAATTAAATGAATGTTTTTTTTAAGAGGAGAAAAAAAATAAAATAAATTGTAATCGTAAGCTACCCCTCCCCTTCAACGCATACTAATAGGCAATAAGGAACTAGTGGTGGACGACACTCCCAACTAGATTTCGCCCCCCTCCCTCTCCGTACTAATTACGGTCACATTAACCGGAAATTTCTAAACCTGGCGAGGATCACCGTCCCGCCACGCCAAGGGAATCCCGACAGTGTCCCATCTTGATAAGGTCGCAGAGGATCGACTTACCCACAGATTTTTTTTATATACTCTCCCCCCCTTTTTCCTCAACCTCTTTACGTTTCGCATTGAGTTTAGGGCCACGCGCGTCGATACTTGCCCCGCTTCCCCCCACAACAGGGACCCGCTCGATTTTGGAAATGGATCTCCCTTCCACCATACTCCCACTGGATAATACTTTCGGGTCAAGAGGCGGGACAAAGCAACGACCAAACCACGTCGCGTTACTTTAGGGTCTCGGCAACAAATAAATGTCTTGTATGTGAACCCCATAAGACTGAGAATTGTACCCCGGCCGAGGAAGGTACCTTACAAGTGGCGCCCGAGCAGGGACCTGAGAGTCCAGAAGCGGGTAAATACCGGACGGATTAAAGCCCCATCTCGTGGTTGGTCGCAATCGTTTGAAATCGCGTGTCGTGTTCCCCGCGTGCAAAAATAAATAAAATACGATAGAACGAAAAGCTGGAAAGGAATCCAAATGATAGCGTCAAATGACGAACCGTGTCAAGGTGAAGATACTGGTGAGTACGAAACAGTCGTTAAAATAAAGAACCCAGGGGTAGCCGTTCGTTGCATTTATACCCGACTCAAAGATGAGCTGGCCTCCTTGGCCAGTGAATTCGGCTTTAACGCCGAATGCCGCGTGGAAGACGCCCGTACAAATTTCGTGTCTTGGATGGCGACACAAGAGCTTCCAAAAACTGTTTGGATGAGTCTCTCCGAACTTGAGGTGTATTATAGTAGAGCAGCCCAGAGAATGAGAGCCCCTGATCGCCCCGCGACGGAAACGGAAGCCGCGGATTCCCAAGAATTGCCACCGGCGGGAACAGGATTTTTGACGCCGGAATGGGACGGACTACTTAATGTCCGTACGCCGGGAGTAAGTCCCCAAAGAACAAATCGAGCGGTTCATTTTGAAGATATGCCCAGGGAGAATCTTGCGACTCCCCGATCGCCCCCTATAATTTCGGAGCCTTATTCTAGTCTCCCTGATCGCGTCCGTAAGTGGGGATTACGTTTTGATGGAAGAATTCCTAAGCTTATTCTTGACCCCCCACTACTTTGAAAGGACTACGTTATTGAGTTAAGAACACTTATGCACCATACTACGGCCTGACACAAGAGTTGTATCGGATATACGAAAAATCTTCCCCGGAATACCTTCCATACATTGAGTGAGCTTACTAAGATGGCTACGGACATCTGGGCATAAGGAAAACAGTGACAAAAGCGATGCAACGTTATTATTGGCCAGGCATGTTACGTGACATATCTAAAAATGTGCGAGGGTGTGAATCTTGTCAAAAGTACAAGAGTCCCCAGGTCAAACCAGCCGGAAAGATGCTTACTCGGCGGTCAGCGGAACCAATGGAGATTTTGTGCGCAGATTTATACTATGTTACTGGTGTTCCATGACGCATTCTCCAAGTGGATAGAACTCATACCCCTTAGGAAAGCTACGGCAGCCAGCCTACAAAAGGCTTTCAGGGAGCACATTCCTGCTGGCTAATGGATCCCAAATGGAAATTACACGGCTATTGCGGATTAGAGTTCAGTTGGCTGGCCATTTCTGGTGACGCCTACTATGTTGGACCCCGTAATTTTATGCATGGACTTTTTGCAAGCCATGGAGATCCGGATTCAGATAGGTCAGGCTTCTTTGTTACTACATAAGGAAACGGAGAAGGAGGAAGATACCCGACTTAAACCGAGGGAGACGCCCACGTCGAATACTCCAGAGTTACAGGTCACGGAAATACCAAAACATTCACCTACTGAGGTGACAGTGAACGATCTTGCGCGAGCGGATCAGAGACTACAAGGAGGGAATGCACCCACACGGACTCTTGAGGTAGACGTACCAACTATGTACAATATCCCCCGGAAATATTACCGAGGGAAAGACAGTGAAATTGGAACGAAGAACACTTTATGTACAAGGCGCAAACGAGGAACGGAGAGCAAACAAGGAAAGGAGAGCAAACAAGAATCGACCCATGGAGTTCAAAAAAGGACAGAAGTATTCAAACAGATCGAAGCGGATACAAATAATGAGAAGGACGAGAGAGAGCGTCAGGAGGCCATACGTAAGGCTGAAGAGCGACGCAAGGAGAAGCACCGGAAAATGGAGGAGGAGCGTAAAAGATGAGGCAGGACATACGCGATAAGTACGATATCAAGAAGAAAGAGGAAATCGTTAAAGCGGCACCGCAGGAAGAGCCCAACCCCTTGATGCGGAAAAAGAAGACGCCAGAAGAGTTGGCTGGCGAGGCAAAACAGGAGCTCGACGATTTTGCAAGCGCTGTAGGAGGTGATGGCGGCGATGATGGCGATGTCAAGGAAAAGGCAGAGGACGCGGATCCTGAACAGGTCTCTTTACCAGCATTCATTCAAACACGTCTAGAGGCTGAGTTAGCCAAGTTTGATAAGCTTTCGGGAGTAGGAAAGGGAGGAATGAAAATAAAGCTATGAAGCAAAGATATTTTCCTAAGAACCCGGCCATGCAAAAGGTAATTGACCCAGATTCAGGAACTACTTCAGGAGGACGCCATCGAACCCTCACACAGTCCACACAGCGCACCAATCGTTCTAGTAAAGAAGAAAAATGGAAAATGGCGAATGTGTGTCGACTATAGGCAACTCAATGCCAATTCAGTAAAAGATCCCTACCCCGTACCCCCGAATACACCATATCTTGGAGAAGTTAAGACAAGCCCGATATATTTCGTCGTTGGACCTGAAGAATGGGTACTGGCAGATTCCCTTAGTCAATGAGAGTCGAGAATGTACCGCCTTTACAGTCCCCGGCCGTGGACTATATGTATCACTGGAAGGTAATGCCGTTTGGGTTACATTCGGCCAGTGCAACATTCCAGAGGGCGCTCGATAGTGTCATCGGTGCAGATATGGAACCCCATGCCTTCGCTTACTTAGCCACATGGCTAATTTGATGGAAGTGTTAAGCAGACTAGCAAATTTACGCATTAATAAGGAGAAATGCGTTTTCTTTCAGAAGAAACTGACATACTTGGGTCACGTAATCAGCGATCAGGGAATACATACCGTTCCCGACAAAGTTGCCGCCGTACGAGACTTGAAGCCACCGTCCAACGTTAAGGAACTACGTCAATGTCTGGGAATGGCCTCGTGGTATCGTCGTTTTGTACCCAATTTCTCGACCATTTGTCAGCCCATAACTAGTCTTCTGAAAAAGGGCAAACGATGGAGCTGGGGAACCGAACAGGAGAAAGCTTTTACACAGCCCAAAGAATGCCTTACCTCAGCCCCAGTCTTAGCGTGCCCGAACTTTGGGCAGAAGTTCGTCCTACAAACGGATGCCAGCGATGTCGGTTTAGGAGCAGTTCTAACTCAGGAGATAGATGGACATGAAGGGGTGTTCGCTTATGCCAGCCGTCGTTTGATAGCGGCTGAAGAAAACTATACTACTACAGAAAAGGAATGGTTGGCCGTTGTCTGGGCCATTCGGAAGATGCGATGCTACCTGGAAGGATACCGCTTTGAGGTGATTACCGACCATATGGCGTTACGATGGCTCAACTCGATTCAATCGCCATCAGGACGGGTAGCCCGTTGGGCCCTGGAGTAGCAGGTCAATTGAACGTACTAGCAGACACCCTCTCAAGACAACCCCGAGAAGCCTTGTAAATGGATAAGTCGTATGATGACCAGAGTAAAGGAGGAACCCGAAAAAAAGCCCGATTACGCGCAAGAAAATGGTCAGCTGTATCGAAATATCGGATATCGAGCAGATGATGATAACCATTATCCGTGGAAGTTGTGCGTCGCCAGTGAGGTTCGAATAAGGATATTTGCAATATCCTGTGCCACGATGTCCCCTCTGCCGCACATCTGGGCATAAGGAAAACAGTGGCAAAAGCGATGCAACGTTGTTATTATCTAAATATGTGCGAGGGTGTAAATCTTGTCAAAAGTACAAGAGTCCCCAGGTCAAACCAGCCGGAAAGATGCTTACTCGGCGGTCAGCGGAACCAATGGAGATTTTGTGCGCAGATTTTATAGGCCCTCTACCTCGTTCGACTCACGGGAATACGATGTTACTGGTGTTCCATGACGCATTCTCCAAGTGGATAGTACTCATACCCCTTAGGAAAGCTACGGCAGCCAGCCTACAAAAGGCTTTCAGGGAGCACATTCTTGCTCGTTTCGGGATCCCCAAGATGTTCGTATGTGACAACGGCACCCAATTCACCAGCCGTTCCTTCACATATATGATAAATTCTCTCGGTGTGGAATTGCAACATACCGCCCCATACAGTCCCCAAAGTAGTCCTACGGAGCGTTCTAATCGAACCGCGTTCTTAATGCACGGACGAGAGCCCAGGCTACCAAACACTTTTTATGACGAGGTAACTCCAGGTTCGGGTACTCTACAACAAAGTCTAGAGGAAAGAGCAAACAGATTGGGCGAGTTCTTTCGCATAGTGTCGGGAAATCTCCAACGTGCCTCCCGTGACCAGGGTATTATAACCTGGAGGATTTGGTAATTGATTAGTTCCATTAATATTCAGAGCTCCTGATATAGCTTTCCCACGAATAAATAATATAGATTTTGATTACTCCCACCCGCTTTATCACTTTTATTAGTAAGAAGTATAGTTAGAAAATGGAGCTGGAACAGGATGAACAGTTTACCCTTCTTTATCTGCTGGAATTGCTCATGGAGGAGCTTCCGTTGATTTAACAATTTATTCTTTACATTTAGCTGGAATTTCATCAATTTTAGGTGCAGTAAATTTCATTACTACAGAAATTAATATGCGATCAACAGGAATTACTTTAGATCGAATACCACTATTTGTTTGATCTGTTGTAATTACAGCCTTATTGCTATTATTATCTTTACCAGTATTAGCTGGAGCTATTACAATACTTTTAACTGACCGAAATTTAAATACTTAGTTTTTTTGACCCAGCAGGAGGAGGAGATCCAATTTTATACCAACATTTATTTTGATTTTTTTGGATTTGGAATAATTTCTCATACTTATGCAGTAACTATTCGATTACGATGAGGAATAATTTTATTTATTTTATCAGAAGTTTAATTTTTCGTAAGATTTTTTTGAGCTTTTTTTCCACAAAAGCCTAATCTAATTAAGCTACTGAGTTCATACCCCATTTATAAAGGTCATAATCCTTTTCTTTTTACTTTTTAATAATTATTCAAAAAATGTATTTAATATAATTATAATTATTGGAATTTTAATTACAGTAACCTCTAATTCTTGGTTAGGAGCTTGAATAGGTTTAGAAATTAATTTGTTATCTTTTATCCCCCTAATAAGAGATAATAATAATTTAATATCTATAGAAGCTTCTTTAAAATATTTTTTAACCCAAGCATTAGCATCTACTGTTTTATTATTTTCTGTTATTTTATTAATATTAAAAATAATTTAAATAATGAAATTAATGAATCTTTTACATCAATAATTATAATATCAGCCTTATTAATAAAAAGAGGAGCCGCTCCTTTCCACTTTTGATTTCCTAATATAATAGAGGATTTAACTTGAATAAATGCACTTTTATTAATAACATGACAAAAAATTGCCCCTTAAATATTAATTTCTTATTTGTATATAAAAATTTACTATTAATTAGTATTAAAATTACAGTAATTATTGAAGCGATTGGAGGGCTTAACTAAACATCTTTACGAAAATTAATAGCTTTTTTCATCTATCAATCATTTAGGTTGAATACTAAGAACATTATTAATTAATAAATCAATTTGATTATCATATTTTTCTTTATACACTTTTATTTCATTTATTTTTATTTTTATATTTAATTTATCATAAAATTTTCATTGATTTACAATTATTCTCTATATATTTTTCTATAAAAATTTTTAAGTTTACTTTATTTATAAATTTATTATCATTAGGAGGATTACCCCCATATTTAGGATTTTTCCCCAACAACACTAACCTTTTATATTATATATTATTAATTAATATAATAATACCAACATAAATTACATTATTTTTTTATTTACGAATTTGTTATTCAGCACTTATATTAAATTATTATGAAAATAATTGAATAAATTATTTACAATTTAATAATTTTTCTATGAATTCTTTTCCATCTTTGGTTTAATTTTAATTTCAATAATTTTTGTAATATTATAAGGCTTTAAGTTAAAGAAACGAATAGCCTTCAATGCTATAAATATTGGAATTTCTTTAAGCCTTAGAACATAATAGTACTCCTTCAAAATTGCAGTTTGATATCATTATTGACTATAAGACAAAATTTTAAATTGATTAAGAAGATATATTTGTTATAAATAGATTTACAATCTATCGCCTATACTTCAGCCACTTAATCGCGACAATGATTATTTTCAACAAATCATAAAGATATTGGAACATTATATTTTATTTTCGGTGCATGAGCAGGTATAGTTGGTACATCTTTTTAGAATTTTAATTCGCGCTGAACATCACTTTTAGATGCAGTAAATTTTATTACTACAGTAATTAATATGCGATCAACAGGAATTACTTTAGATCGAATACCACTATTTGTTTGATCTGTTGTAATTACAGCCTTATTGCTATTATTATCTTTACCAGTATTAGCTGGAGCTATTACAATACTTTTAACTGACCGAAATTTAAATACTTAGTTTTTTTGACCCAGCAGGAGGGAGGAGATCAATTTTATACCAACATTTATTTTGATTTTTTGGTCACCCTGGAGTATATATTTTAATTTTACCTGGATTTGGAATAATTTCTCAAGAATCAGGTAAAAAGGAAACCTTTGGATCTTTAGGAATAATTTACGCAATACTAGCAAATGGATTATTAGGATTTATTGTATGAGCTCATCATATATTAACTGTAGGAATAGATGTAGATACCCGAGCTTACTTTACATTAGCTACAATAATTATTGCTGTGCCTACTGGAATTAAAATTTTCAGTTGACTAGCTACTTTGCACGGAACTCAATTATCTTATTCACCAGCAATTTTATGAGCATTAGGATTTGCATTTTTATTCACAGCAGGAGGATTAACAGAGTTCTATAATTGGTTCTTCTATTTTATTATAAGGAATTTTATTTTTTTTTTTTTTTTATTATCTGAGAAAGATTAATTTCTCAACGACAAGTAATTTACCCTATTCAATTAAATTCATCAATTGAATGATATCAAAATACACCCCCAGCTGAACATAGCTATTCTGAATTACCTTTATTAACTAACTAATTCTAATATGGCAGATTAGTGCAATGGATTTAAGAAAATTTATGTCTACATGAGCTAATTTAAAATTACAAGATAGAGCTTCTCCCTTAATAGAACAATTAATTTTTTTTCATGACCACGCTTTATTAATTTTAGTTATAATTACAGTTTTAGTATGTTATTTAATATTTATATTATTTTTTAATTCTTACATTAATCGATTTATATTACATGGTCAGTTAATTGAAATAATTTGAACAATTCTACCAGCAATTATTCTTTTTATTTATTGCTCTTCCTTCTATTCGCCTTTTATATTTATTAGATGAAATTAATGAACCTTCTGTAACTTTAAAAAGAATTGGTCATCCATGATATTGAAGTTATGAATATTCCGATTTTAATAAAATTGAATTTGATTCTTATATAATTCCTACAAATGAATTATCAACTGATGGTTTTCGTTTGTTAGACGTTGATAATCGAGTAATTTTACCTATAAATTCTCAAATTCAAATTTTAGTAACAGCTGCAGATGTTATTCATTCATGAACAATCCCAGCTTTAGGAGTAAAAGTTGATGAAACTCCAGGTCGATTAAATCAAACTAATTTTTTTATTAATCGACTAGGTTTATTCTACAGACAATGTTCAGAAAGTTGTGGGGCTAATCACAGATTTATACCTATTGTAATTGAAAGAGTACCTGTTCAATATTTTATTAAATGAATTACAAATAATAATTCTTCATTAGATGACTGAAAGTAAGTATTGGTCTCTGAAACCACTTAATAGTAAATTAACGATTACTTCTAATGGAAAAAAAATTACTTAAAATTATAACATTAGTATGTCAAACTAAAATTATTAAACTATTAATATTTTTTAATTCCACAAATAGCCCCTATCAGTTTATTACTTTTATTTATTATTTTTCTATTACTTTTATTTTATTTCGTTCTATTAATTATTATTCTTACTTACCAACTTCACTAAATCAAATGAATTAAAAAATTTTAATTTAAATTCAATAAATTGAAATTGATAACAAATTTATTTTCTGTGTATGACCCATCAGCAATTTTTAATCTATTCTTAAATTGATTAAGAACATTCTTAGGATTATTAATAATTCCTTCAATCTATTGATTAATACCTTCTCGATGTAATATTTATTGAAATACAATTTTATTAACACTTCATAAAGAATTTAAAATTTTATTGCGCCCATCGGGACATAATGGGTCTTCATATATTTTTATTTCATTATTTTCATGAATTTTATTTACTAATTTTATAGGGTTATTCCCTTATATTATTACTTCAACAAGACATTTAACTTTAACGTTATCTCTAGCTTTACCTTTATGATTATCATTTATATTAAATGGATGAATTAACCATACACAACATATATTCGCCCACTTTTTATTACTTTAACAATTTTATTAATTTCATTCATTGTTATAGGATTAGCTTCGATTCTTTCAAAAAAAACTTTAGTAGATCAAGAAAAAAAACCTCCTTTTGAATGCGGATTTGACCCTAAATACTCTTCTCGATTGCCCTTTTCTTTACAATTTTTATACCCTGTACCCATAGGGTAAAAGGGTATATTAAAGTCGCTAAATGTATGTAACAGGCAGAAGGAAGCATTTCCGACCCCATAAAGTATATATATTCTTGATCAGCATCAACAGCCGAGTCGATTGAGACATGTCCGTCTGTCCGTCTGTCCGTCCGTCCGCCCGTCCGTCCGTCCGTCCGTATGAACACGTGGATCTCAGAGACTATAACAGCTAGAGCAACCAAATTTGGTGTCAGTATTCGTGTAGTGTCTACGCAGATCAAGTTTGTTTCAAATTTTTGCCACGCCCACTTCCGCCCCCGAAATTCAGGAAAAACGAATAACTAGAGTTATATTAAAGGTAGCGTATTCTTATTTGGCACACTCGATAATATGGCCAAAAGGTATAAGCTGACCAAATTTCGTTAAAATCGGACAAGAAATATCGGAGATATATCTATGTACAATTTGTACTGAAATGCCCAGTGCGACATTGCGTAGTAAGTGTGAGCGAGATAGCATGCGTTCGTTGCTGCCGCTTGTGAGGAGAATTTTAGTTTGAACTGATGGCAAATTTTAAGGAGTTTTATTTAAAAAAGTTTCTTTACTTGGTACAGGGTAAACTCAAAGTTGGCAGGGACGACTTGCTTGCTTCATTTTAAATCACAATCATTTTTTTAATTTTTGATGTAGAAATTGCATTAATTTAACCTATAATTATTATCTTAAAATTTTTAAATTTATTAATTTGAACAATTACATCAATTATTTTCATTTTAATTTTATTAATTGGATTATACCATGAATGAAAATCAAGGAATATTAAATTGATCAAATTAATTATATAATAATTTAATATAGGGTTATAGTTAATTATAACATTTGATTTGCATTCAAAAAGTATTGAATATTCAGTTTACCTTAAAGAATATGAAGTGCTAAATCACAATTAGTTTCGACCTAATCTTAGGTAACTTTACCCTTATTCTTTAATTAAAGCCAAAATAGAGGCCTATCACTGTTAATGATATAATTGAGTGAAAACTCCAATTAAGGAAGTATGGTGATCAAGCAAAAGCTGCTAACTTTTTTCTTTTAAATTCCATGTACACTTCTATTTATATAGTTTAATTAAAACTTTACATTTTCATTGTAAAAATAAAGTACTATATTTTTATAAATTACTAAAATTAATTCATTATATCCAAAGATTAATTAATCTCCCTAACATCTTCATCTCTAATTATAAGCTATTTAGATATAAAAATAATAAAAAATTAAATAAAATTAATACTCAAAATATAAATAATCTCTTCTCTATATATATAAAAATAAGTTGCTGTTCGTTAGTCTCGCTAAAACTCGAGAACGGCTGAACGGATTTATCTATTCTTGGTTTTGAATTATTCGTGGAGGTCTAGGGAAGGTTTAAAAGGTGAGAAAAACTCGAATAATTGCCGGGAAAATCCTCAAAACAGCATTTTCTTCGTGACAACCAAAATATTTTCGGTGGGGCCATGATTCTGTTGTCAGGTGATTTTCGTCAGACTCAAATTCCAAATTAGCTTCTATCCCATCTATAAATATAGTTAATTCTGATAATAATAATAATTGACCTAATCATGAATTTCTTAATAAAATATTAAAACGAATTAATAAATTAACTCCAGCAGTTACTAATGTTAAAGAATGAACTAATGCTGACACAGGAGTAGGAGCAGCTATAGCTGCAGGTAACCAAGAAGAAAAAGGAATTTGAGTTCTTTTTATACACTGTACCCATAGGGTAAAAGGATATATTAAAGTCGCTAAATGTATGTAACAGGCAGAAGGAAGCATTTCCGACCCCATAAAAATATATATATTCTTGATCAGCATCAATAGCCGAGTCGATTGAGACATGTCCGTCTGTCCGTCCGTCTGTCCGTCTGTCCGTCCGTCCGTCCGTATGAACACGTGGATCTCAGAGACTATAAGACCTACAGCAACCAAATTTGGTGTCAGCATTCGTGTAGTGTCTACGCAGATCAAGTTTGTTTCAAATTTTTGCCACGCCCACTTCCGCCCCCGAAATTTAGGAAAAACGAATAACTAGTGTTATATTAAACCTAGCGTATTTTTTTGTGGCACACCTAATAATATGGCCAAAATGTATCAGCTGACCAAATTTCGTTTTAATCGGACAAGAAATATCGGAGATATATCTATGTACAATTTGTACTGGAAATGCCCAGTGCATCATTGCGTAGTAAGTGTGAGCGAGATAGCATGCGTTCGTTGCTGCCGCTTGTGAGGAGAATTTTAGTTTGAACTGATGCCAAATTTTAAGGAGTTTGATTTAATAAAGCTCCTCTACTTGGTACAGGGTATACTCAAAGTCGGCAGGGACGACTTGCTTGCTTTATTTTTGTTATAGCAGCTAATATGACTAATCCACCAATAATTATTATTTCTGATTCATTTTGTATAACTTCCAAATAAAAAATATAATTTCATCTCCCATAATTTAATATTCAAGCAATTGCTAATAATAAGGCAACATCACCAATTCGATTTGATAAAGCAGTTATAATATAAGATTTTACATTTTGAAAATAAATTACTAAACAATAAGAAACTAACCCCAAACCATCTCAACCCAATAAAATTCTTACTAAATTAGGACTAATAATTAATAAAATTATATAATATATATAATAAATATTAAAACTAATATAATAAAACGATTAATAATTTCATCTTATATATTCTTTTCTATAAAAAATTACTAAAGAAGCAACAAAAGATATAAATAATAAACTTATTTAATCGAATAAAAAAGTTATAACAATTCTTATAGAATTTAAAGAAATCACTTCACATTCAATAAAATATACTAAATTATTTAATAAAAAATTTAAACTAAAAAAAATGATATTAATCTAATAAAAAATAAATTTACAAATCTAATTCTACAAATTGATAAATATTTCACGATCCAAAATGAATTACTCATATCCACTAACACCCCAAATTAGTATTTTAAATTAAACTATTTAAATATAAGAATCTCTTTTAATAATTAATAAATTTAAAAAGTAATCAATGTAATAATAATAACAAATACTCTCGAATTTTACCATTTCTAAAAGAATAAAACACCAGAAAAAATTTTACCGTGTTGTCTAAAAAGCATATAAATATAAAGAATAAGCAGCTGTAAAAAATGAAAAAAATGATGATATAATTATTGAAACCCATGATCAAGAAACCGTTCTATTTAATAAAGAAATTTCTCTAACAAATTTAAAGAAACAGGAGCAGCTATATTAGAAGAACTTAATAAAAATTATCATAATGCTATAGCAGGCATAAAATTCAATAACCCCTTATTAATTAATAAACTTCGTCTACCTAAACGTTCATAAGAAATATTAGCTAAACAGGAATAATCCTGATGAACATAAACCATGTCCAATTATTAAAGTGTAAGAACCTCTTAATCCCCAATATCTTATTACTAAAAGACCAGCTAAAGCAATTCCTATATGAGCAACAGATGAATAAGCAATTAAAGATTTTAAATCAGTTTGTCGTAAACAAATAAATCTAACTAAAACTCCTCCTAATACTACTAATCTAATACTAGTTCAAATAAAACTATATTTTAAATTTATTAATTGTAAAATTGATAAAATACGCAATAAACCATATATACCCAATTTTAATATAATACCAGCTAAAATTATTGAACCAGAAACAGTAGCTTCAACATGAGCCTTAGGTAATCATAAATGAACTAAAAACATTGGTATTTTTACAAGAAAACCACATAATATGCAAAAATATAATAAATCAAAATTAAATATATAATTATTTATTAAATAAAAATTTATTGTTCCCATATAATTTATTAAATAAAAAATTTCCAATTAATATGGGTAAAAGAAACTAATAAAGTATAAAATAATAAATAAATATCCAGCCTTTAAACGCTCAGGCTGATACCTTAACCAAAATTAAAAACTAGAAGGATGGGCTAACTTCCGCCCCCCCAAGTACGTAGAACTTTGCAAACTGTTCTTATCAATTACATATAAATTACCAGAATTATATGAAAGTATATAAAACTAATAATGCCCGTGGCTCCAAGAAAATTAGAAATAGGGGTTGGATCAATTAGTGGGCCGATTTTGTCAAAACTCAGAGACACATTTTTATATATACCAAGTTACATATACCAAATTTCGATTGAATCGCTGTTAAAAAATAAGCAAGATTTTCATCTAAAACCAATTTTTTTGGCCGATCGTTCCTATGGGAGCTATATGATATGATATAGTCCAGATATGTTAGAAAGTATATAAAACTTAAAAACACTAAATTTAATGATATTCCTTTTAAAACAACCTAGTTATTGTTTGAAATAGATATTCATGACCGATCGTTCCTATGGGAGCTATATGATATAGTCAACCGATTTTGGAGGATATGTTAAGAAGTATATAAAACTAACAACGACCGGCTTTCGTAATATTTCTTTGGAAAACAACAAAGTTATTGAGGTTAAAGCATATTCAAGGCCGATCGTTCCTATGGGAGCTATATGATATAGTCATCCGATCGGAATATATCGGAGATATACAATGCCTGCAGAAAGATGCCTAGGTGCAAAATTTCAGTTCTGTAGCTTCAAGGGTCTCGGAGGAGATTGCGTTGATCCAGACAGACGGACGGACGGACGGACAGACGGACATACGGACAGACGGACTGGGCTAAATGAACTCAGCTCATCATGCTGATCAA
>JAEIGI010000229.1:0-36639 GCA_018903615.1 Drosophila neocordata
AGTTGCCATTACAACGATGTATAACTTTTTGAATTCGGCAAAAAAATGACTAACCTACGGCTATATTAAAAGGACATGCTTTCGACCCCCGAAAAAACCTCATCTTTGAAAGTCTTCAACTCTGTCAAATATTTTCCGATTTTAAAAAACTACATTTTTATTTGGTTTTTAGAATAAAATCTTTTATTTGGTATACAACTTTTAAATAATATTAAAAAAAAATTTTCGACCAGATTTTTTAAATTTTTACAGGGTACCCCCTGTTAAAAATTTCTAAAATTTGGTCGAAAATTTTTTTGTCCATATTTTAAAAGTTTGAATGTAGAATTTATCTATGCTAAGTTGCCATTACAACGATGTATAACTTTTTGAATTCGGCAAAAAAATGACTAACCTACGGCTATATTAAAAGGACATGCTTTCGACCCCCGAAAAAACCTCATCTTTGAAAGTCTTCAACTCTGTCAAATATTTTCCGATTTTAAAAAACTACATTTTTATTTGGTTTTTAGAATAAAATCTTTTATTTGGTATACAACTTTTAAATAATATTAAAAAAAAATTTTCGACCAGATTTTTTAAATTTTTACAGGGTACCCCCTGTTAAAAATTTCTAAAATTTGGTCGAAAATTTTTTTGTCCATATTTTAAAAGTTTGAATGTAGAATTTATCTATGCTAAGTTGCCATTACAACGATGTATAACTTTTTGAATTCGGCAAAAAAATGACTAACCTACGGCTATATTAAAAGGACATGCTTTCGACCCCCGAAAAAACCTCATCTTTGAAAGGCTTCAACTCTGTCAAATATTTTCCGATTTTAAAAAACTACATTTTTATTTGGTTTTTAGAATAAAATCTTTTATTTGGTATACAACTTTTAAATAAATATTATAAAAAAAATTTTCGACCAGATTTTTTAAATTTTTACAGGGTACCCCCTGTTAAAAATTTCTAAAATTTGGTCGAAAATTTTTTTGTCCATATTTTAAAAGTTTAAATGTAGAATTTTTCTATGCTAAGTTGCCATTACAACGATGTATAACTTTTTGAATTCGGCAAAAAAATGACTAAACTACGGCTATATTAAAAGGACATGCTTTCGACCCCCGAAAAAACCTCATCTTTGAAAGTCTTCAACTCTGTCAAATATTTTCCGATTTTAAAAAACTACATTTTTATTTGGTTTTTAGAATAAAATCTTTTATTTGGTATACAACTTTTAAATAAAATCAAAAAAAAATTTTCGACCAGATTTTTTAAATTTTTACAGGGTACCCCCTGTTAAAAATTTCTAAAATTTGGTCGAAAATTTTTTTGTCCATATTTTAAAAGTTTAAATGTAGAATTTTTCTATGCTAAGTTGCCATTACAACGATGTATAACTTTTTGAATTCGGCAAAAAAATGACTAACTTACGGCTATATTAAAAGGACATGCTTTCGATCCCCGAAAAAACCTCATCTTTGAAAGTCTTCAACTCTGTCAAATATTTTCCGATTTTAAAAAACTACATTTTTATTTGGTTTTTAGAATAAAATCTTTTATTTGGTATACAACTTTAAATAAATAAATCAAAAAAAAATTTTCGACCAGATTTTTTAAATTTTTACAGGGTACCCCCTGTTAAAAATTTCTAAAATTTGGTCGAAAATTTTTTTGTCCATATTTTAAAAGTTTAAATGTAGAATTTATCTATGCTAAGTTGCCATTACAACGATGTATAACTTTTTGAATTCGGCAAAAAAATGACTAACTTACGGCTATATTAAAAGGACATGCTTTCGATCCCCGAAAAAACCTCATCTTTGAAAGTCTTCAACTCTGTCAAATATTTTCCGATTTTAAAAAACTACATTTTTATTTGGTTTTTAGAATAAAATCTTTTATTTGGTATACAACTTTTAAATAAAATCAAAAAAAAATTTTCGACCAGATTTTTTAAATTTTTACAGGGTACCCCCTGTTAAAAATTTCTAAAATTTGGTCGAAAATTTTTTTGTCCATATTTTAAAAGTTTGAATGTAGAATTTATCTATGCTAAGTTGCCATTACAACGATGTATAACTTTTTGAATTCGGCAAAAAAATGACTAACTTACGGCTATATTAAAAGGACATGCTTTCGACCCCCGAAAAAACCTCATCTTTGAAAGGCTTCAACTCTGTCAAATATTTTCCGATTTTAAAAAACTACATTTTTATTTGGTTTTTAGAATAAAATCTTTTATTTGGTATACAACTTTTAAATAAATAAAAAAAAAATTTTCGACCAGATTTTTTAAATTTTTACAGGGTACCCCCTGTTAAAAATTTCTAAAATTTGGTCGAAAATTTTTTTGTCCATATTTTAAAAGTTTGAATGTAGAATTTATCTATGCTAAGTTGCCATTACAACGATGTATAACTTTTTGAATTCGGCAAAAAAATGACTAACCTACGGCTATATTAAAAGGACATGCTTTCGACCCCCGAAAAAACCTCATCTTTGAAAGTCTTCAACTCTGTCAAATATTTTCCGATTTTAAAAAACTACATTTTTATTTGGTTTTTAGAATAAAATCTTTTATTTGGTATACAACTTTTAAATAAAATCAAAAAAAAATTTTCGACCAGATTTTTTAAATTTTTACAGGGTACCCCCTGTTAAAAATTTCTAAAATTTGGTCGAAAATTTTTTTGTCCATATTTTAAAAGTTTAAATGTAGAATTTTTCTATGCTAAGTTGCCATTACAACGATGTATAACTTTTTGAATTCGGCAAAAAAATGACTAACCTACGGCTATATTAAAAGGACATGCTTTCGACCCCCGAAAAAACCTCATCTTTGAAAGTCTTCAACTCTGTCAAATATTTTCCGATTTTAAAAAACTACATTTTTATTTGGTTTTTAGAATAAAATCTTTTATTTGGTATACAACTTTTAAATAAAATTAAAAAAAAATTTTCGACCAGATTTTTTAAATTTTTACAGTGTACCCCCTGTTAAAAATTTCTAAAATTTGGTCGAAAATTTTTTTGTCCATATTTTAAAAGTTTAAATGTAGAATTTTTCTATGCTAAGTTGCCATTACAACGATGTATAACTTTTTGAATTCGGCAAAAAAATGACTAAACTACGGCTATATTAAAAGGACATGCTTTCGACCCCCGAAAAAACCTCATCTTTGAAAGTCTTCAACTCTGTCAAATATTTTCCGATTTTAAAAAACTACATTTTTATTTGGTTTTTAGAATAAAATCTTTTATTTGGTATACAACTTATAAATAATATCAAAAAAAAATTTTCGACCAGATTTTTTAAATTTTTACAGGGTACCCCCTGTTAAAAATTTCTAAAATTTGGTCGAAAATTTTTTTGTCCATATTTTAAAAGTTTAAATGTAGAATTTTTCTATGCTAAGTTGCCATTACAACGATGTATAACTTTTTGAATTCGGCAAAAAAATGACTAAACTACGGCTATATTAAAAGGACATGCTTTCGACCCCCGAAAAAACCTCATCTTTGAAAGTCTTCAACTCTGTCAAATATTTTCCGATTTTAAAAAACTACATTTTTATTTGGTTTTTAGAATAAAATCTTTTATTTGGTATACAACTTATAAATAATATTAAAAAAAATTTTCGACCAGATTTTTTAAATTTTTACAGGGTACCCCCTGTTAAAAATTTCTAAAATTTGGTCGAAAATTTTTTTGTCCATATTTTAAAAGTTTAAATGTAGAATTTTTCTATGCTAAGTTGCCATTACAACGATGTATAACTTTTTGAATTCGGCAAAAAAATGACTAAACTACGGCTATATTAAAAGGACATGCTTTCGACCCCCGAAAAAACCTCATCTTTGAAAGTCTTCAACTCTGTCAAATATTTTCCGATTTTAAAAAACTACATTTTTATTTGGTTTTTAGAATAAAATCTTTTATTTGGTATACAACTTATAAATAATATTAAAAAAAATTTTCGACCAGATTTTTTAAATTTTTACAGGGTACCCCCTGTTAAAAATTTCTAAAATTTGGTCAAAAATTTTTTTGTCCATATTTTAAAAGTTTAAATGTAGAATTTTTCTATGCTAAGTTGCCATTACAACGATGTATAACTTTTTGAATTCGGCAAAAAAATGACTAAACTACGGCTATATTAAAAGGACATGCTTTCGACCCCCGAAAAAACCTCATCTTTGAAAGTCTTCAACTCTGTCAAATATTTTCCGATTTTAAAAAACTACATTTTTATTTGGTTTTTAGAATAAAATCTTTTATTTGGTATACAACTTATAAATAATATTAAAAAAAAATTTTCGACCAGATTTTTTAAATTTTTACAGGGTACCCCTGTTAAAAATTTTAAAAAATTTTTTTTGTGTTTTTTTTTATTTTTTTTCTATTATTAAAAAAAATTTTCGACCAGATTTTTTAAATTTTTACAGGGTACCCCCTGTTAAAAATTTCTAAAATTTGGTCGAAAATTTTTTTGTCCATATTTTAAAAGTTTAAATGTAGAATTTTTCTATGCTAAGTTGCCATTACAACGATGTATAACTTTTTGAATTCGGCAAAAAAATGACTAAACTACGGCTATATTAAAAGGACATGCTTTCGACCCCCGAAAAAACCTCATCTTTGAAAGTCTTCAACTCTGTCAAATATTTTCCGATTTTAAAAAACTACATTTTTATTTGGTTTTTAGAATAAAATCTTTTATTTGGTATACAACTTATAAATAATATTAAAAAAAAATTTTCGACCAGATTTTTTAAATTTTTACAGGGTACCCCCTGTTAAAAATTTCTAAAATTTGGTCGAAAATTTTTTTGTCCATATTTTAAAAGTTTAAATGTAGAATTTTTCTATGCTAAGTTGCCATTACAACGATGTATAACTTTTTGAATTCGGCAAAAAAATGACTAAACTACGGCTATATTAAAAGGACATGCTTTCGACCCCCGAAAAAACCTCATCTTTGAAAGTCTTCAACTCTGTCAAATATTTTCCGATTTTAAAAAACTACATTTTTATTTGGTTTTTAGAATAAAATCTTTTATTTGGTATACAACTTATAAATAATATAAAAAAAAATTTTCGACCAGATTTTTTAAATTTTTACAGGGTACCCCCTGTTAAAAATTTCTAAAATTTGGTCGAAAATTTTTTTGTCCATATTTTAAAAGTTTAAATGTAGAATTTTTCTATGCTAAGTTGCCATTACAACGATGTATAACTTTTTGAATTCGGCAAAAAAATGACTAAACTACGGCTATATTAAAAGGACATGCTTTCGACCCCCGAAAAAACCTCATCTTTGAAAGTCTTCAACTCTGTCAAATATTTTCCGATTTTAAAAAACTACATTTTTATTTGGTTTTTAGAATAAAATCTTTTATTTGGTATACAACTTATAAATAATATTAAAAAAAAATTTTCGACCAGATTTTTTAAATTTTTACAGGGTACCCCCTGTTAAAAATTTCTAAAATTTGGTCGAAAATTTTTTTGTCCATATTTTAAAAGTTTAAATGTAGAATTTTTCTATGCTAAGTTGCCATTACAACGATGTATAACTTTTTGAATTCGGCAAAAAAATGACTAAACTACGGCTATATTAAAAGGACATGCTTTCGACCCCCGAAAAAACCTCATCTTTGAAAGTCTTCAACTCTGTCAAATATTTTCCGATTTTAAAAAACTACATTTTTATTTGGTTTTTAGAATAAAATCTTTTATTTGGTATACAACTTATAAATAATATTAAAAAAAAATTTTCGACCAGATTTTTTAAATTTTTACAGGGTACCCCCTGTTAAAAATTTCTAAAATTTGGTCGAAAATTTTTTTGTCCATATTTTAAAAGTTTAAATGTAGAATTTTTCTATGCTAAGTTGCCATTACAACGATGTATAACTTTTTGAATTCGGCAAAAAAATGACTAAACTACGGCTATATTAAAAGGACATGCTTTCGACCCCCGAAAAAACCTCATCTTTGAAAGTCTTCAACTCTGTCAAATATTTTCCGATTTTAAAAAACTACATTTTTATTTGGTTTTTAGAATAAAATCTTTTATTTGGTATACAACTTATAAATAATATTAAAAAAAAATTTTCGACCAGATTTTTTAAATTTTTACAGGGTACCCCCTGTTAAAAATTTCTAAAATTTGGTCGAAAATTTTTTTGTCCATATTTTAAAAGTTTAAATGTAGAATTTTTCTATGCTAAGTTGCCATTACAACGATGTATAACTTTTTGAATTCGGCAAAAAAATGACTAAACTACGGCTATATTAAAAGGACATGCTTTCGACCCCCGAAAAAACCTCATCTTTGAAAGTCTTCAACTCTGTCAAATATTTTCCGATTTTAAAAAACTACATTTTTATTTGGTTTTTAGAATAAAATCTTTTATTTGGTATACAACTTATAAATAATATTAAAAAAAAATTTTCGACCAGATTTTTTAAATTTTTATCAGGGTACCCCCTGTTAAAAATTTCTAAAATTTGGTCGAAAAATTTTTTTGTCCATATTTTAAAAGTTTAAATGTAGAATTTTTCTATGCTAAGTTGCCATTACAACGATGTATAACTTTTTGAATTCGGCAAAAAAATGACTAAACTACGGCTATATTAAAAGGACATGCTTTCGACCCCCGAAAAAACCTCATCTTTGAAAGTCTTCAACTCTGTCAAATATTTTCCGATTTTAAAAAACTACATTTTTATTTGGTTTTTAGAATAAAATCTTTTATTTGGTATACAACTTATAAATAATATTAAAAAAAAATTTTCGACCAGATTTTTTAAATTTTTACAGGGTACCCCCTGTTAAAAATTTCTAAAATTTGGTCGAAAATTTTTTTGTCCATATTTTAAAAGTTTAAATGTAGAATTTTTCTATGCTAAGTTGCCATTACAACGATGTATAACTTTTTGAATTCGGCAAAAAAATGACTAAACTACGGCTATATTAAAAGGACATGCTTTCGACCCCCGAAAAAACCTCATCTTTGAAAGTCTTCAACTCTGTCAAATATTTTCCGATTTTAAAAAACTACATTTTTATTTGGTTTTTAGAATAAAATCTTTTATTTGGTATACAACTTATAAATAATATTAAAAAAAATTTTCGACCAGATTTTTTAAATTTTTACAGGGTACCCCCTGTTAAAAATTTCTAAAATTTGGTCAAAAATTTTTTTGTCCATATTTTAAAAGTTTAAATGTAGAATTTTTCTATGCTAAGTTGCCATTACAACGATGTATAACTTTTTGAATTCGGCAAAAAAATGACTAAACTACGGCTATATTAAAAGGACATGCTTTCGACCCCCGAAAAAACCTCATCTTTGAAAGTCTTCAACTCTGTCAAATATTTTCCGATTTTAAAAAACTACATTTTTATTTGGTTTTTAGAATAAAATCTTTTATTTGGTATACAACTTATAAATAATATTAAAAAAAAATTTTCGACCAGATTTTTTAAATTTTTACAGGGTACCCCCTGTTAAAAATTTCTAAAATTTGGTCGAAAATTTTTTTGTCCATATTTTAAAAGTTTAAATGTAGAATTTTTCTATGCTAAGTTGCCATTACAACGATGTATAACTTTTTGAATTCGGCAAAAAAATGACTAAACTACGGCTATATTAAAAGGACATGCTTTCGACCCCCGAAAAAACCTCATCTTTGAAAGTCTTCAACTCTGTCAAATATTTTCCGATTTTAAAAAACTACATTTTTATTTGGTTTTTAGAATAAAATCTTTTATTTGGTATACAACTTATAAATAATATTAAAAAAAAATTTTCGACCAGATTTTTTAAATTTTTACAGGGTACCCCCTGTTAAAAATTTCTAAAATTTGGTCGAAAATTTTTTTGTCCATATTTTAAAAGTTTAAATGTAGAATTTTTCTATGCTAAGTTGCCATTACAACGATGTATAACTTTTTGAATTCGGCAAAAAAATGACTAAACTACGGCTATATTAAAAGGACATGCTTTCGACCCCCGAAAAAACCTCATCTTTGAAAGTCTTCAACTCTGTCAAATATTTTCCGATTTTAAAAAACTACATTTTTATTTGGTTTTTAGAATAAAATCTTTTATTTGGTATACAACTTATAAATAATATTAAAAAAAATTTTCGACCAGATTTTTTAAATTTTTACAGGGTACCCCCTGTTAAAAATTTCTAAAATTTGGTCGAAAATTTTTTTGTCCATATTTTAAAAGTTTAAATGTAGAATTTTTCTATGCTAAGTTGCCATTACAACGATGTATAACTTTTTGAATTCGGCAAAAAAATGACTAAACTACGGCTATATTAAAAGGACATGCTTTCGACCCCCGAAAAAACCTCATCTTTGAAAGTCTTCAACTCTGTCAAATATTTTCCGATTTTAAAAAACTACATTTTTATTTGGTTTTTAGAATAAAATCTTTTATTTGGTATACAACTTATAAATAATATTAAAAAAAATTTTCGACCAGATTTTTTAAATTTTTACAGGGTACCCCCTGTTAAAAATTTCTAAAATTTGGTCGAAAATTTTTTTGTCCATATTTTAAAAGTTTAAATGTAGAATTTTTCTATGCTAAGTTGCCATTACAACGATGTATAACTTTTTGAATTCGGCAAAAAAATGACTAAACTACGGCTATATTAAAAGGACATGCTTTCGACCCCCGAAAAAACCTCATCTTTGAAAGTCTTCAACTCTGTCAAATATTTTCCGATTTTAAAAAACTACATTTTTATTTGGTTTTTAGAATAAAATCTTTTATTTGGTATACAACTTATAAATAATATTAAAAAAAAATTTTCGACCAGATTTTTTAAATTTTTACAGGGTACCCCCTGTTAAAAATTTCTAAAATTTGGTCGAAAATTTTTTTGTCCATATTTTAAAAGTTTAAATGTAGAATTTTTCTATGCTAAGTTGCCATTACAACGATGTATAACTTTTTGAATTCGGCAAAAAAATGACTAAACTACGGCTATATTAAAAGGACATGCTTTCGACCCCCGAAAAAACCTCATCTTTGAAAGTCTTCAACTCTGTCAAATATTTTCCGATTTTAAAAAACTACATTTTTATTTGGTTTTTAGAATAAAATCTTTTATTTGGTATACAACTTATAAATAATATTAAAAAAAAATTTTCGACCAGATTTTTTAAATTTTTACAGGGTACCCCCTGTTAAAAATTTCTAAAATTTGGTCGAAAATTTTTTTGTCCATATTTTAAAAGTTTAAATGTAGAATTTTTCTATGCTAAGTTGCCATTACAACGATGTATAACTTTTTGAATTCGGCAAAAAAATGACTAAACTACGGCTATATTAAAAGGACATGCTTTCGACCCCCGAAAAAACCTCATCTTTGAAAGTCTTCAACTCTGTCAAATATTTTCCGATTTTAAAAAACTACATTTTTATTTGGTTTTTAGAATAAAATCTTTTATTTGGTATACAACTTATAAATAATATTAAAAAAATTTTCGACCAGATTTTTTAAATTTTTACAGGGTACCCCCTGTTAAAAATTTCTAAAATTTGGTCGAAAATTTTTTTGTCCATATTTTAAAAGTTTAAATGTAGAATTTTTCTATGCTAAGTTGCCATTACAACGATGTATAACTTTTTGAATTCGGCAAAAAAATGACTAAACTACGGCTATATTAAAAGGACATGCTTTCGACCCCCGAAAAAACCTCATCTTTGAAAGTCTTCAACTCTGTCAAATATTTTCCGATTTTAAAAAACTACATTTTTATTTGGTTTTTAGAATAAAATCTTTTATTTGGTATACAACTTATAAATAATATTAAAAAAAAATTTTCGACCAGATTTTTTAAATTTTTACAGGGTACCCCCTGTTAAAAATTTCTAAAATTTGGTCGAAAATTTTTTTGTCCATATTTTAAAAGTTTAAATGTAGAATTTTTCTATGCTAAGTTGCCATTACAACGATGTATAACTTTTTGAATTCGGCAAAAAAATGACTAAACTACGGCTATATTAAAAGGACATGCTTTCGACCCCCGAAAAAACCTCATCTTTGAAAGTCTTCAACTCTGTCAAATATTTTCCGATTTTAAAAAACTACATTTTTATTTGGTTTTTAGAATAAAATCTTTTATTTGGTATACAACTTATAAATAATATTAAAAAAAATTTTCGACCAGATTTTTTAAATTTTTACAGGGTACCCCCTGTTAAAAATTTCTAAAATTTGGTCGAAAATTTTTTTTGTCCATATTTTAAAAGTTTAAATGTAGAATTTTTCTATGCTAAGTTGCCATTACAACGATGTATAACTTTTTGAATTCGGCAAAAAAATGACTAAACTACGGCTATATTAAAAGGACATGCTTTCGACCCCCGAAAAAACCTCATCTTTGAAAGTCTTCAACTCTGTCAAATATTTTCCGATTTTAAAAAACTACATTTTTATTTGGTTTTTAGAATAAAATCTTTTATTTGGTATACAACTTATAAATAATATTAAAAAAAAATTTTCGACCAGATTTTTTAAATTTTTACAGGGTACCCCCTGTTAAAAATTTCTAAAATTTGGTCGAAAATTTTTTTGTCCATATTTTAAAAGTTTAAATGTAGAATTTTTCTATGCTAAGTTGCCATTACAACGATGTATAACTTTTTGAATTCGGCAAAAAAATGACTAAACTACGGCTATATTAAAAGGACATGCTTTCGACCCCCGAAAAAACCTCATCTTTGAAAGTCTTCAACTCTGTCAAATATTTTCCGATTTTAAAAAACTACATTTTTATTTGGTTTTTAGAATAAAATCTTTTATTTGGTATACAACTTATAAATAATATTAAAAAAAAATTTTCGACCAGATTTTTTAAATTTTTACAGGGTACCCCCTGTTAAAAATTTCTAAAATTTGGTCGAAAATTTTTTTGTCCATATTTTAAAAGTTTAAATGTAGAATTTTTCTATGCTAAGTTGCCATTACAACGATGTATAACTTTTTGAATTCGGCAAAAAAATGACTAAACTACGGCTATATTAAAAGGACATGCTTTCGACCCCCGAAAAAACCTCATCTTTGAAAGTCTTCAACTCTGTCAAATATTTTCCGATTTTAAAAAACTACATTTTTATTTGGTTTTTAGAATAAAATCTTTTATTTGGTATACAACTTATAAATAATATTAAAAAAAAATTTTCGACCAGATTTTTTAAATTTTTACAGGGTACCCCCTGTTAAAAATTTCTAAAATTTGGTCGAAAATTTTTTTGTCCATATTTTAAAAGTTTAAATGTAGAATTTTTCTATGCTAAGTTGCCATTACAACGATGTATAACTTTTTGAATTCGGCAAAAAAATGACTAAACTACGGCTATATTAAAAGGACATGCTTTCGACCCCCGAAAAAACCTCATCTTTGAAAGTCTTCAACTCTGTCAAATATTTTCCGATTTTAAAAAACTACATTTTTATTTGGTTTTTAGAATAAAATCTTTTATTTGGTATACAACTTATAAATAATATTAAAAAAAAATTTTCGACCAGATTTTTTAAATTTTTACAGGGTACCCCCTGTTAAAAATTTCTAAAATTTGGTCAAAAATTTTTTTGTCCATATTTTAAAAGTTTAAATGTAGAATTTTTCTATGCTAAGTTGCCATTACAACGATGTATAACTTTTTGAATTCGGCAAAAAAATGACTAAACTACGGCTATATTAAAAGGACATGCTTTCGACCCCCGAAAAAACCTCATCTTTGAAAGTCTTCAACTCTGTCAAATATTTTCCGATTTTAAAAAACTACATTTTTATTTGGTTTTTAGAATAAAATCTTTTATTTGGTATACAACTTATAAATAATATTAAAAAAAAATTTTCGACCAGATTTTTTAAATTTTTACAGGGTACCCCCTGTTAAAAATTTCTAAAATTTGGTCGAAAATTTTTTTGTCCATATTTTAAAAGTTTAAATGTAGAATTTTTCTATGCTAAGTTGCCATTACAACGATGTATAACTTTTTGAATTCGGCAAAAAAATGACTAAACTACGGCTATATTAAAAGGACATGCTTTCGACCCCCGAAAAAACCTCATCTTTGAAAGTCTTCAACTCTGTCAAATATTTTCCGATTTTAAAAAACTACATTTTTATTTGGTTTTTAGAATAAAATCTTTTATTTGGTATACAACTTATAAATAATATTAAAAAAATTTTCGACCAGATTTTTTAAATTTTTACAGGGTACCCCCTGTTAAAAATTTCTAAAATTTGGTCGAAAATTTTTTTGTCCATATTTTAAAAGTTTAAATGTAGAATTTTTCTATGCTAAGTTGCCATTACAACGATGTATAACTTTTTGAATTCGGCAAAAAAATGACTAAACTACGGCTATATTAAAAGGACATGCTTTCGACCCCCGAAAAAACCTCATCTTTGAAAGTCTTCAACTCTGTCAAATATTTTCCGATTTTAAAAAACTACATTTTTATTTGGTTTTTAGAATAAAATCTTTTATTTGGTATACAACTTATAAATAATATTAAAAAAAAATTTTCGACCAGATTTTTTAAATTTTTACAGGGTACCCCCTGTTAAAAATTTCTAAAATTTGGTCGAAAATTTTTTTGTCCATATTTTAAAAGTTTAAATGTAGAATTTTTCTATGCTAAGTTGCCATTACAACGATGTATAACTTTTTGAATTCGGCAAAAAAATGACTAAACTACGGCTATATTAAAAGGACATGCTTTCGACCCCCGAAAAAACCTCATCTTTGAAAGTCTTCAACTCTGTCAAATATTTTCCGATTTTAAAAAACTACATTTTTATTTGGTTTTTAGAATAAAATCTTTTATTTGGTATACAACTTATAAATAATATTAAAAAAAAATTTTCGACCAGATTTTTTAAATTTTTACAGGGTACCCCCTGTTAAAAATTTCTAAAATTTGGTCGAAAATTTTTTTGTCCATATTTTAAAAGTTTAAATGTAGAATTTTTCTATGCTAAGTTGCCATTACAACGATGTATAACTTTTTGAATTCGGCAAAAAAATGACTAAACTACGGCTATATTAAAAGGACATGCTTTCGACCCCCGAAAAAACCTCATCTTTGAAAGTCTTCAACTCTGTCAAATATTTTCCGATTTTAAAAAACTACATTTTTATTTGGTTTTTAGAATAAAATCTTTTATTTGGTATACAACTTATAAATAATATTAAAAAAAAATTTTCGACCAGATTTTTTAAATTTTTACAGGGTACCCCCTGTTAAAAATTTCTAAAATTTGGTCGAAAATTTTTTTGTCCATATTTTAAAAGTTTAAATGTAGAATTTTTCTATGCTAAGTTGCCATTACAACGATGTATAACTTTTTGAATTCGGCAAAAAAATGACTAAACTACGGCTATATTAAAAGGACATGCTTTCGACCCCCGAAAAAACCTCATCTTTGAAAGTCTTCAACTCTGTCAAATATTTTCCGATTTTAAAAAACTACATTTTTATTTGGTTTTTAGAATAAAATCTTTTATTTGGTATACAACTTATAAATAATATTAAAAAAAAATTTTCGACCAGATTTTTTAAATTTTTACAGGGTACCCCCTGTTAAAAATTTCTAAAATTTGGTCGAAAATTTTTTTGTCCATATTTTAAAAGTTTAAATGTAGAATTTTTCTATGCTAAGTTGCCATTACAACGATGTATAACTTTTTGAATTCGGCAAAAAAATGACTAAACTACGGCTATATTAAAAGGACATGCTTTCGACCCCCGAAAAACCTCATCTTTGAAAGTCTTCAACTCTGTCAAATATTTTCCGATTTTAAAAAACTACATTTTTATTTGGTTTTTAGAATAAAATCTTTTATTTGGTATACAACTTATAAATAATATTAAAAAAAAATTTTCGACCAGATTTTTTAAATTTTTACAGGGTACCCCCTGTTAAAAATTTCTAAAATTTGGTCGAAAATTTTTTTGTCCATATTTTAAAAGTTTAAATGTAGAATTTTTCTATGCTAAGTTGCCATTACAACGATGTATAACTTTTTGAATTCGGCAAAAAAATGACTAAACTACGGCTATATTAAAAGGACATGCTTTCGACCCCCGAAAAAACCTCATCTTTGAAAGTCTTCAACTCTGTCAAATATTTTCCGATTTTAAAAAACTACATTTTTATTTGGTTTTTAGAATAAAATCTTTTATTTGGTATACAACTTATAAATAATATTAAAAAAAAATTTTCGACCAGATTTTTTAAATTTTTACAGGGTACCCCCTGTTAAAAATTTCTAAAATTTGGTCGAAAATTTTTTTGTCCATATTTTAAAAGTTTAAATGTAGAATTTTTCTATGCTAAGTTGCCATTACAACGATGTATAACTTTTTGAATTCGGCAAAAAAATGACTAAACTACGGCTATATTAAAAGGACATGCTTTCGACCCCCGAAAAAACCTCATCTTTGAAAGTCTTCAACTCTGTCAAATATTTTCCGATTTTAAAAAACTACATTTTTATTTGGTTTTTAGAATAAAATCTTTTATTTGGTATACAACTTATAAATAATATTAAAAAAAATTTTCGACCAGATTTTTTAAATTTTTACAGGGTACCCCCTGTTAAAAATTTCTAAAATTTGGTCGAAAATTTTTTTGTCCATATTTTAAAAGTTTAAATGTAGAATTTTTCTATGCTAAGTTGCCATTACAACGATGTATAACTTTTTGAATTCGGCAAAAAAATGACTAAACTACGGCTATATTAAAAGGACATGCTTTCGACCCCCGAAAAAACCTCATCTTTGAAAGTCTTCAACTCTGTCAAATATTTTCCGATTTTAAAAAACTACATTTTTATTTGGTTTTTAGAATAAAATCTTTTATTTGGTATACAACTTATAAATAAATAAAAAAAAAAATTTTCGACCAGATTTTTTAAATTTTTACAGGGTACCCCCTGTTAAAAATTTCTAAAATTTGGTCGAAAATTTTTTTGTCCATATTTTAAAAGTTTAAATGTAGAATTTTTCTATGCTAAGTTGCCATTACAACGATGTATAACTTTTTGAATTCGGCAAAAAAATGACTAAACTACGGCTATATTAAAAGGACATGCTTTCGACCCCCGAAAAAACCTCATCTTTGAAAGTCTTCAACTCTGTCAAATATTTTCCGATTTTAAAAAACTACATTTTTATTTGGTTTTTAGAATAAAATCTTTTATTTGGTATACAACTTATAAATAATATAAAAAAAAATTTTCGACCAGATTTTTTAAATTTTTACAGGGTACCCCCTGTTAAAAATTTCTAAAATTTGGTCGAAAATTTTTTTGTCCATATTTTAAAAGTTTAAATGTAGAATTTTTCTATGCTAAGTTGCCATTACAACGATGTATAACTTTTTGAATTCGGCAAAAAAATGACTAAACTACGGCTATATTAAAAGGACATGCTTTCGACCCCCGAAAAAACCTCATCTTTGAAAGTCTTCAACTCTGTCAAATATTTTCCGATTTTAAAAAACTACATTTTTATTTGGTTTTTAGAATAAAATCTTTTATTTGGTATACAACTTATAAATAATATTAAAAAAAAATTTTCGACCAGATTTTTTAAATTTTTACAGGGTACCCCCTGTTAAAAATTTCTAAAATTTGGTCGAAAATTTTTTTGTCCATATTTTAAAAGTTTAAATGTAGAATTTTTCTATGCTAAGTTGCCATTACAACGATGTATAACTTTTTGAATTCGGCAAAAAAATGACTAAACTACGGCTATATTAAAAGGACATGCTTTCGACCCCCGAAAAAACCTCATCTTTGAAAGTCTTCAACTCTGTCAAATATTTTCCGATTTTAAAAAACTACATTTTTATTTGGTTTTTAGAATAAAATCTTTTATTTGGTATACAACTTATAAATAATATTAAAAAAAATTTTCGACCAGATTTTTTAAATTTTTACAGGGTACCCCCTGTTAAAAATTTCTAAAATTTGGTCGAAAATTTTTTTGTCCATATTTTAAAAGTTTAAATGTAGAATTTTTCTATGCTAAGTTGCCATTACAACGATGTATAACTTTTTGAATTCGGCAAAAAAATGACTAAACTACGGCTATATTAAAAGGACATGCTTTCGACCCCCGAAAAAACCTCATCTTTGAAAGTCTTCAACTCTGTCAAATATTTTCCGATTTTAAAAAACTACATTTTTATTTGGTTTTTAGAATAAAATCTTTTATTTGGTATACAACTTATAAATAATATTAAAAAAAATTTTCGACCAGATTTTTTAAATTTTTACAGGGTACCCCCTGTTAAAAATTTCTAAAATTTGGTCGAAAATTTTTTTGTCCATATTTTAAAAGTTTAAATGTAGAATTTTTCTATGCTAAGTTGCCATTACAACGATGTATAACTTTTTGAATTCGGCAAAAAAATGACTAAACTACGGCTATATTAAAAGGACATGCTTTCGACCCCCGAAAAAACCTCATCTTTGAAAGTCTTCAACTCTGTCAAATATTTTCCGATTTTAAAAAACTACATTTTTATTTGGTTTTTAGAATAAAATCTTTTATTTGGTATACAACTTATAAATAATTAAAAAAAAATTTTCGACCAGATTTTTTAAATTTTTACAGGGTACCCCCTGTTAAAAATTTCTAAAATTTGGTCGAAAATTTTTTTGTCCATATTTTAAAAGTTTAAATGTAGAATTTTTCTATGCTAAGTTGCCATTACAACGATGTATAACTTTTTGAATTCGGCAAAAAAATGACTAAACTACGGCTATATTAAAAGGACATGCTTTCGACCCCCGAAAAAACCTCATCTTTGAAAGTCTTCAACTCTGTCAAATATTTTCCGATTTTAAAAAACTACATTTTTATTTGGTTTTTAGAATAAAATCTTTTATTTGGTATACAACTTATAAATAATATTAAAAAAAAATTTTCGACCAGATTTTTTAAATTTTTACAGGGTACCCCCTGTTAAAAATTTCTAAAATTTGGTCGAAAATTTTTTTGTCCATATTTTAAAAGTTTAAATGTAGAATTTTTCTATGCTAAGTTGCCATTACAACGATGTATAACTTTTTGAATTCGGCAAAAAAATGACTAAACTACGGCTATATTAAAAGGACATGCTTTCGACCCCCGAAAAAACCTCATCTTTGAAAGTCTTCAACTCTGTCAAATATTTTCCGATTTTAAAAAACTACATTTTTATTTGGTTTTTAGAATAAAATCTTTTATTTGGTATACAACTTATAAATAATATTAAAAAAAAATTTTCGACCAGATTTTTTAAATTTTTACAGGGTACCCCCTGTTAAAAATTTCTAAAATTTGGTCGAAAATTTTTTTGTCCATATTTTAAAAGTTTAAATGTAGAATTTTTCTATGCTAAGTTGCCATTACAACGATGTATAACTTTTTGAATTCGGCAAAAAAATGACTAAACTACGGCTATATTAAAAGGACATGCTTTCGACCCCCGAAAAAACCTCATCTTTGAAAGTCTTCAACTCTGTCAAATATTTTCCGATTTTAAAAAACTACATTTTTATTTGGTTTTTAGAATAAAATCTTTTATTTGGTATACAACTTATAAATAATAAAAAAAAAATTTTCGACCAGATTTTTTAAATTTTTACAGGGTACCCCCTGTTAAAAATTTCTAAAATTTGGTCGAAAATTTTTTTGTCCATATTTTAAAAGTTTAAATGTAGAATTTTTCTATGCTAAGTTGCCATTACAACGATGTATAACTTTTTGAATTCGGCAAAAAAATGACTAAACTACGGCTATATTAAAAGGACATGCTTTCGACCCCCGAAAAAACCTCATCTTTGAAAGTCTTCAACTCTGTCAAATATTTTCCGATTTTAAAAAACTACATTTTTATTTGGTTTTTAGAATAAAATCTTTTATTTGGTATACAACTTATAAATAAATATTAAAAAAAAATTTTCGACCAGATTTTTTAAATTTTTACAGGGTACCCCCTGTTAAAAATTTCTAAAATTTGGTCGAAAATTTTTTTGTCCATATTTTAAAAGTTTAAATGTAGAATTTTTCTATGCTAAGTTGCCATTACAACGATGTATAACTTTTTGAATTCGGCAAAAAAATGACTAAACTACGGCTATATTAAAAGGACATGCTTTCGACCCCCGAAAAAACCTCATCTTTGAAAGTCTTCAACTCTGTCAAATATTTTCCGATTTTAAAAAACTACATTTTTATTTGGTTTTTAGAATAAAATCTTTTATTTGGTATACAACTTATAAATAATATTAAAAAAAAATTTTCGACCAGATTTTTTAAATTTTTACAGGGTACCCCCTGTTAAAAATTTCTAAAATTTGGTCGAAAATTTTTTTGTCCATATTTTAAAAGTTTAAATGTAGAATTTTTCTATGCTAAGTTGCCATTACAACGATGTATAACTTTTTGAATTCGGCAAAAAAATGACTAAACTACGGCTATATTAAAAGGACATGCTTTCGACCCCCGAAAAAACCTCATCTTTGAAAGTCTTCAACTCTGTCAAATATTTTCCGATTTTAAAAAACTACATTTTTATTTGGTTTTTAGAATAAAATCTTTTATTTGGTATACAACTTATAAATAATATTAAAAAAAAATTTTCGACCAGATTTTTTAAATTTTTACAGGGTACCCCCTGTTAAAAATTTCTAAAATTTGGTCGAAAATTTTTTTGTCCATATTTTAAAAGTTTAAATGTAGAATTTTTCTATGCTAAGTTGCCATTACAACGATGTATAACTTTTTGAATTCGGCAAAAAAATGACTAAACTACGGCTATATTAAAAGGACATGCTTTCGACCCCCGAAAAAACCTCATCTTTGAAAGTCTTCAACTCTGTCAAATATTTTCCGATTTTAAAAAACTACATTTTTATTTGGTTTTTAGAATAAAATCTTTTATTTGGTATACAACTTATAAATAATATTAAAAAAAAATTTTCGACCAGATTTTTTAAATTTTTACAGGGTACCCCCTGTTAAAAATTTCTAAAATTTGGTCAAAAATTTTTTTGTCCATATTTTAAAAGTTTAAATGTAGAATTTTTCTATGCTAAGTTGCCATTACAACGATGTATAACTTTTTGAATTCGGCAAAAAAATGACTAAACTACGGCTATATTAAAAGGACATGCTTTCGACCCCCGAAAAAACCTCATCTTTGAAAGTCTTCAACTCTGTCAAATATTTTCCGATTTTAAAAAACTACATTTTTATTTGGTTTTTAGAATAAAATCTTTTATTTGGTATACAACTTATAAATAATATTAAAAAAAAAATTTTCGACCAGATTTTTTAAATTTTTACAGGGTACCCCCTGTTAAAAATTTCTAAAATTTGGTCGAAAATTTTTTTGTCCATATTTTAAAAGTTTAAATGTAGAATTTTTCTATGCTAAGTTGCCATTACAACGATGTATAACTTTTTGAATTCGGCAAAAAAATGACTAAACTACGGCTATATTAAAAGGACATGCTTTCGACCCCCGAAAAAACCTCATCTTTGAAAGTCTTCAACTCTGTCAAATATTTTCCGATTTTAAAAAACTACATTTTTATTTGGTTTTTAGAATAAAATCTTTTATTTGGTATACAACTTATAAATAATATTAAAAAAAAATTTTCGACCAGATTTTTTAAATTTTTACAGGGTACCCCCTGTTAAAAATTTCTAAAATTTGGTCGAAAATTTTTTTGTCCATATTTTAAAAGTTTAAATGTAGAATTTTTCTATGCTAAGTTGCCATTACAACGATGTATAACTTTTTGAATTCGGCAAAAAAATGACTAAACTACGGCTATATTAAAAGGACATGCTTTCGACCCCCGAAAAAACCTCATCTTTGAAAGTCTTCAACTCTGTCAAATATTTTCCGATTTTAAAAAACTACATTTTTATTTGGTTTTTAGAATAAAATCTTTTATTTGGTATACAACTTATAAATAATATTAAAAAAAAATTTTCGACCAGATTTTTTAAATTTTTACAGGGTACCCCCTGTTAAAAATTTCTAAAATTTGGTCGAAAATTTTTTTGTCCATATTTTAAAAGTTTAAATGTAGAATTTTTCTATGCTAAGTTGCCATTACAACGATGTATAACTTTTTGAATTCGGCAAAAAAATGACTAAACTACGGCTATATTAAAAGGACATGCTTTCGACCCCCGAAAAAACCTCATCTTTGAAAGTCTTCAACTCTGTCAAATATTTTCCGATTTTAAAAAACTACATTTTTATTTGGTTTTTAGAATAAAATCTTTTATTTGGTATACAACTTATAAATAATATTAAAAAAAAATTTTCGACCAGATTTTTTAAATTTTTACAGGGTACCCCCTGTTAAAAATTTCTAAAATTTGGTCGAAAATTTTTTTGTCCATATTTTAAAAGTTTAAATGTAGAATTTTTCTATGCTAAGTTGCCATTACAACGATGTATAACTTTTTGAATTCGGCAAAAAAATGACTAAACTACGGCTATATTAAAAGGACATGCTTTCGACCCCCGAAAAAACCTCATCTTTGAAAGTCTTCAACTCTGTCAAATATTTTCCGATTTTAAAAAACTACATTTTTATTTGGTTTTTAGAATAAAATCTTTTATTTGGTATACAACTTATAAATAATATTAAAAAAAAATTTTCGACCAGATTTTTTAAATTTTTACAGGGTACCCCCTGTTAAAAATTTCTAAAATTTGGTCGAAAATTTTTTTGTCCATATTTTAAAAGTTTAAATGTAGAATTTTTCTATGCTAAGTTGCCATTACAACGATGTATAACTTTTTGAATTCGGCAAAAAAATGACTAAACTACGGCTATATTAAAAGGACATGCTTTCGACCCCCGAAAAAACCTCATCTTTGAAAGTCTTCAACTCTGTCAAATATTTTCCGATTTTAAAAAACTACATTTTTATTTGGTTTTTAGAATAAAATCTTTTATTTGGTATACAACTTTATAAATAATAATAAAAAAATTTTCGACCAGATTTTTTAAATTTTTACAGGGTACCCCCTGTTAAAAATTTCTAAAATTTGGTCGAAAATTTTTTTGTCCATATTTTAAAAGTTTAAATGTAGAATTTTTCTATGCTAAGTTGCCATTACAACGATGTATAACTTTTTGAATTCGGCAAAAAAATGACTAAACTACGGCTATATTAAAAGGACATGCTCTCGACCCCCGAAAAAACCTCATCTTTGAAAGTCTTCAACTCTGTCAAATATTTTCCGATTTTAAAAAAACTACATTTTTATTTGGTTTTTAGAATAAAATCTTTTATTTGGTATACAACTTATAAATAAAAAAAAAAAAATTTTCGACCAGATTTTTTAAATTTTTACAGGGTACCCCCTGTTAAAAATTTCTAAAATTTGGTCGAAAATTTTTTTGTCCATATTTTAAAAGTTTAAATGTAGAATTTTTCTATGCTAAGTTGCCATTACAACGATGTATAACTTTTTGAATTCGGCAAAAAAATGACTAAACTACGGCTATATTAAAAGGACATGCTTTCGACCCCCGAAAAAACCTCATCTTTGAAAGTCTTCAACTCTGTCAAATATTTTCCGATTTTAAAAAACTACATTTTTATTTGGTTTTTAGAATAAAATCTTTTATTTGGTATACAACTTTTAAATAAAATAAAAAAAAAATTTTCGACCAGATTTTTTAAATTTTTACAGGGTACCCCCTGTTAAAAATTTCTAAAATTTGGTCGAAAATTTTTTTGTCCATATTTTAAAAGTTTAAATGTAGAATTTTTCTATGCTAAGTTGCCATTACAACGATGTATAACTTTTTGAATTCGGCAAAAAAATGACTAAACTACGGCTATATTAAAAGGACATGCTTTCGACCCCCGAAAAAACCTCATCTTTGAAAGTCTTCAACTCTGTCAAATATTTTCCGATTTTAAAAAACTACATTTTTATTTGGTTTTTAGAATAAAATCTTTTATTTGGTATACAACTTATAAATAATATCAAAAAAAAATTTTCGACCAGATTTTTTAAATTTTTACAGGGTACCCCCTGTTAAAAATTTCTAAAATTTGGTCGAAAATTTTTTTGTCCATATTTTAAAAGTTTAAATGTAGAATTTTTCTATGCTAAGTTGCCATTACAACGATGTATAACTTTTTGAATTCGGCAAAAAAATGACTAAACTACGGCTATATTAAAAGGACATGCTTTCGACCCCCGAAAAAACCTCATCTTTGAAAGTCTTCAACTCTGTCAAATATTTTCCGATTTTAAAAAACTACATTTTTATTTGGTTTTTAGAATAAAATCTTTTATTTGGTATACAACTTATAAATAATATTAAAAAAAAATTTTCGACCAGATTTTTTAAATTTTTACAGGGTACCCCCTGTTAAAAATTTCTAAAATTTGGTCGAAAATTTTTTTGTCCATATTTTAAAAGTTTAAATGTAGAATTTTTCTATGCTAAGTTGCCATTACAACGATGTATAACTTTTTGAATTCGGCAAAAAAATGACTAAACTACGGCTATATTAAAAGGACATGCTTTCGACCCCCGAAAAAACCTCATCTTTGAAAGTCTTCAACTCTGTCAAATATTTTCCGATTTTAAAAAACTACATTTTTATTTGGTTTTTAGAATAAAATCTTTTATTTGGTATACAACTTATAAATAATATAAAAAAAATTTTCGACCAGATTTTTTAAATTTTTACAGGGTACCCCCTGTTAAAAATTTCTAAAATTTGGTCGAAAATTTTTTTGTCCATATTTTAAAAGTTTAAATGTAGAATTTTTCTATGCTAAGTTGCCATTACAACGATGTATAACTTTTTGAATTCGGCAAAAAAATGACTAAACTACGGCTATATTAAAAGGACATGCTTTCGACCCCCGAAAAAACCTCATCTTTGAAAGTCTTCAACTCTGTCAAATATTTTCCGATTTTAAAAAACTACATTTTTATTTGGTTTTTAGAATAAAATCTTTTATTTGGTATACAACTTATAAATAATATTCAAAAAAAATTTTCGACCAGATTTTTTAAATTTTTACAGGGTACCCCCTGTTAAAAATTTCTAAAATTTGGTCGAAAAATTTTTTTGTCCATATTTTAAAAGTTTAAATGTAGAATTTTTCTATGCTAAGTTGCCATTACAACGATGTATAACTTTTTGAATTCGGCAAAAAAATGACTAAACTACGGCTATATTAAAAGGACATGCTTTCGACCCCCGAAAAAACCTCATCTTTGAAAGTCTTCAACTCTGTCAAATATTTTCCGATTTTAAAAAACTACATTTTTATTTGGTTTTTAGAATAAAATCTTTTATTTGGTATACAACTTATAAATAATATTAAAAAAAAAAAATTTTCGACCAGATTTTTTAAATTTTTACAGGGTACCCCCTGTTAAAAATTTCTAAAATTTGGTCGAAAATTTTTTTGTCCATATTTTAAAAGTTTAAATGTAGAATTTTTCTATGCTAAGTTGCCATTACAACGATGTATAACTTTTTGAATTCGGCAAAAAAATGACTAAACTACGGCTATATTAAAAGGACATGCTTTCGACCCCCGAAAAAACCTCATCTTTGAAAGTCTTCAACTCTGTCAAATATTTTCCGATTTTAAAAAACTACATTTTTATTTGGTTTTTAGAATAAAATCTTTTATTTGGTATACAACTTATAAATAATATTAAAAAAAATTTTCGACCAGATTTTTTAAATTTTTACAGGGTACCCCCTGTTAAAAATTTCTAAAATTTGGTCGAAAATTTTTTTGTCCATATTTTAAAAGTTTAAATGTAGAATTTATCTATGCTAAGTTGCCATTACAACGATGTATAACTTTTTGAATTCGGCAAAAAAATGACTAAACTACGGCTATATTAAAAGGACATGCTTTCGACCCCCGAAAAAACCTCATCTTTGAAAGTCTTCAACTCTGTCAAATATTTTCCGATTTTAAAAAACTACATTTTTATTTGGTTTTTAGAATAAAATCTTTTATTTGGTATACAACTTATAAATAATAAAAAAAAAATTTTCGACCAGATTTTTTAAATTTTTACAGGGTACCCCCTGTTAAAAATTTCTAAAATTTGGTCGAAAATTTTTTTGTCCATATTTTAAAAGTTTAAATGTAGAATTTTTCTATGCTAAGTTGCCATTACAACGATGTATAACTTTTTGAATTCGGCAAAAAAATGACTAACCTACGGCTATATTAAAAGGACATGCTTTCGACCCCCGAAAAAACCTCATCTTTGAAAGTCTTCAACTCTGTCAAATATTTTCCGATTTTAAAAAACTACATTTTTATTTGGTTTTTAGAATAAAATCTTTTATTTGGTATACAACTTATAAATAATATTCAAAAAAAAATTTTCGACCAGATTTTTTAAATTTTTACAGGGTACCCCCTGTTAAAAATTTCTAAAATTTGGTCGAAAATTTTTTTGTCCATATTTTAAAAGTTTAAATGTAGAATTTTTCTATGCTAAGTTGCCATTACAACGATGTATAACTTTTTGAATTCGGCAAAAAAATGACTAAACTACGGCTATATTAAAAGGACATGCTTTCGACCCCCGAAAAAACCTCATCTTTGAAAGTCTTCAACTCTGTCAAATATTTTCCGATTTTAAAAAACTACATTTTTATTTGGTTTTTAGAATAAAATCTTTTATTTGGTATACAACTTTATAAATAAAATCAAAAAAAAATTTTCGACCAGATTTTTTAAATTTTTACAGGGTACCCCCTGTTAAAAATTTCTAAAATTTGGTCGAAAATTTTTTTGTCCATATTTTAAAAGTTTAAATGTAGAATTTTTCTATGCTAAGTTGCCATTACAACGATGTATAACTTTTTGAATTCGGCAAAAAAATGACTAAACTACGGCTATATTAAAAGGACATGCTTTCGACCCCCGAAAAAACAAAACTCATCTTTGAAAGTCTTCAACTCTGTCAAATATTTTCCGATTTTAAAAAACTACATTTTTATTTGGTTTTTAGAATAAAATCTTTTATTTGGTATACAACTTTTAAATAAAATTAAAAAAAATTTTCGACCAGATTTTTTAAATTTTTACAGGGTACCCCCTGTTAAAAATTTCTAAAATTTGGTCGAAAATTTTTTTCCCCATTTTTTAAAAGTTTAAATGTAGAATTTATCCTATGCTAAGTTGCCATTACAACGATGTATAACTTTTTGAATTCGGCAAAAAAATGACTAAACCTACGGCTATATTAAAAGGACATGCTTTCGACCCCCGAAAAAACCTCATCTTTGAAAGTCTTCAACTCTGTCAAATATTTTCCGATTTTTAAAAAACTACATTTTTATTTGGTTTTTAGAATAAAATCTTTTATTTGGTATACAACTTTATAAATAATATTAAAAAAAAAAAATTTTCGACCAGATTTTTTAAATTTTTACAGGGTACCCCCTGTTAAAAATTTCTAAAATTTGGTCGAAAATTTTTTTGTCCATATTTTAAAAGTTTAAATGTAGAATTTTATCTATGCTAAGTTGCCATTACAACGATGTATAACTTTTTGAATTCGGCAAAAAAATGACTAAACTACGGCTATATTAAAAGGACATGCTTTCGACCCCCGAAAAAACCTCATCTTTGAAAGTCTTCAACTCTGTCAAATATTTTCCGATTTTAAAAAACTACATTTTTATTTGGTTTTTAGAATAAAATCTTTTATTTGGTATACAACTTTTAAATAATATTAAAAAAAAAATTTTCGACCAGATTTTTTAAATTTTTACAGGGTACCCCCTGTTAAAAATTTCTAAAATTTGGTCGAAAATTTTTTTGTCCATATTTTAAAAGTTTAAATGTAGAATTTTTCTATGCTAAGTTGCCATTACAACGATGTATAACTTTTTGAATTCGGCAAAAAAATGACTAAACTACGGCTATATTAAAAGGACATGCTTTCGACCCCCGAAAAAACCTCATCTTTGAAAGTCTTCAACTCTGTCAAATATTTTCCGATTTTAAAAAACTACATTTTTATTTGGTTTTTAGAATAAAATCTTTTATTTGGTATACAACTTATAAATAAAAATCAAAAAAAATTTTCGACCAGATTTTTTAAATTTTTACAGGGTACCCCCTGTTAAAAATTTCTAAAATTTGGTCGAAAATTTTTTTGTCCATATTTTAAAAGTTTGAATGTAGAATTTATCTATGCTAAGTTGCCATTACAACGATGTATAACTTTTTGAATTCGGCAAAAAAATGACTAAACTACGGCTATATTAAAAGGACATGCTTTCGACCCCCGAAAAAACCTCATCTTTGAAAGTCTTCAACTCTGTCAAATATTTTCCGATTTTAAAAAACTACATTTTTATTTGGTTTTTAGAATAAAATCTTTTATTTGGTATACAACTTTTAAATAATATCAAAAAAAAATTTTCGACCAGATTTTTTAAATTTTTACAGGGTACCCCCTGTTAAAAATTTCTAAAATTTGGTCGAAAATTTTTTTGTCCATATTTTAAAAGTTTAAATGTAGAATTTTTCTATGCTAAGTTGCCATTACAACGATGTATAACTTTTTGAATTCGGCTAAAAAATGACTAAACTACGGCTATATTAAAAGGACATGCTTTCGACCCCCGAAAAAACCTCATCTTTGAAAGTCTTCAACTCTGTCAAATATTTTCCGATTTTAAAAAACTACATTTTTATTTGGTTTTTAGAATAAAATCTTTTATTTGGTATACAACTTATAAATAAAATCAAAAAAAAATTTTCGACCAGATTTTTTAAATTTTTACAGGGTACCCCCTGTTAAAAATTTCTAAAATTTGGTCGAAAATTTTTTTGTCCATATTTTAAAAGTTTAAATGTAGAATTTATCTATGCTAAGTTGCCATTACAACGATGTATAACTTTTTGAATTCGGCAAAAAAATGACTAAACTACGGCTATATTAAAAGGACATGCTTTCGACCCCCGAAAAAACCTCATCTTTGAAAGTCTTCAACTCTGTCAAATATTTTCCGATTTTAAAAAACTACATTTTTATTTGGTTTTTAGAATAAAATCTTTTATTTGGTATACAACTTTTAAATAAATATAAAAAAAAAATTTTCGACCAGATTTTTTAAATTTTTACAGGGTACCCCCTGTTAAAAATTTCTAAAATTTGGTCGAAAATTTTTTTGTCCATATTTTAAAAGTTTAAATGTAGAATTTTTCTATGCTAAGTTGCCATTACAACGATGTATAACTTTTTGAATTCGGCTAAAAAAATGACTAAACTACGGCTATATTAAAAGGACATGCTTTCGACCCCCGAAAAAACCTCATCTTTGAAAGTCTTCAACTCTGTCAAATATTTTCCGATTTTAAAAAACTACATTTTTATTTGGTTTTTAGAATAAAATCTTTTATTTGGTATACAACTTATAAATAATATCAAAAAAAAATTTTCGACCAGATTTTTTAAATTTTTACAGGGTACCCCCTGTTAAAAATTTCTAAAATTTGGTCGAAAATTTTTTTGTCCATATTTTAAAAGTTTAAATGTAGAATTTATCTATGCTAAGTTGCCATTACAACGATGTATAACTTTTTGAATTCGGCAAAAAAATGACTAACCTACGGCTATATTAAAAGGACATGCTTTCGACCCCCGAAAAAACCTCATCTTTGAAAGTCTTCAACTCTGTCAAATATTTTCCGATTTTAAAAAACTACATTTTTATTTGGTTTTTAGAATAAAATCTTTTATTTGGTATACAACTTTTAAATAAAATCAAAAAAAAATTTTCGACCAGATTTTTTAAATTTTTACAGGGTACCCCCTGTTAAAAATTTCTAAAATTTGGTCGAAAATTTTTTTGTCCATATTTTAAAAGTTTAAATGTAGAATTTTTCTATGCTAAGTTGCCATTACAACGATGTATAACTTTTTGAATTCGGCAAAAAAATGACTAAACTACGGCTATATTAAAAGGACATGCTTTCGACCCCCGAAAAAACCTCATCTTTGAAAGTCTTCAACTCTGTCAAATATTTTCCGATTTTAAAAAACTACATTTTTATTTGGTTTTTAGAATAAAATCTTTTATTTGGTATACAACTTTTAAATAATATTAAAAAAAAATTTTCGACCAGATTTTTTAAATTTTTACAGGGTACCCCCTGTTAAAAATTTCTAAAATTTGGTCAAAAAATTTTTTTGTCCATATTTTAAAAGTTTAAATGTAGAATTTTTCTATGCTAAGTTGCCATTACAACGATGTATAACTTTTTGAATTCGGCAAAAAAATGACTAAACTACGGCTATATTAAAAGGACATGCTTTCGACCCCCGAAAAAACCTCATCTTTGAAAGTCTTCAACTCTGTCAAATATTTTCCGATTTTAAAAAACTACATTTTTATTTGGTTTTTAGAATAAAATCTTTTATTTGGTATACAACTTTTAAATAAAATAAAAAAAAATTTTCGACCAGATTTTTTAAATTTTTACAGGGTACCCCCTGTTAAAAATTTCTAAAATTTGGTCGAAAATTTTTTTGTCCATATTTTAAAAGTTTAAATGTAGAATTTTTCTATGCTAAGTTGCCATTACAACGATGTATAACTTTTTGAATTCGGCAAAAAAATGACTAAACTACGGCTATATTAAAAGGACATGCTTTCGACCCCCGAAAAAACCTCATCTTTGAAAGTCTTCAACTCTGTCAAATATTTTCCGATTTTAAAAAACTACATTTTTATTTGGTTTTTAGAATAAAATCTTTTATTTGGTATACAACTTATAAATAATATTAAAAAAAAATTTTCGACCAGATTTTTTAAATTTTTACAGGGTACCCCCTGTTAAAAATTTCTAAAATTTGGTCGAAAATTTTTTTGTCCATATTTTAAAAGTTTAAATGTAGAATTTTTCTATGCTAAGTTGCCATTACAACGATGTATAACTTTTTGAATTCGGCAAAAAAATGACTAAACTACGGCTATATTAAAAGGACATGCTTTCGACCCCCGAAAAAACCTCATCTTTGAAAGTCTTCAACTCTGTCAAATATTTTCCGATTTTAAAAAACTACATTTTTATTTGGTTTTTAGAATAAAATCTTTTATTTGGTATACAACTTTTAAATAATATAAAAAAAATTTTCGACCAGATTTTTTAAATTTTTACAGGGTACCCCCTGTTAAAAATTTCTAAAATTTGGTCGAAAATTTTTTTGTCCATATTTTAAAAGTTTAAATGTAGAATTTTTCTATGCTAAGTTGCCATTACAACGATGTATAACTTTTTGAATTCGGAAAAAAATGCTAAAATTTAAACTACGGCTATATTAAAAGGACATGCTTTCGACCCCCGAAAAAACCTCATCTTTGAAAGTCTTCAACTCTGTCAAATATTTTCCGATTTTAAAAAACTACATTTTTATTTGGTTTTTAGAATAAAATCTTTTATTTGGTATACAACTTTTAAATAAAATAAAAAAAAATTTTCGACCAGATTTTTTAAATTTTTACAGGGTACCCCCTGTTAAAAATTTCTAAAATTTGGTCGAAAATTTTTTTGTCCATATTTTAAAAGTTTAAATGTAGAATTTTTCTATGCTAAGTTGCCATTACAACGATGTATAACTTTTTGAATTCGGCAAAAAAATGACTAAACTACGGCTATATTAAAAGGACATGCTTTCGACCCCCGAAAAAACCTCATCTTTGAAAGTCTTCAACTCTGTCAAATATTTTCCGATTTTAAAAAACTACATTTTTATTTGGTTTTTAGAATAAAATCTTTTATTTGGTATACAACTTTTAAATAATATCAAAAAAAAATTTTCGACCAGATTTTTTAAATTTTTACAGGGTACCCCCTGTTAAAAATTTCTAAAATTTGGTCGAAAATTTTTTTGTCCATATTTTAAAAGTTTTAATGTAGAATTTATCTATGCTAAGTTGCCATTACAACGATGTATAACTTTTTGAATTCGGCAAAAAAATGACTAAACTACGGCTATATTAAAAGGACATGCTTTCGACCCCCGAAAAAACCTCATCTTTGAAAGTCTTCAACTCTGTCAAATATTTTCCGATTTTAAAAAACTACATTTTTATTTGGTTTTTAGAATAAAATCTTTTATTTGGTATACAACTTATAAATAATATAAAAAAAAATTTTCGACCAGATTTTTTAAATTTTTACAGGGTACCCCCTGTTAAAAATTTCTAAAATTTGGTCGAAAATTTTTTTGTCCATATTTTAAAAGTTTAAATGTAGAATTTTATCTATGCTAAGTTGCCATTACAACGATGTATAACTTTTTGAATTCGGCAAAAAAATGACTAAACTACGGCTATATTAAAAGGACATGCTTTCGACCCCCGAAAAAACCTCATCTTTGAAAGTCTTCAACTCTGTCAAATATTTTCCGATTTTAAAAAACTACATTTTTATTTGGTTTTTAGAATAAAATCTTTTATTTGGTATACAACTTATAAATAATAAAAAAAAAATTTTCGACCAGATTTTTTAAATTTTTACAGGGTACCCCCTGTTAAAAATTTCTAAAATTTGGTCGAAAATTTTTTTGTCCATATTTTAAAAGTTTAAATGTAGAATTTTTCTATGCTAAGTTGCCATTACAACGATGTATAACTTTTTGAATTCGGCAAAAAAATGACTAAACTACGGCTATATTAAAAGGACATGCTTTCGACCCCCGAAAAAACCTCATCTTTGAAAGTCTTCAACTCTGTCAAATATTTTCCGATTTTAAAAAACTACATTTTTATTTGGTTTTTAGAATAAAATCTTTTATTTGGTATACAACTTATAAATAATATCAAAAAAAAATTTTCGACCAGATTTTTTAAATTTTTACAGGGTACCCCCTGTTAAAAATTTCTAAAATTTGGTCGAAAATTTTTTTGTCCATATTTTAAAAGTTTAAATGTAGAATTTTTCTATGCTAAGTTGCCATTACAACGATGTATAACTTTTTGAATTCGGCAAAAAAATGACTAAACTACGGCTATATTAAAAGGACATGCTTTCGACCCCCGAAAAAACCTCATCTTTGAAAGTCTTCAACTCTGTCAAATATTTTCCGATTTTAAAAAACTACATTTTTATTTGGTTTTTAGAATAAAATCTTTTATTTGGTATACAACTTATAAATAAAATATTTAAAAAAAAATTTTCGACCAGATTTTTTAAATTTTTACAGGGTACCCCCTGTTAAAAATTTCTAAAATTTGGTCGAAAATTTTTTTGTCCATATTTTAAAAGTTTGAATGTAGAATTTTTTTATGCTAAGTTGCCATTACAACGATGTATAACTTTTTGAATTCGGCAAAAATAATAGGACTAATTAAAAGGCCATGCTTTACCGAAAAACCTAATTTTGAAAGGCTTTTTAATTTTTTTCCGATTTTAAAAAACTATTTTTATTTGGTTTTTAGAATAAAATCTTTTATTTGGTATACAACTTTTAAAATAAATTAAAAAAATTCGACCAGATTTTTTATTTTCGGTCCCCTGTTAAAATTTTAATTTGGTAATTTTTTATTTAAAGTTTAATGTAGAATTTTCTATGCTAAGTTGCCATTACAACGATGTATAACTTTTTGAATTCGGTAAAAATAAAAAAAGACTAAACTACGGCTATATTAAAAGGACATGCTTTCGACCCCCGAAAAAACCTCATCTTTGAAAGTCTTCAACTCTGTCAAATATTTTCCGATTTTAAAAAACTACATTTTTATTTGGTTTTTAGAATAAAATCTTTTATTTGGTATACAACTTATAAATAATATAAAAAAAAATTTTCGACCAGATTTTTTAAATTTTTACAGGGTACCCCCTGTTAAAAATTTCTAAAATTTGGTCGAAAATTTTTTTGTCCATATTTTAAAAGTTTAAATGTAGAATTTTATCTATGCTAAGTTGCCATTACAACGATGTATAACTTTTTGAATTCGGCAAAAAAATGACTAAACTACGGCTATATTAAAAGGACATGCTTTCGACCCCCGAAAAAACCTCATCTTTGAAAGTCTTCAACTCTGTCAAATATTTTCCGATTTTAAAAAACTACATTTTTATTTGGTTTTTAGAATAAAATCTTTTATTTGGTATACAACTTATAAATAATATAAAAAAAATTTTCGACCAGATTTTTTAAATTTTTACAGGGTACCCCCTGTTAAAAATTTCTAAAATTTGGTCGAAAATTTTTTTGTCCATATTTTAAAAGTTTAAATGTAGAATTTTTCTATGCTAAGTTGCCATTACAACGATGTATAACTTTTTGAATTCGGCAAAAAAATGACTAAACTACGGCTATATTAAAAGGACATGCTTTCGACCCCCGAAAAAACCTCATCTTTGAAAGTCTTCAACTCTGTCAAATATTTTCCGATTTTAAAAAACTACATTTTTATTTGGTTTTTAGAATAAAATCTTTTATTTGGTATACAACTTATAAATAATATTAAAAAAAATTTTCGACCAGATTTTTTAAATTTTTACAGGGTACCCCCTGTTAAAAATTTCTAAAATTTGGTCGAAAATTTTTTTGTCCATATTTTAAAAGTTTAAATGTAGAATTTTTCTATGCTAAGTTGCCATTACAACGATGTATAACTTTTTGAATTCGGCAAAAAAATGACTAAACTACGGCTATATTAAAAGGACATGCTTTCGACCCCCGAAAAAAACCTCATCTTTGAAAGTCTTCAACTCTGTCAAATATTTTCCGATTTTAAAAAACTACATTTTTATTTGGTTTTTAGAATAAAATCTTTTATTTGGTATACAACTTTTAAATAAAATAAAAAAAAATTTTCGACCAGATTTTTTAAATTTTTACAGGGTACCCCCTGTTAAAAATTTCTAAAATTTGGTCGAAAATTTTTTTGTCCATATTTTAAAAGTTTAAATGTAGAATTTTTCTATGCTAAGTTGCCATTACAACGATGTATAACTTTTTGAATTCGGCAAAAAAATGACTAAACTACGGCTATATTAAAAGGACATGCTTTCGACCCCCGAAAAAACCTCATCTTTGAAAGTCTTCAACTCTGTCAAATATTTTCCGATTTTAAAAAACTACATTTTTATTTGGTTTTTAGAATAAAATCTTTTATTTGGTATACAACTTTTAAATAATATTAAAAAAAATTTTCGACCAGATTTTTTAAATTTTTACAGGGTACCCCCTGTTAAAAATTTCTAAAATTTGGTCGAAAATTTTTTTGTCCATATTTTAAAAGTTTAAATGTAGAATTTTTCTATGCTAAGTTGCCATTACAACGATGTATAACTTTTTGAATTCGGCAAAAAAATGACTAAACTACGGCTATATTAAAAGGACATGCTTTCGACCCCCGAAAAAACCTCATCTTTGAAAGTCTTCAACTCTGTCAAATATTTTCCGATTTTAAAAAACTACATTTTTATTTGGTTTTTAGAATAAAATCTTTTATTTGGTATACAACTTTTAAATAAATATTAAAAAAAAATTTTCGACCAGATTTTTTAAATTTTTACAGGGTACCCCCTGTTAAAAATTTCTAAAATTTGGTCGAAAATTTTTTTGTCCATATTTTAAAAGTTTAAATGTAGAATTTTTCTATGCTAAGTTGCCATTACAACGATGTATAACTTTTTGAATTCGGCAAAAAAATGACTAAACTACGGCTATATTAAAAGGACATGCTTTCGACCCCCGAAAAAACCTCATCTTTGAAAGTCTTCAACTCTGTCAAATATTTTCCGATTTTAAAAAACTACATTTTTATTTGGTTTTTAGAATAAAATCTTTTATTTGGTATACAACTTTTAAATAAAATAAAAAAAATTTTCGACCAGATTTTTTAAATTTTTACAGGGTACCCCCTGTTAAAAATTTCTAAAATTTGGTCGAAAATTTTTTTGTCCATATTTTAAAAGTTTAAATGTAGAATTTTTCTATGCTAAGTTGCCATTACAACGATGTATAACTTTTTGAATTCGGCAAAAAAATGACTAACCTACGGCTATATTAAAAGGACATGCTTTCGACCCCCGAAAAAACCTCATCTTTGAAAGTCTTCAACTCTGTCAAATATTTTCCGATTTTAAAAAACTACATTTTTATTTGGTTTTTAGAATAAAATCTTTTATTTGGTATACAACTTATAAATAAAATCAAAAAAAAATTTTCGACCAGATTTTTTAAATTTTTACAGGGTAGGGCCCCCTGTTAAAAATTTCTAAAATTTGGTCGAAAATTTTTTTGTCCATATTTTAAAAGTTTAAATGTAGAATTTTTCTATGCTAAGTTGCCATTACAACGATGTATAACTTTTTGAATTCGGCAAAAAAATGACTAAACTACGGCTATATTAAAAGGACATGCTTTCGACCCCCGAAAAAACCTCATCTTTGAAAGTCTTCAACTCTGTCAAATATTTTCCGATTTTAAAAAACTACATTTTTATTTGGTTTTTAGAATAAAATCTTTTATTTGGTATACAACTTATAAATAATATAAAAAAAAATTTTCGACCAGATTTTTTAAATTTTTACAGGGTACCCCCTGTTAAAAATTTCTAAAATTTGGTCGAAAATTTTTTTGTCCATATTTTAAAAGTTTAAATGTAGAATTTTTCTATGCTAAGTTGCCATTACAACGATGTATAACTTTTTGAATTCGGCAAAAAAATGACTAAACTACGGCTATATTAAAAGGACATGCTTTCGACCCCCGAAAAAACCTCATCTTTGAAAGTCTTCAACTCTGTCAAATATTTTCCGATTTTAAAAAACTACATTTTTATTTGGTTTTTAGAATAAAATCTTTTATTTGGTATACAACTTTTAAATAATAAAAAAAAATTTTCGACCAGATTTTTTAAATTTTTACAGGGTACCCCCTGTTAAAAATTTCTAAAATTTGGTCGAAAAATTTTTTTGTCCATATTTTAAAAGTTTAAATGTAGAATTTATCTATGCTAAGTTGCCATTACAACGATGTATAACTTTTTGAATTCGGCAAAAAAATGACTAAACTACGGCTATATTAAAAGGACATGCTTTCGACCCCCGAAAAAACCTCATCTTTGAAAGTCTTCAACTCTGTCAAATATTTTCCGATTTTAAAAAACTACATTTTTATTTGGTTTTTAGAATAAAATCTTTTATTTGGTATACAACTTTATAAATAAAATCAAAAAAAAAATTTTCGACCAGATTTTTTAAATTTTTACAGGGTACCCCCTGTTAAAAATTTCTAAAATTTGGTCGAAAATTTTTTTGTCCATATTTTAAAAGTTTAAATGTAGAATTTTTCTATGCTAAGTTGCCATTACAACGATGTATAACTTTTTGAATTCGGCAAAAAAATGACTAAACTACGGCTATATTAAAAGGACATGCTTTCGACCCCCGAAAAAACCTCATCTTTGAAAGTCTTCAACTCTGTCAAATATTTTCCGATTTTAAAAAACTACATTTTTATTTGGTTTTTAGAATAAAATCTTTTATTTGGTATACAACTTATAAATAATATCAAAAAAAAATTTTCGACCAGATTTTTTAAATTTTTACAGGGTACCCCCTGTTAAAAATTTCTAAAATTTGGTCGAAAATTTTTTTGTCCATATTTTAAAAGTTTAAATGTAGAATTTTTCTATGCTAAGTTGCCATTACAACGATGTATAACTTTTTGAATTCGGCAAAAAAATGACTAAACTACGGCTATATTAAAAGGACATGCTTTCGACCCCCAAAAAACCTCATCTTTGAAAGTCTTCAACTCTGTCAAATATTTTCCGATTTTAAAAAACTACATTTTTATTTGGTTTTTAGAATAAAATCTTTTATTTGGTATACAACTTATAAATAAAATTTTAAAAAAAAAATTTTCGACCAGATTTTTTAAATTTTTACAGGGTACCCCCTGTTAAAAATTTCTAAAATTTGGTCGAAAATTTTTTTGTCCATATTTTAAAAGTTTAAATGTAGAATTTTTCTATGCTAAGTTGCCATTACAACGATGTATAACTTTTTGAATTCGGCAAAAAAAATGACTAAACTACGGCTATATTAAAAGGACATGCTTTCGACCCCCGAAAAAACCTCATCTTTGAAAGTCTTCAACTCTGTCAAATATTTTCCGATTTTAAAAAACTACATTTTTATTTGGTTTTTAGAATAAAATCTTTTATTTGGTATACAACTTATAAATAAAATCAAAAAAAATTTTCGACCAGATTTTTTAAATTTTTACAGGGTACCCCCTGTTAAAAATTTCTAAAATTTGGTCGAAAATTTTTTTGTCCATATTTTAAAAGTTTAAATGTAGAATTTTTCTATGCTAAGTTGCCATTACAACGATGTATAACTTTTTGAATTCGGCAAAAAAAATGACTAAACTACGGCTATATTAAAAGGACATGCTTTCGACCCCCGAAAAAACCTCATCTTTGAAAGTCTTCAACTCTGTCAAATATTTTCCGATTTTAAAAAACTACATTTTTATTTGGTTTTTAGAATAAAATCTTTTATTTGGTATACAACTTATA
>JAEIGI010000158.1:0-63959 GCA_018903615.1 Drosophila neocordata
TTCATATTTAAATACATAAAATTATAAAAATCGATATCCATATCCATATAGATATCCATATAGATAGCCATATAGATATCCTTATAGATCCATATCGATATCGACGTAGATATCCATATAGATATCCATATAGATATCCATATCGCTATCCATATCAAAATCGACATCGAAATCCATATCGATATCCAAATCTAAATATATCCATATATCCATAACGATATACATATCGACATCCACATCGATATATATATCGATATCCATATCGATCCATATCGATATCCATATCGATATCCATATCGATATCCATATCGATATCCATATCGATATCCATATCGATATCCATATCGATATCCATATCGATATCCATATCGATATCCATATCGATATCCATATCGATATCCATATCGATATCCATATCGATATCCATATCAATATCCATATCGATATCCAAATCAATACACATATCGATATCCATATCGATATCCATTTTGATATCCATATAGATATACATATGGATATCCATATCGATTACTCTATCGATATTCATATTTAAATACATAACATTATAAAAATCGATATCCATATCCATATAGATATCCATATAGATATCCATATAGATAGCCATATAGATATCCTTATAGATATCCATATCGCTATCCATATCAAAATCGATATCGAAATCCATATCGATATCCATATCTATATATATCCATATATCCATATATGCATATCGATATACATATCGATATTCATATCGATATATAGATCGATATCCATATCGATATCCATATCGATATCCATATCGATATCCATATAGATCCATATTGATATCCATATCGATATCCATATCCATATCGATATCCATATCGATACACATAACGATATCCATATCGATAAATATCGAAATCCACATTGATATCCATATCCATATTGATATCCATATCGATATCCATATCGATGTCCATATCATTATCCATATCGATATCCATATCGATATCGAAATCGAAATCGATATCCATATCGATATCCAAATCGATGTCCATATCCATATCGATATCCATATCGATATCCACATCAATATCCATATCGATACCCATATCGATATACATATCGATATACATATCAATATCCATATCGATATCCAAACAGATAAACATATAGATATGTATATCCCTATCCATATCAATATCAACATCGATATCCATATCGATATCCAAATCGATATCCATATCGATATCCATATCGCTATCGATATCGATATCCATATCGCTATCGATATCGATATCCGGATTGTTATCCATATCGATATCCAAATCCATATCCATATCCATAGTCATATCGATATCCATATCGATATCCATATCGATATCGATATGTATATCGATCTCCATCTCGATATCCAAATCGAAATGCATATTGATATATTCATATAGTCATATCCACATCGGGTTTCATGTCGATATCCATATAGATATACATATGGATATCCATATCGATTACTCTATCGATATTCATACTTAAATACATAACATTTTAAAAATCGATATCCATATCCATATAGATATCCACATAGATATCCATATAGATAGCCATATAGATATCCTTATAGATATCCATATATATCCATATCGATATCCATATCGATATCCATATCGATATCCATATCGATATCCATATCGATATCCATATCGATATCCATGTTGATATCCATATCGATGTCGACATCAATATTCATATCGATATCCATATCGATATTTATATCGATCTCCATATCGATATCCAAATCGATGTCCACATTGATATCCATATAGATATACATATAGATATGCATATCGCTGTCTATATCAAAAGCCACTTCGAAATCCACATCGATATCCATCTCCATATCCATATCGGGTTCCATATCAATATCCATAGAGATATATACATGGATATCCATATCGATTACTCTATCGATATTCATATCTATATACATAACATTATACAAATCGATATCCATATCTATATCCATATAGATATCCATATAGATAACCATAAAGATATCCATATAGATATCCATATCGTTATCCAAATAGATATACATATAGATATGCATATCCCTATCCATTTCAATATCGACATTGAAATCTATATCTATATCGATATCCATATCGATATCCGAAGCGATATCCATATCGATATCCATATCGATATCCATATCGACATCCAAGTCGATATCCATATCGATATCCATATCGATATACATACACGATATCGATACATCCATATCATTATCCATATCGATATCCATATCGATATCGAAAACGATATCCATATCGATATCCAAATCGATGCCCACATTGATATCCATATAGATATGCATATCGCTATCTATATCGAAATCGACTTCGAAATCCACATCGATATCCATATCGATAACCATATCGATATTCATATCGATATATATATCGACATTCATATCGATACATATATCGATATCTATATCGGTATTCATATGGATATCCACATCGATTACTATATCGATCCATAACGATATCCATGTCGATATCCATATCGATATCCATGTCGATATCCATATCGATATCCATATCGATATCCATATCGATATCCATATCGATAATCATAGCGATATCCATATCTATCCATATCGATATCCATATCGATATCCTTATCTATATCGATAGCCATATCGATATCCATATCGAAATCCATATCGATATCCATATCGATATCCATATCCATATCGATATCCATATCGATCTCCATATCGATATCCATATCGATATCCATATCGATATCCATATCGATATCTATATTGATATCCACATCGATACCCATATCGATATCCATATCGATATCCATTTCGATCCATATCGAAATCCACATTGATATCCATATCGGTAGACATATTGTTATCCATATCGATATGGATAACGATATCCAAATCGATATCCATATCGATATGCATATCGATATCCATATCGATATACATATAGATATGCATATCGCTATCTATATCAAAATCCACTTCGAAATCCACATCGATATCCATATCGATATCCATATCGATATTCATATCGATATCCATATCGATATTCATATCGATATATATATCAATATCCATATCGGTATCCAAATGGATATCCACATCGATTACTATATCGATATCCATATCGATCCATATCGAAATCCACATTGATATCCATATCGGTATACATATTGTTATCCATATCGATATCCAAATCGATATCCATATCGATATACATATCGATATCCATATCGATATCCATATCGATATCCATATCGATATCCATATCGATATCCATATCGATATCCATATCGATATCCATATCGATATCCATATCGATATCCATATCGATATTCATAGCGATATCCATATCTATCCATATCGATATCCATATCCATATCGATATCCATATCGATATCCATATCGATATCCATATCGATATTCATAGCGATATCCATATCTATCCATATCGATATCCATATCCATATCCATTTCGATATCCATATCGATATCCATATCGATATCCATATCGATATTCATAGCGATATCCATATCTATCCATATCGATATCCATATCCATATCCATATCCATATCGATATCCATATCGATATCCATATCGATATCCATAGCGATATCCATATCTATCCATATCGATATCCATATCCATATCCATATCGATATCCATATCGAGCCATATCGATAGCCATGTCGATATCCATATCGATATCCATTTCGATATCCATTTCGATATCCATATCGATATTCATAGCGATATCCATATCTATTCATATCGATATCCATATCGATATCCATATCGATATCTATATCGATATCCATATCGATATTCATAGCGATATCCATATCTATCCATATCGATATCCATATCCATATCGATATCCATGTCGATATTCATATCGTTATCCATATCGATATTCATAGCCATATCCTTATCTATCCATATCGATATCCATATCCATATCCATATCGATATCCATATTGATATCCATATCGATATCCATTTCGATATCCATATCGATATTCATAGCGATATCCATATCGAAATCCACATTGATATCCATATCGATATCCATATCAATATCCATATCGATATCCATATCGATATCCTTATCTTTATCCATATCGATATCCATATCGTTATCCATATCGATATTCATAGCGAAATCCATATCTATCCATATATATATATATATCGACATTCATATCGATACATATATCGATATCTATATCGGTATTCATATGGATATCCACATCGATTACTATATCGATCCATATCGATATCCATATCGATCCATATCGATATCCATGTCGATAGCCATATCGATATCCATGTCGATAGCCATATCGATATCCATATCGATATCCATATCGATATCCATATCGATATTCATAGCGATATCCATATCTATCCATATCGATATCCATATCGATATCCATATCGATATCCATATCGATATCCATATCGATATCCATATCGATATCCACATCGATAACCATATCCACATCGATATCCATATCGATCCATATGGATATCCATATCGATCCATATCGATATCCATGTCGATATCCATATTGATATCCATATCGATATCCATATCGATGTTCATAGCGATATCCATATCCATATCCATATCCACATCGAAATCCATATCGATATCCATATCGATATCCATATCGATATCCATGTTGATATCCATATCGATGTCGACATCGATATTCATATCGATATCCATATCGATATTTATATCGATATCCATATCGATATCCAAATCGATGTCCACATTGATATCCATATAGATATACATATAGATATGCATATCGCTGTCTATATCAAAAGCCACTTCGAAATCCACATCGATATCCATATCGATATCCATATCGATATCCATATCGATATCCATATCGATATCCATATCGATATCCATATCGATATCCATATCGATATCCATATCGATATCCATATCGATATTCATATCGATATATATATCGATATCCATATCAGTATCCATATGGATATCCACATCGATTACTATATCGATAACCATATTGATAATCCCATCGATATACATAAGATTATCCAAATCGACATCCAAATCCGACATTATCCAAATCCATATCGATATCCATGTCGATATCCATATCCATATCGATATCCATATCGATATCCATATCCATATCCATATCGATATCCATATCGATATCTATGTCGACATCGATATCCATATCGATATCCATATCGCTATCTATATCAATTTCCACTTCGAAATCCACATCGATATCCATATCGATATCCATATCGATATTCATATCGATATATATATCGATATCCATATCGGTATCCATATGGATATCCACATCGATTACTATATCGATTACCATATCAATAATCCCATCGATATACATAAGATTATCCAAATCGACATCCATAACATTACCCAAATTGGCATCCATTTCGATATTCATATCGATAAAAATAGCGATATCCATCTCGATATCCAAATCGATATCCATCTCCATATCCATATCGGGTTCCATATCGATATCCATATCGATTACTCTATCGATATTCATATCTATATACATAACATTATACAAATCGATATCCATATCTATATCCATATAGATATCCATATAGATATCCATAAAGATATCCATATAGATATCCATATCGTTATCGAAATAGATATACATATAGATATGCATATCCCTATCCATATCAATATCGACATTGAAATCTATATCGATATCGATATCCATGTCGATATCCATATCGATATCCAAAGCGATATTTATATCCACATCCACAGCGATATCCATATCCATATCCATATCATATCCATATCGATATCCATATCGATATCCATATCGATATACATACACGATATCGATACATATATCGATATCCATATCGATTTCCATATCGATATGTATATCGATATCCATATCGATATCCATATCGATATCCCTATCGATAACCATATCGATATCCATATCGATATCCATATCGATATCCATATCGATATCCATATCGATATCCATATCGATATCCATATCGATATCCATATCGATATCCATATCGATATCCATATCGATATCCAAATCGATATGCATATTGATATCCATCTTCATATCCATATCGGGTTTCATATCGATATCCATATAAATATCCATATCGATATCCATATCGATATCCATATCGATATCCATATCGATATCCATATCGATATCCATATCGATATCCATATCGATATCCATATCGATATCCATATCGATATCCATATCGATATCCATATCGATATCCAAATCGATATGCATATTGATATCCAACTTCATATCCATATCGGGTTTCATATCGATATCCATATAGATATACATATGGATATCCATATCGATTACTCTATCGATATTATAGATATCCATATAGATAGCCATATAGATATCCTTATAGATATCCATATCGCTATCCATATCAAAATCGACATCGAAATCCATATCGATATCCATATCTATATATATCCATATATCCATATCGATATACATATCGATATCCATATCGATATCCATATCGATATCCATATCGATATCCATATCGATGTATATATCGATATCCATATCGGTATCCATATGGATATCCACATCGATTACTATATCGATTACCATATCAATAATCCATATCGATATTCATAAGATTATCCAAATCGACATCCATAATCTTTATCCAAATCCATATCGATATCCATATCGATATCCATATCGATATCCATATCGATATCCATATCGATATCCATATCGATATCCATATCGATATCCATATCGATATCCATATCGATATTCATATGCGATATCCATATCGATATCCATATCGATATCCATATCGATATCTATATCGATATCCATGTTGATATCCATACCGACGTCGACATCGATATCCATATCGATATCCACATCGATATCCAAATCGATGTCCACATTGATATCCATATAGATATACATATAGATATGCATATCGCTATCTATATCAAAATCCACTTCGAAATCCACATCGATATCCATATCGATATCCATATCGATATTCATTTCGATATATCTATCGATATCCATATCGGTATCCATACGGATATCCACATCGATTACTATATCGATTACCATATCGATATCCATATCGATCCATATCGAAATCCACATTGCTATCCATATCTGTATACATATTGTTATCCATATCGATATCCAAATCGATATCCATATCGATATACATATCGATATCCATATCGATATCCATATCGATATCCATATCGATATCCATATGGTTATCCATATCGATATACATATAGATATCCATATCGATATCCAAATCGATAACCATATCGATATCCAAATCGATATCCATATCGATATCTACATCGATATCCATATCGATATCCATATCGATATCGATATCGATATCCATATCGATATTCATAGCGATATTTATATCTATCCATATCGATATCCATATCGATCCATATCGATAGCCATGTCGATATCCATATCGATATCCATTTCGATATTCATATCGATATCCATATCGATCCATATCGATAGCCATGTCGATATCCATATCGATATCCATTTCGATATTCATATCGATATTCATAGCGATATCCATATCTATCCATATCGATATCCATATCCATATCCATATCGATATCCATATCGATATCCATATCGATATCCATATCGTTATACATATCGATATTCATAGCGATATCCGTATCTATCCATATCGATATCCATAACGATATTCATAGCGATATCCATATCTATCCATATCGATATCCATATCCACATCGATATCCATATCGATATCCATATCGATATCCATATCGATATCCATATCGATATCCATATCGTTATCCATATCGATATTCATAGCCATATCCATATCTATCCATATCGATATCCATATCCATATCCATATCGATATCCATATCGATATCCATATCGATATCCATATCGATATCCATATCGATATCCATATCGATATCCATATCGATATCCATATCGATATCCATATCGATATCCATATCGATATCCGATATCGATACATATATCGATATCGATATCGATATCCATATCGATATCGATATCGGTATATCGATATTTATCCATATCGATATCCATATCGATATCCATATCGATATCCATATCGATATCCATATCCATATCTCATATCGATATCCATATCGATATCCATATCGATATCCATATCGATATCCATATCGATATCCATATCGATATCCATATCGATATCCATATCGATATCCATATCGATATCCATATCGATATCCATATCGATATTCATATCGATATCCATATCGATATCCATATCGATATCGATATGATATCCATATCGATATCCATATCGATATCCATATCGATATCCATATCGATATCCATATCAATATCCATAGCGATATCCATATCGATACACATATCGATATCCAGATTTTTTATCCATACCGATATCTAAATCGATATCCATATCGATATCCATATCGATATCGATATCGATATCCATATCGATATCCATATCGATATCCATATCGAATGCATATTAATATATTCGATATTCATATCGATATCGTTCATATCGATATCGATATGGATATCCATATGGATATCCATATCGATTACTATATCGATATTCCATACTTAAATACATAACATTATCCAAATCGATATCCATATCGATATCAATATCGATATCCATATCGATATCCATATGGATATCGATATCGATATCCATATCCATATCGATATCCATATCGATATCCATATCGATATACATATCGATATCCATATCGATATCCATATCGATATCCGTATCAATATCCATATCGATATCCAAATTGATACATATGTCGTTATCCATATCGATATCCAAATCGATATCCATATTGATATACATATCGATATCCATATCGATATGGATATCGATATCCATATCGGTATCCATATGGATATCCACATCGATTACTATATCGATTACCGTATCAATAATCCCATCGATATACATAAGATTATCCAAATCGACATCCATAACATTACCCAAATTGGCATCCATTTCGATATTCATATCGATAAAAATAGCGATATCCATCTCGATATCCAAATCGATATCCAGCTCCATATCCATATCGGGTTCCATATCGATTACTCTATCGATATTCATATCTATATACATAACATTATACAAATCGATATCCATATCTATATCCATATAGATATCCATATAGATATCCATAAAGATATCCATATAGATATCCATATCGTTATCCAAATAGATATACATATAGATATGCATATCCTTATCCATATCAATATCGACATTGAAATCTATATCGATATCGATGTCCATATCGATATCCATATCGATATCCAAAGCGATGTCTATATCGACATCCACAGCGATATCCATATCGACATCCAAATCGATATCCATATCGATATCCATCTCGATATCCATATCGATATACATACACGATATCGATACATATATCGATATCCATATCGATTTCCATATCGATATGCATATCGATATCCATATCGATATCCATATCGATATCCATATCGATATCCATTCCGATATCCATATCGATATCCATATCAATATCCATTTCGATATCCGTATCGATATCCATATCGATATCCATATAGACATCCAAATCGATATGCATATTGATATCCATCTTCATATCCAAATCGGGTTCATTATCGATATCCATATAAATATCCATATCGATATCCATATCGATATCCATATCGATATCCATATCGATATCCATATCGATATCCATATCGATATCCATATCGATATCCATATCGATATCCATATCGATATCCATATCGATATCCATATCGATATCCAAATCGATATGCATATTGATATCCAACTTCATATCCATATCGGGTTTCATATCGATATCCATATAGATATACATATGGATATCCATATCGATTACTCTATCGATATTATAGATATCCATATAGATAGCCATATAGATATCCTTATAGATATCCATATCGCTATCTATATCAAAATCGACATCGAAATCCATATCGATATCCATATCTATATATATCCATATATCCATATCGATATACATATCGATATCCATATCGATATCCATATCGATATCCATATCGATGTATATATCGATATCCATATCGGTATCCATATGGATATCCACATCGATTACTATATCGATTACCATATCAATAATCCCATCGATATTCATAAGATTATCCAAATCGACATCCATAACTTTATCCAAATCCATATCGATATCCATGTCGATATCCATATCGATATCCATATCGATATCCATATCGATATCCATATCGATATCCATATCGATATCCATATCGATATCCATATCGATATTCAATGCGATATCCATATCTATCCATATCGATATCCATATCCATATCTATATCGATATCCATGTTGATATCCATATCGACGTCGACATCGATATCCATATCGATATCCACATCGATATCCAAATCGATATCCACATTGATATCCATATAGATATACATATAGATATGCATATCGCTATCTATATCAAAATCCACTTCGAAATCCACATCGATATCCATATCGATATCCATATCGATATTCATTTCGATATATCTATCGATATCCATATCGGTATCCATACGGATATCCACATCGATTACTATATCGATTACCATATCGATATCCATATCGATCCATATCGAAATCCACATTGCTATCCATATCGGTATACATATTGTTATCCATATCGATATCCAAATCGATATCCATATCGATATACATATCGATATCCATATCGATATCCATATCGATATCCATATGGTTATCCATATCGATATACATATAGATATCCATATCGATATCCAAACCGATAACCATATCGACATCCAAATCGATATCCATATCGATATCGATATTCATATCGATATCCGATATCGATATCGATATCCATATCGATATCCATAACGATATTCTATCCATATCGATATCCATATCGATATCATAGCCATATCCATATCGATATCGATATCCATATCGATATCCATATCGATATCCATATCGATATCCATATCGATATCCATATCGATATCCATATCGATATCCATATCGTTATCCATATCGATATTCATAGCGTATATCCATATCTATCCATATCGATATATCGATATCCATATCCATATCGATATCCATATATCGATATCCATATCGATATCCATATCGATATCCATATCGATATCCATATCGATATCCATATCGATATCCATATCGATATTCATAGCCATATCGATATCCATATCGATATCCATATCGATATCCATATCGATATCCATATCGATATCCATATCGATATCCATATCGATATCGATATCCATATCGATATCCATATCGATATCCATATCGATATCCATATCGATAACCATATCCATATCGATAACCATATCGATACATATATCGATATCCATATCGATATCCATATTGTTATCCATATCGGTATCCGTATTTATATCCATATCGATATCCATATCGATATCCATATCGTTATCCATATCGATATTCATAGCCATATCCATATCGATATCCATATCGATATCCATATCCATATCCATATCGATATCCATATCGATATCCATATCGATATATCCATATCGATATCCATATCGATATCCATATCGTTATCCATATCGATATCCATATCGTTATCCATATCGATATTCATAGCGAAATACATATCTATCCATAACGATATCCATATCCATATCAATATCCATATCGATATCCATATCGATATACATATCGATATCCATATCAATATCCATAGCGATATCCAAATCGATACACATATCGATATCCAGATTTTTATCCATACCGATATCTAAATCGATATCCATATCGATATCCATATCGATATCCATATCGATATCGATATCGATTTCGATATGTATATTGATATCCATCTCGATATCCAAATCGAAATGCATATTAATATATTCAGATATTCATATCAATATCGGGTTTCATATCGATATCGATATAGATATACATATGGATATCCATATCGACTACTATATCGATATTCATACTTAAATACATAACATTATCAAAATCGATATCCACATAGATATCAATATAGATATCCATATAGATATCCATATAGATATCCATATCGAAATCCTTCATATCCATATCAATATCCATATCATATCGATATCCATATCGATATACATATCGATATCCATATCGATATACATATCGATATCCGTATCAATATCCATATCGATATCCAAATTGATACATATATCGATATCCATATCGATATCCATATCGTTATCCATATCGGTATCCGGATTTTTATCCATATCGATATCCATATCGATATCCATTTCGATATCCATATCGATATTCATAGCGATATCCATATCTACCCATATCGATATCCATATCCATATCGATATCCATATCGATATCCATATCGATATCGATATCGATATCGATATCCATATCGATATTCATAGCGATATTTATATCTATCCATATCGATATCCATATCGATCCATATCGATAGCCATGTCGATATCCATATCGATATCCATTTCGATATTCATATCGATATTCATAGCGATATCCATATCTATCCATATCGATATCCATATCCATATCCATATCGATATCCATATCGATATCCATATCGATATCCACATCGTTATCCATATCGAAATTCATAGCGATATCCGTATCTATTCATATCGATATCCATATCCATATCAATATCCATATCGATATCCATATCGATATCCATATCGATATCCATAACGATATTCATAGCGATATCCATATCGATATCCATATCGATATCATCGATATTCATATCCACATCGATATCCATATCGACATCCATATCGATATCCATATCGATATCCATATCGTTATCCATATCGATATTCATAGCCATATCCATATCGATATCCATATCGATATCCATATCGATATCCATATCGATATCCATATCGATATCCATATCGATATCCATATCGATATACATAGCGATATCCATATCGATATCCATATCGATATCCATATCGATATCCATATCGATATCCATATCGATATCCATATCGATATCCATATCGATATCCATATCGATATCCATATCGATATCCATATCGTTATCTATATCGATATCCATATCGATATCCATATCGATATCCATATCGATATCCATATCGATATTCATATCAATATCCATATCGATATCCATATCGATATACATATCGATATCCATATCATATCAATATCCATAGCGATATCCAAATCGATACACATATCGATATCCATATCGATATCCATATCGATATCCATATCGATATTCATATATAGCATATCCATATCGATATCCATATCGATATCCATATCATATATATCATATCGATATCCATATCGATATCCATATCGATATCCATATCGATATCCATAGCGATATCCATATCGATATCCATATCGATATCCATATCGATATCCATATCGATATCCATATCGATATCCATATCGATATCCATATCGATATCGATATCGATATCCATATCGATATCCATATCGTTATCTATATCGATATTCATAGCGAAATCCATATCTATCCATAACGATATCCATATCCATATCAATATCCATATCGATATCCATATCGATATCCATATCGATATCCATATCGATGTATATATCGATATCCATATCGGTATCCATATGGATATCCATATCGATATACTATATCGATTACCATATCAATAACCCTATCGATATTCATAAGATTATCCAAATCGATATCCATAACATATCATATCCAAATCCATATCGATATCCATATCGATATCCATATCGATATCCATATCGATATCCATATCGATATCCATATCGATATCCATATCGATATCCATATCGATATCCATATCGATATTCAATGCGATATCCATATCGATATCCATATCGATATCCATATCGATATCTATATCGATATCCATATCGATATCCATATCGATATCGATCCATATCGATATCCATATCGATATCCACATCGATATCCATATCGATATCCATATTGATATCCATATAGATATACATATAGATATGCATATCGCATATCTATATCGATATCCATATCGATATCCATATCGATATCCATATCGATATCCATATCGATATCCATATCGATATATCTATCGATATCCATATCGGTATCCATACGGATATCCATATCGATATCTATATCGATATCCATATCGATATCCATATCGATATCCATATCGAAATCCCATTCGATATCCATATCGGTATACATATTGTTATCCATATCGATATCCATATCGATATCCATATCGATATCCATATCGATATCCATATCGATATCCATATCGATATCCATATGGTTATCCATATCGATATACATATAGATATCCATATCGATATCCAAACCGATAACCATATCGACATCCAAATCGTTATACATATCGATATTCATAGCGATATCCGTATCTATCCATATCGATATCCATAACGATATTCATAGCGATATCCATATCTATCCATATCGATATCCATATCCACATCGATATCCATATCGATATCCATATCGATATCCATATCGATATCCATATCGATATCCATATCGATATCCATATCGTTATCCATATCGATATTCATAGCCATATCCATATCTATCCATATCGATATCCATATCCATATCCATATCGATATCCATATCGATATCCATATCGATATCCATATCGATATCCATATCGATATCCATATCGATATCCATATCGATATCCATATCGATATCCATATCGATATCCATATCGATATCCGTATCAATATCCATATCGATAACCAAATTGATACATATATCGATATCCATATCGATATCCATATTGTTATCCATATCGGTATCCGGATTTTTATCCATATCGATATCCATATCGATATCCATATCGTTATCCATATCGATATTCATAGCCATATCCATATCTATCCATATCGATATCCATATCCATATCCATATCGATATCCATATCGATATCCATATCGATATCCATATCGATATCCATATCGATATCCATATCGTTATCCATATCGATATCCATATCGTTATCCATATCGATATTCATAGCGAAATACATATCTATCCATAACGATATCCATATCCATATCAATATCCATATCGATATCCATATCGATATACATATCGATATCCATATCAATATCCATAGCGATATCCAAATCGATACACATATCGATATCCAGATTTTTATCCATACCGATATCTAAATCGATATCCATATCGATATCCATATCGATATCCATATCGATATCGATTTCGATATGTATATTGATATCCATCTCGATATCCAAATCGAAATGCATATTAATATATTCAGATATTCATATCAATATCGGGTTTCATATCGATATCGATATAGATATACATATGGATATCCATATCGACTACTATATCGATATTCATACTTAAATACATAACATTATCAAAATCGATATCCACATAGATATCAATATAGATATCCATATAGATATCCATATAGATATCCATATCGAAATCCCTATCCATATCAATATCCATATCGATATCCATTTCGATATACATATCGATATCCATATCGATATACATATCGATATCCGTATCAATATCCATATCGATATCCAAATTGATACATATATCGATATCCATATCGATATCCATATCGTTATCCATATCGGTATCCGGATTTTTATCCATATCGATATCCATATCGATATCCATTTCGATATCCATATCGATATTCATAGCGATATCCATATCTACCCATATCGATATCCATATCCATATCGATATCCATATCGATATCCATATCGATATCGATATCGATATCCATATCGATATTCATAGCGATATTTATATCTATCCATATCGATATCCATATCGATCCATATCGATAGCCATGTCGATATCCATATCGATATCCATTTCGATATTCATATCGATATTCATAGCGATATCCATATCTATCCATATCGATATCCATATCCATATCCATATCGATATCCATATCGATATCCATATCGATATCCATATCGTTATACATATCGATATTCATAGCGATATCCGTATCTATCCATATCGATATCCATATCCATATCAATATCCATATCGATATCCATATAGATAGCCATATCGATATCCATAACGATATTCATAGCGATATCCATATCTATCCATATCGATATCCATATCCACATCGATATCCATATCGACATCCATATCGATATCCATATCGATATCCATATCGTTATCCATATCGATATTCATAGCCATATCCATATCTATCCATATCGATATCCATATCCATATCCATATCGATATCCATATCGATATCCATATCGATATCCATATCGATATCCATATCGATATCCATATCGATATCCATATCGATATCCATATCGATATCCATATCGATATCCATATCGATATCCATATCGATATCCATATCGATATCCATATCGATATCCATATCGATATCCATATCGATATCGATATCGTTATCCATATCGATATCCATATCGTTATCTATATCGATATTCATAGCGAAATCCATATTCTATTCATAACGATATCCATATCCATATCAATATCCATATCGATATCCATATCGATATACATATCGATATCCATATCAATATCCATAGCGATATCCAAATCGATACACATATCGATATCCATATCGATATCCAGATTTTTATCCATACCGATATCTTAATCGATATCCATATCGATATCCATATCGATATCCATATCGATATCGATTTCGATATGTATATTGATATCCATCTCGATATCCAAATCGAAATGCATATTAATATATTCAGATATTCATATCCATATCGGGTTTCATATCGATATCGATATAGATATACATATGGGTATCCATATCGACTACTCTATCGATATTCATACTTAAATACATAACATTATCAAAATCGATATCCACATAGATATCAATATAGATATCCATATAGATATCCATATAGATATCCATATAGATATCCATATAGATATCCATATAGATATCCATATCGATATCCCTATCCATATCCATATCAATATCCATATCGATATCCATATCGATATACATATCGATATCCATATCGATATACATATCGATATCCGTATCAATATCCATATCGATATCCAAATTGATACATATATCGATATCCATATCGATATCCATATCTTTATCCATATCGATATCCGGATTTTTATCCATATCGATATCCATATCGATATCCATTTCGATATCCATATCGATATTCATAGCGATATCCATATCTACCCATATCGATATCCATATCCATATCGATATCCATATCGATATCCATATCGATATCCATATCGATATCCATATCGATATCCATATCGATATCCATATCGATATCCATATCGATATCCATGTCCATATCCATATGGTTATCCATATCGATATACATATAGATATCCATATCGGTATCCACACCGATATCCATATCGACATCCAAATCGATATCCATATCGATATCTACATCGATAGCCATATCGATATCCATATCGATATCGATATCCATATCGATATCGATATCCATATCGATATCCATATCGATATCCATATCGATATCCATATCGATATCCATATCGATATTCATAGCGATATCCATATCGATATCCATATCCATATCGATATCCATATCGATATGCATGTCGATATCCATATCGTTATCCATATCGATATTCATAGCCATATCCATATCTATCCATATCCATATCCATATCGATATCCATATCGATATCCATTTCGATATCCATATCGATATTCATAGCGATATCCATATCGATATCCATATCGATATCCATATCGATATTCATAGCGATATCCATATCTATCCATATCGATATCCATATCCATATCGATATCCATATCGATATCCATATCGATATCCATATCCATATCCATTTCGATATCCATATCGATATCCATATCGATATCCATATCGATATCCATATCGATATTCATAGCGATATCCATATCTATCCAAATAGATATCCATATCCATATCCATATCGATATCCATATCGATATCCATATCGATATCCATATCGATATCCATATCGATATTCATAGCGATATCCATATCTATCCATATCGATATCCATATCCATAACCATATCGATATCCATATCGATATCCCTATCGATATCCATATCGATATCCATATCGATATCCATATCGATATTCATAGCGATATCCATATCTATCCATATCGATATCCATATCCATATCCATATCCATATCGATATCCATATCGAGCCATGTCGATAGCCATGTCGATATCCATATCGATATCCATTTCGATATCCATATCGATATTCATAGCGATATCCATATCTATTCATATCGATATCCATATCGATATCCATATCGATATCCATATCCATATCGATATCCATAAAGATATCCATATAGATATCCATATCGTTATCCAAATAGATATACATATAGATATGCATATCCTTATCCATATCAATATCGACATTGAAATCTATATCGATATCGATATCCATATCGATATCCATATCGATATCCATATCGATATCCAAAGCGATATCTATATCGACATCCACAGCGATATCCATATCGATATGGATATCGATATGTATATCAATATGGATATCGATTTGGAAATCGATATGGATAACAATATGTATACCAATATGGATAGCAATGTGGATTTCGATATGGATCGATATGGTAATCGATATAGTAATCGATGTGGATATCCGTATGGATACCGATATGGATATCGATAGATATATCGAAATGAATATCGATATGGATATCGATGTGGATTTCGAAGTGGATTTTGATATAGATAGCGATATGCATATCTATATGTATATCTATATGGATATCAATGTGGACATCGATTTGGATATCGATGTGGATATCGATATGGATATCGATGTCGACGTCGATATGGATATCAACATGGATATCGACATAGATATGGATATCGATATGGATAGATATGGATATCGCTATGAATATCGATATGGATATCGATATGGATATCGATATGCATATCGATATCCATATCGATATCCATTCCGATATCCATATCGATATCCATATCAATATCCATATCGGTATCCATATCGATATCCATATGGACATCCAAATCGATATGCATATTGATATCCATCTTCATATCCATATCGGGTTTCATATCGATATCCATATAAATATCCATATCGATATCCATATCGATATCCATATCGATATCCAAATCGATATGCATATTGATATCCAACTTCATATCCATATCGGGTTTCATATCGATATCCATATAGATATACATATGGATATCCATATCGATTACTCTATCGATATTATAGATATCCATATAGATAGCCATATAGATATCCTTATAGATATCCATATCGCTATCCATATCAAAATCAACATCGAAATCCATATCGATATCCATATCTATATATATCCATATATCCATATCGATATACATATCGATATCCATATCGATATCCATATCGATATCCATATCGATATCCATATCGATATCCATATCGATATATATATCGATATCCATATCGGTATCCATATGGATATCCACATCGATTACTATATCGATTACCATATCGATCCATATCGAAATCCACATTGCTATCCATATTGGTATACATATTGTTATCCATATCGATATCCAAATCGACATCCATAACTTTATCCAAATCCATATCGATATCCATGTCGATATCCATATCGATATCCATATCGATATCCATATCGATATCCATATCGATATCCATATCGATATCCATATCGATATCCATATCGATATTCATAGCGATATCCATATCGATATCCATATCGATATCCATATCGATATCCATATCTATGTCGATATCCATGTTGATATCCATATCGACGTCGATATCGATATCCATATCGATATCCACATCGATATATCCAAATCGATGTCCACATTGATATCCATATAGATATACATATAGATATGCATATCGCTATCTATATCAAAATCCACTTCGAAATCCATATCGATATCCATATCGATATCCATATCGATATATCTATCGATATCCATATCGGTATCCATACGGATATCCACATCGATTACTATATCGATTACCATATCGATATCCATATCGATCCATATCGAAATCCACATTGCTATCCATATTGGTATACATATTGTTATCCATATCGATATCCAAATCGATATCCATATCGATATACATATCGATATCCATATCGATATCCATATCGATATACATATCGATATCCATATCGATATCCATATCGATATCCATATCGATATCCATATCGATATCCATATCGATATCCATAGCGATATCCATATCGATATCCATATCGATATCCATATCGATATCCATATCGATATCCATATCGATATACATATCGATATCCATATCGATATCCATATCGATATCCATATCGATATCCATATTGATATACATATCGATATCCATATCGATATCCATATCGATATCCATATCGATATCCATATCGATATCCATATCGATATCCATATCGATATCCATATCGATATCCATATCGATATCCATATCGATATCCATATCGATATCCATATCGATATCCATTTCGATATTCATATCGATATTCATAGCGATATCCATATCTATCCATATCGATATCCATATCCATATCGATATCCATATCGATATCCATATCGATATCCATATCGTTATACATATCGATATTCATAGCGATATCCGTATCTATCCATATCGATATCCATATCCATATCCATATCAATATCCATATCGATATCCATATAGATAGCCATATCGATATCCATAACGATATTCATAGCGATATCCATATCTATCCATATCGATATCCATATCCACATCGATATCCATATCGATATCCATATCGATATCCATATCGATATCCATATCGTTATCCATATCGATATTCATAGCCATATCCATATCTATCCATATCGATATCCATATCCATATCGATATCCATATCGATATCCATATCGATATCCATATCGATATCCATATCGATATCCATATCGATATCCATATCGATATCCATATCGATATCCATATCGATATCCATATCGATATCCATATCGATATCGATATCGTTATCCATATCGATATCCATATCCACATCGATATCCATATCGATATCCATATCGATATCCATATCCACATCGATATCCATATCGATATCCATATCGATATCCATATCGTTATCCATATCGATATTCATATCTTTATACATATCGATATTCATAGCGATATCCATATCTATCCATATCGATATCCATATCCATATCAATATCCATATCGATATCCATATAGATAGCCATATCGATATCCATAACGATATTCATAGCGATATCCATATCTATCCATATCGATATCCATATCCACATCGATATCCATATCGATATCCATATCGATATCCATATCGTTATAAATATCGATATTCATAGCCATATCCATATCTATCCATATCGATATCCATATCGATATCCATATCGTTATCCATATCGATATTCATAGCGAAATCCATATCTATCCATAACGATATCCATATCCATATCAATATCCATATCGATATCCATATCGATATACATATCGATATCCATATCAATATCCATAGCGATATCCAAATCGATATCACATATCGATATCCATATCGATATCCAGATTTTTATCCATACCGATATCTAAATCGATATCCATATCGATATCCATATCGATATCGATTTCGATATGTATATTGATATCCATCTCGATATCCAAATCGAAATGCATATTAATATATTCAGATATTCATATCCATATCGGGTTTCATATCGATATCGATATAGATATACATATGGATATCCATATCGACTACTCCATATCGATATTCATACTTAAATACATAACATTATCAAAATCGATATCCACATGATATAGATATCCATATAGATATCCATATAGATATCCATATAGATATCCATATAGATATCCATATAGATATCCATATCGATATCCATATCGATCCATATCGATATCCATGTCGATATCCATAACGATATTCATAGCGATATCCATATCGATCCATATCGTTATCCATATCGATATCCGGATTTTTATCCATATCGATATCCATAACGATATTCATAGCGATATCCATATCTATCCATATCGATATCCATATCCATATCGATATCCATATGGATATCCATATCGATATCCATATCGTTATACATATCGATATTCATAGCGATATCCGTATCTATCCATATCGATATCCATATCAATATCCATATCGATATCCATATAGATAGCCATATCGATATCCAAAACGATATTCATAGCGATATCCATATCTATCCATATCGATATCCATATCCACATCGATATCCATATCGATATCCATATCGATATCCATATCGATATCCATATCGTTATCCATATCGATATTCATAGCCATATCCATATCTATCCATATCGATATCCATATCCATATCCATATCGATATCCATATCGATATCCATTTCGATATCCATATCGATATACATAGCGATATCCATATCGAAATACACATTGATATCCATATATCGATATGGATATCGATTTAGATATCGGTATGGATAAAAATCTGGATATCGATATGGATATCGGTATGTGTATCGATTTGGATATCGCATATCCATATCGATATCCATATCGATATGTATATCGATATGGATATCGATATGCATATTGATATGCATATGGATATCGTTATCGTATAGATATGGATTTCGCTATGAATATCGATATGGATAACGATATGGATATCGATATGGATAACGATATCGATATCGATATGGATATCGATATCCATATCGATATCCAGATTTTTATCCATACCGATATCTAAATCGATATCCATATCGATATCCATATCGATATCGATTTCGATATGTATATTGATATCCATCTCGATATCCAAATCGAAATGCAGATTAATATATTCAGATATTCATATCCATATCGGGTTTCATATCGATATCGATATAGATATACATATGGATATCCATATCGACTACTCTATCGATATTCATACTTAAATACATAACATTATCAAAATCGATATCCACATAGATATCAATATAGATATCCATATAGATATCCATATAGATATCCATATCGATATCCCTATTCATATCCATATCAATATCCATATCGATATCCATATCGATATACATATCGATATCCATATCGATATACATATCGATATCCGTATCAATATCCATATCGATATCCAAATTGATACATATATCGATATCCATATCGATATCCATATCGTTATCCATATCGATATCCGGATTTTTATCCATATCGATATCCATATCGATATCCATTTCGATATCCATATCGATATTCATAGCGATATCCATATCTACCCATATCGATATCCATATCCATATCGATATCCATATCGATATCCATATCGATATCCATGTCCATATCCATATGGTTATCCATATCGATATACATATAGATATCCATATCGATATCCAAACCGATATCCATATCGACATCCAAATCGATATCCATATCGATATCTACATCGATAGCCATATTGATATCCATATCGATATTGATATCCATATCGATATCCATATCGATATCCATATCGATATCCATATCGATATCCATATCGATATCCATATCGATATCCATATCGATATTCATATCGATATCCATATCGATATCCATATCGATATCCATATCGTTAGCCATATCGATATTCATAGCCATATCCATATCTATCCATATCGATATCCATATATCGATATCCATATCGATATCCATATCGATATCCATATCGATATCCATATCGATATCCATATCGATATCCATATCGATATTCATGCCATATCGATATCCATATCGATATCCATATCATATCGATATCCATATCGATATCCATATCGATATCCATATCCATATCCATATCGATATCCATATCGATATCCATATCGATATCCATATCGTTATCCATATCGATATTCATATCGTTATACATATCGATATTCATAGCGATATCCGTATCTATCCATATCGATATCCATATCCATATCAATATCCATATCGATATCCATATAGATAGCCATATCGATATCCATAACGATGTTCATAGCGATATCCATATCTATCCATATCAATATCCATATCCACATCGATATCCATATCGATATCCATATCGATATCCATATCGTTATAAATATCGATATTCATAGCCATATCCATATCATATCCATATCGTTATCCATATCGATATCCATATCGTTATCCATATCGATATTCATAGCGAAATCCATATCTATCCATAACGATATCCATATCCATATCAATATCCATATCGATATCCATATCGATATACATATCGATATCCATATCAATATCCATAGCGATATCCAAATCGATACACATATCGATATCCATATCGATATCCAGATTTTTATCCATACCGATATCTAAATCGATATCCATATCGATATCCATATCGATATCGATTTCGATATGTATATTGATATCCATCTCGATATCCAAATCGAAATGCATATTAATATATTCAGATATTCATATCCATATCGGGTTTCATATCGATATCGATATAGATATACATATGGATATCCATATCGACTACTCTATCGATATTCATACTTAAATACATAACATTATCAAAATCGATATCCACATAGATATCAATATAGATATCCATATAGATATCCATATAGATATCCATATCGATATCCTCGATATCCATATCCATATCAATATCCATATCGATATCCATATCGATATACATATCGATATCCATATCAATATCCATAGCGATATCCAAATCGATACACATATCGATATCCATATCGATATCCAGATTTTTATCCATACCGATATCTAAATCGATATCCATATCGATATCCATATCGATATCGATTTCGATATGTATATTGATATCCATCTCGATATCCAAATCGAAATGCATATTAATATATTCAGATATTCATATCCATATCGGGTTTCATATCGATATCGATATAGATATACATATGGATATCCATATCGACTACTCTATCGATATTCATACTTAAATACATAACATTATCAAAATCGATATCCACATAGATATCAATATAGATATCCATATAGATATCCATATAGATATCCATATAGATATCCATATCGAATCCATATCTATATATCCATATCAATATCCACATCGATATCCATATCGATATACATATTGATATCCATATCGATATCCATATCGATATCCGGATTTTTATCCATATCGATATCCATATCGATATCCATTTCGATATCCATATCGATATTCATAGCGATATCCATATCTACCCATATCGATATCCATATCCATATCGATATCCATATCGATATCCATATCGATATACATATCGATATCCATGTCCATATCCATATGGTTATCCATATCGATATACATATAGATATCCATATCGATATCCAAACCGATATCCATATCGACATCCAAATCGATATCCATATCGATATCCACATCGATAGCCATATCGATATCCATATCGATATTGATATCCATATCGATATCCATATCGATATCCATATCGATATCCATATCGATATTCATAGCGATATCTATATCCATATCGATATCCATATCCATATCGATATCCATATCGATATGCATGTCGATATCCATATCGTTATCCATATCGATATTCATAGCCATATCGATATCCATATCGATATGCATATCGATATCCATATCGTTATCCATATCGTATATTTATAGCCATATCCATATCTATCCATATCCATATCCATATCCATATCGATATCCATATCGATATCCATTTCGATATCCATATCGATATTCATAGCGATATCCATATCTATCCATATCGATATCCATATCCATATCCATATCGATATCCATATCGATATCCATATCGATATCCATATCGATATCCATATCGATATTCATAGCGATATCCATATCTATCCATATCGATATCCATATCCATATCGTTATCCATATCGATATCCATATCGATATCCATATCGATATTCATAGCGATATCCATATCTATCCATATCGATATCCATATCCATATCCATATCCATTTCGATATCCATATCCATATCCATTTCGATATCCATATCGATATCCATATCGATATCCATATCGATATCCATATCGATATCCACATCGATATTCATAGCGATATCCATATCTATCCATATAGATATCCATATCCATATCCATATCGATATCCATATCGATATCCATATCGATATCCATATCGTTATCCAAATAGATATACATATAGATATGCATATCCTTATCCATATAAATATCGACATTGAAATCTATATCGATATCGATATCCATATCGATATCCATATCGATATCCAAAGCGATATCTATATCGACATCCACAGCGATATCCATATCGACATCCATATCGATTTCCATATTGATATGCATATCGATATCCATATCGATATCCATATCGATATCCATATCGATATCCATTCCGATATCCATATCGATATCCATATCAATATCCATATATCCATATCGATATCCATTCCGATATCCATATCGATATCCATATCAATATCCATATCGATATCCATATCGATATCCATATCGATATCCATATGGACATCCAAATCGATATGCATATTGATATCCATCTTCATATCCATATCGGGTTTCATATCGATCTCCATATAAATATCCATATCGATATCCATATCGATATCCATATCGATATCCAAATCGATATGCATATTGATATCCAACTTCATATCCATATCGGGTTTCATATCGATATCCATATAGATATACATATGGATATCCATATCGATTACTCTATCGATATTATAGATATCCATATAGATAGCCATATAGATATCCTTAGAGATATCCATATCGCTATCCATATCAAAATCAACATCGAAATCCATATCGATATCCATATCTATATATATCGATATACATATCGATATCCATATCGATATCCATATCGATATCCATATCGATATCCATATCGATATCCATATCGATATCCATATCGATATCCATATCGATATCCATATCGATATCGATATCCATATCGATATCCATATCGATATCCATATCGATATCCATTATCGATATCCATATCGATATCCATATCGATATCCATATCGATATCCATATCGATATCCATATCGATATCCATATCGATATCCATATCGATATCCATATCGATATCCATATCGATATCCATATCGATATCCATATCGATATCCATATCGATATCCATATCGATATCCATATCGATATCCATATCGATATCCATATCGATATCCATATCCATATCCATATCGATATCCATATCGATATCCATATCGATATCCATATCGATATTCATAGCGATATCCATATCTATCCATATCGATATCCATATCCATATCCATAACCATATCCATTTCGATATCCATATCCATATCCATTTCGATATCCATATCGATATCCATATCGATATCCATATCGATATCCACATCGATATTCATAGCGATATCCATATCTATCCATATAGATATCCATATCGATATCCATATCGATATCCATATCGATATCCATATCGTTAGCCATATCGATATTCATAGCCATATCCATATCTATCCATATCGATATCCATATCCATATCGATATCCATATCGATATCCATATCGATATCCAAATCGATATCCATATCGATATCCATATCGATATCCATATCGATATCCATATCGATATCCATATCGATATCGATATCGTTATCCATATCGATATCCATATCCACATCGATATCCATATCGATAACCATATCGATATCCATATCGTTATCCATATCGATATTCATATCGTTATACATATCGATATTCATAGCGATATCCGTATCTATCCATATCGATATCCATATCCATATCAATATCCATATCTATATCCATATAGATAGCCATGTCGATATCCATAACGATGTTCATAGCGATATCCATATCTATCCATATCAATATCCATATCCACATCGATATCCATATCGATATCCATATCGATATCCATATCGATATCCATATCGTTATAAATATCGATATTCATAGCCATATCCATATCTATCCATATCGATATCCATATCGATATCCATATCGTTATCCATATCGATATTCATAGCGAAATCCATATCTATCCATAACGATATCCATATCCATATCAATATCCATATCGATATCCATATCGATATACATATCGATATCCATATCAATATCCATAGCGATATCCAAATCGATACACATATCGATATCCATATCGATATCCAGATTTTTATCCATACCGATATCTAAATCGATATCCATATCGATATCCATATCGATATCGATTTCGATATGTATATTGATATCCATCTCGATATCCAAATCGAAATGCATATTAATATATTCAGATATTCATATCCATATCGGGTTTCATATCGATATCGATATAGATATACATATGGATATCCATATCGACTACTCTATCGATATTCATACTTAAATACATAACATTATCAAAATCGATATCCACATAGATATCAATATAGATATCCATATAGATATCCATATAGATATCCATATCGATATCCCTATCCATATCAATATCCATATCGATATCCATATCGATATACATATCGATATCCATATCGATATACATATCGATATCCGTATCAATATCCATATCGATATCCAAATTGATACATATATCGATATCCATATCGATATCCATATCGTTATCCATATCGATATCCGGATTTTTATCCATATCGATATCCATATCGATATTCATAGCGATATCCATATCTACCCATATCGATATCCATATCCATATCGATATCCATATCGATATCCATATCGATATCGATATCGATATCCATATCGATATTCATAGCGATATTTATATCTATCCATATCGATATCCATATCGATCCATATCGATAGCCATGTCGATATCCATATCGATATCCATTTCGATATTCATATCGATATTCATAGCGATATCCATATCTATCCATATCGATATCCATATCCATATCGATATCCATATCGATCCATATCGATAGCCATGTCGATATCCATATCGATATCCATTTCGATATTCATATCGATATTCATAGCGATATCCATATCTATCCATATCGATATCCATATCCATATCGATATCCATATCAATATCCATATCGATATCCATATAGATAGCCATATCGATATCCATAACGATATTCATAGCGATATCCATATCTATCCATATCGATATCCATATCCACATCGATATCCATATCGATATCCATATCGATATCCATATCGATATCCATATCGTTATCCATATCGATATTCATAGCCATATCCATATCTATCCATATCCATATCGATATCCATATCCATATCCATATCGATATCCATATCGATATCCATTTCGATATCCATATCGATATACATAGCGATATCCATATCGAAATCCACATTGATATCCATATCGATATCCATATCGATATCCATATCGATATCCATATCGATATCCATATCGATATCCATATCGATATCCATATCGATATCCATATCGATATCGATATCGTTATCCATATCGATATCCATATCGTTATCCATATCGATATCCATATCGTTATCCATATCGATATTCATAGCGAAATCCATATCTATCCATAACGATATCCATATCCATATCAATATCCATATCGATATCCATATCGATATACATATCGATATCCATATCAATATCCATAGCGATATCCAAATCGATACACATATCGATATCCATATCGATATCCAGATTTTTATCCATACCGATATCTAAATCGATATCCATATCGATATCCATATCGATATCCATATCGATATCGATTTCGATATGTATATTGATATCCATCTCGATATCCAAATCGAAATGCATATTAATATATTCAGATATTCATATCCATATCGGGTTTCATATCGATATCGATATAGATATACATATGGATATCCATATCGACTACTTCATCGATATTCATACTTAAATACATAACATTATCAAAATCGATATCCACATAGATATCAATATAGATATCCATATAGATATCCATATAGATATCCATATCGATATCCCTATCCATATCCATATCAATATCCATATCGATATCCATATCGATATACATATCGATATCCATATCGATATCCATATCGATATCCGGATTTTTATCCATATCGATATCCATATCGATATCCATTTCGATATCCATATCGATATTCATAGCGATATCCATATCTACCCATTTCGATATCCATATCCATATCGATATCCATATCGATATCCATATCGATATCCATATCGATATCCATATCGATATCCATGTCCATATCCATATGGTTATCCATATCGATATACATATAGATATCCATATCGATATCCAAACCGATATCCATATCGACATCCAAATCGATATCCATATCGATATCTACATCGATAGCCATATCGATATCCATATCGATATTGATATCCATATCGATATCCATATCGATATCCATATCGATATCCATATCGATATTCATAGCGATATCCATATCGATATCCATATCCATATCGATATCCATATCGATATGCATGTCGATATCCATATCGTTATCCATATCGATATTCATAGCCATATCGATATCCATATCGATATGCATGTCGATATCCATATCGTTATCCATATCGATATTCATAGCCATATCCATATCTATCCATATCCATATCCATATCCATATCGATATCCATATCGATATCCATTTCGATATCCATATCGATATTCATAGCGATATCCATATCTATCCATATCGATATCCATATCCATATCCATATCGATATCCATATCGATATCCATATCGATATCCATATCGATATCCATATCGATATCCATATCGATATCCATATGGTTATCCATATCGATATCCATATCCATATCGTTATCCATATCGATATCCATATCGATATCCATATCGATATTCATATCGATATCCATATCCATATCGATATCCATATCGATATCCATATCGATATTCGATATCGATATCCATATTTCGATATCCATATCGATATCCATATCGATATCCATATCGATATCCATATCGATATCCATTTCGATATCCATATCCATATCGATATCCATATCGATATCCATATCGATATCCATATCGATATCCATATCGATATCCATATCGATATCCAAATCGATATTCATAGCGATATCCATATCCTTATCCATATAGATATCGACATTGAAATCCATATCCATATCGATATCCATATCGATATCCATATCGATATCCAAATCGATATCTATATCGACATCCATAGCGATATCCATATCGATATCCATATCGATATCCATATTGATATCCATATCGATATCCATATCGATATCCATATCGATATCCATATCGATATCCATATCCGATATCCATATCGATATCCATATCGATATCCATATCAATCGATATCCATTCCGATATCCATATCGATATCCATATCAATATCCATATCGATATCCATATCGATATCCATATCGATATCCATATCGATATCCAAATCGATATGCATATCGATATCCATCTTCGATATCCATATCGATATTCATATCGATATCCATATCGATATCCATATCGATATCCATATCGATATCCAAATCGATATCCATATTCGATATCCATATCGATATCCATATCGGTTCATATCGATATCCATAAAGATATCCATATAGATATCCATATCGATTACTCTATCAATATTATAGATATCCATATAGATATGCCATATCGATATCCTTAGAGATATACATATCGCTATCCATATCAAATAACATCGAAATCATATCGATATCGATATCTATATATCGATATCCATATCGATATCCATATCGATATCCATATCGATATCCATAGCGATATCCATATCGATATCGATATCCATATCGATATCCATATCGATATCCATATCGATATCCATATCGATATCCATTCCGATATCCATATCGATATTCATATCAATATCCATATCTATCCATATCGATATCGATATCCATATCCATATCGATATCCATATCGATATCCATATCGATATCCATATCGATATCCATATCGATATCCATATCGATATCCATATCGATATCCATTTCGATATCCATATCGATATTCATACGATATCGATCTATCCATATCGATATCCATATCCATATCCATATCGGATATTCATATCGATATCCATATAGATATCCATATCTATCCATATCGATATCCATATCCATATCGATATCCATATCGATATCCATATCGATATCCATATCGATATCCATAGCGATATCCATATCCATATCGATATCCATATCGATATCCATATCGATATCCATATCGATATCCATATCCATATCCTATCGATATCCATATCGATATCCATATCGATAGCCATATCGATATCCTTAGCGATATCCATATCGATATCCATATCTATCCAATAATCAATATCGATATCCATATCGATATCCATATCTATATCATATCGATATACATATCGCCATATCGATATCCATATCGATATCCATATCGATATCCATATCGATATCCATATCGATATTCATATCGATATCCATATCGATATCCATATCGATATCCATATCTATATCGATATCCATATCGATATCCATATCGATATCCATATCGATATACGATATCGATATGCATATCGATATCTATATATCAATATCCATATCGATAATCCATATCGATATCCATATCGATATCCATATCGATATTCATTTCGATATATCTATCGATATCATGCGATATCGGTATCCATACGGATATCCATATCGATATCATATCTATATCCATTGATAGCCATATCGATATCCATATCGATGTCCATATCGATATCCATATTATCCATATCGATATCCATATTCAATCGATATCCATATTCGATATCCATATCGATATCCATATCGATATCCATATCGATATAAATATCGATATCCATATCGATATCCATATCGATATCCATATCGATATCCATATCGATATCCATATCGATATTCATATCGATATCCATAACGATATCCATATCGATATCATCATATCGATATCCATATCGATATCCATATCGATATCCAAACCGATAACCATATCGATATCCAAATCGATATCGATATCCATATCGATATCCACATCGATATCCATATCGATATCTAAATCGATATCGATATCGATATCCATATCGATATCATTCATAGCGATATTTATATGCTATCCATATCGATATCCATATCGATATCCATATCGATAGCCATATCGATATCCATCTATCGATATCTATATCGATATTCTTATCGATATTCATATCGATATCCTCTATCCATATCGGTATCGATATCCATATCGATATCCATATCGATATCCATATCGTTATCCATATCGATATTCGATATCGATATCATATCCATATCGATATCCATATCCATATCATATATCCATATCGATATCCATATAGATAGCTATATCGATATCCATAGCGATATTCATAGCGATATCCATATCTTTATCCATATCGATATCCATATCCACATCGATATCCATATAGATAGCCATATCGATATCCATAGCGATATTCATAGCGATATCCATATCTATCCATATCGATATCCATATCCACATCGATATCCATATAGATAGCCATATCGATATCCATAACGATATTCATAGCGATATCCATATCTATCCATATCGATATCCATATCCATATCAATATCCATATCGATATCCATATCGATATCCATTTCGATATCCATATCGATATACATAGCGATATCCATATCGAAGTCCACATTGATATCCATATCGATATCCATATCGATATCCATATCGATATCCATATCGATATCCATATCGATATCCATATCGATATCCATATCGATATCCATATCGATATCCATATCGATATCCATATCGATATCCATATCGATATCCATATCGATATCCATATCGATATCCATATCGATATCCATATCGATATCCATATCGTTATCCATATCCATATTCATAGCGAAATCCATATCTATCCATAAAGATATCCATATCTATATCGATATCCATATCGATATCCATATCGATATCCATATCGATATCCATATCGATATCCTTATCGATATTCATAGCGATATCCATATCTATCCATATCGATATCCATATCGATCCATATCGATAGCCATGTCGATATCCATATCGATATCTATTTCGATATTCATATCGATATTCATAGCGATATCCATATCTATCCATATCGATATCGATATCCATATCGATATCCATATCGATATCCATATCGATATCCATATCGATATCCATATCGTTATACATATCGATATTCATAGCGATATCCGTATCTATCCATATCGATATCCATATCCATATCAATATCCATATCGATATCCATATAGATAGCCATATCGATATCCATATCGTTATCCATATCGATATTCATAGCGATATCCATATCCACATCGATATCCATATCGATATCCATATCGATATCCATATCGATATCCATATCGTTATCCATATCGATATTTATAGCCATATCCATATCTATCCATATCGATATCCATATCCATATCCATATCGATATCCATATCGATATCCATTTCGATATCCATTTCGATATCCATATCGATATACATAGCGATATCCATATCGAAATCCACATTGATATCCATATCGATATCCATATCGATATCCATATCGATATCCATATCGATATCCATATCGATATCAATATCGTTATCCATATCGATATCCATATCGTTATCCATATCGATATTCATAGCGAAATCCATATCTATCCATAACGATATCCATATCCATATCAATATCCATATCGATATCCATATCGATATACATATCGATATCCATATCAATATCCATAGCGATATCCAAATCGATACACATATCGATATGCATATCGATATCCAGATTTTTATCCATACCGATATCTAAATCGATATCCATATCGATATCGATATCGATATCCATATCGATATCGATTTCGATATGTATATTGATATCCATCTCGATATCCAAATCGAAATGCATATTAATATATTCAGATATTCATATCCATATCGGGTTTCATATCGATATCGATATAGATATACATATGGATATCCATATCGACTACTCTATCGATATTCATACTTAAATACATAACATTATCAAAATCGATATCCACATAGATATCAATATAGATATCCATATAGATATCCATATAGATATCCATATCGATATCCCTATCCATATCCATATCAATATCCATATCGATATCCATATCGATATACATATCGATATCCATATCGATATACATATCGATATCCGTATCAATATCCGTATTGATATCCAAATTGATACATATATCGATATCCATATCGATATCCATATCGTTATCCATATCGATATCCATATCGATATCCATATCGATATCCATATCGATATCCATATCGATATCCATATCGATATCCATATCGATATACATCTAGATATCCATATCGATATCCAAACCGATAACCATATCGACATCCAAATCGATATCCATATCGATATCTACATCGATATCCATATCGATATCCATATCGATATCGATATCCATATCGATATTCATAGCGATATTTATATCTATCCATATCGATATCCATATCGATATCCATATCGATATACATATCGATATCCGTATCAATATCCATATTGATATCCAAATTGATACATATATCGATATCCATATCGATATCCATATCGTTATCCATATCGATATCCATATCGATATCCATATCGATATCCATATCGATATCCATATCGATATCCATATCGATATCCATATCGATATACATATAGATATCCATATCGATATACATATCGATATCCATATCGATATCGATATACATATCGATATCCGTATCAATATCCATATTGATATCCAAATCGATATTCGATATCCATATCGATATCCATATCGATATCCATATCGTTATCCATATCGATATCCGGATTTTTATCCATATCGATATCCATATCGATATCCGTATCAATATCCATATCGATATCCAAATTGATACATATATCGATATCCATATCGATATCCATATCGTTATCCATATCGATATCCGGATTTTTATCCATATCGATATCCATATCGATATCCATTTCGATATCCATATCGATATTCATAGCGATATCCATATCTACCCATATCGATATCCATATCCATATCGATATCCATATCGATATCCATATCGATATCCATATCGATATCCATATCGATATCCATATCGATATCCATATCGATATCCGATATCGATATCCATATCGATATCCATATCGATATCCATATCGATATCCATATCGATATCCATATCGATATCCATATCGATATCCATATCGATATCCATATCGATATCCATATCGATATCCATATCGATATCCATATCGATATCCATATCGATATCCATATCGATATCCAAATCGATATCCATATCGATATCCATATGGTTATCCATATCGATATCCATATGGGTATCCATATCGATATACATATAGATATCCATATCGATATCCAAATCGATATCCATATCGACATCCAAATCGATAACCATATCGATATCTACATCGATATCCATATCGATATCCATATCAATATCGATATCGATATCCATATCGATATTCACAGCGATATTCATATCCATATCGATATCGATATCATATCCATATCGATATCCATATCGATATCCATATCGATATCCATGTCGATATCCATATCGATATCCATATCGTTCCATATCGATATCCATATCGATATCCTATATCGATATCCATATCGATATCCATATCGATATCCATATCGATATCCTATATCGATATTCATATCGATATCCATATCGATATCCATATCGATATCCATATCATCGATATCCATATCGATATCCGATATCCATATCGATATCCATATCGATATCCATATCGATATCCATATCGATATCGATATCCATATCGATATATCGATATCCATATCGATATCCATATCGATATCCATATCGATATCCATATCGATATCCATATCGATATCCTATATCGATATCCATATCGATATCCATATCGATATCTATAGCGATATCCTATATCGATATCCATGTCAATATCCATATCGATATCCATATCGATATCCATATCGATATCCATATCGTTATCCAAATCGATGTCCACATTGATATCCGTATAGATATGCATATCGCTATCTATATCAAAATCCAGTTCGAAATCCACATCGATATCCATATCAATAACCATATCGATATTCATATCGATAAATATATCGATATTCATATCGATATCCATATCGATATTCATAGTGATATCCATATCTATCAATATCGATATCCATATCGATATTCATAGCGATATTCATATCTATCCATATCGATATCCATATCGATATCCATATCGATATCCATATCGATATCCATATCGATATCCATATCGATATCCATATCGATATCCATATTGATATCCATTTCGGTATTCATACCGATATTCATAGCGATATCCAAATCTATCCAAATCTATCCATGTCGATATCCATAGGCATATCCATATCGATATCCATATCGATATCCATATCGATATCCATATCGATATCCATATCGATATCCATATCGATATCCATATCGATATCCATATCGATATCCATATCGATATCCATATCGATATCCATATCGATATCCATATCGATATCCATATCGATATCCATATCGATATTCATAGCGATATCCATATCTATCCATATCGATATCCATATCGATATCCATATCGATTTCCATATCGATATCCATATCTTTATCAATATCGATATTCATAGCGATATCCACATCTATCCATATCGATATCCATAGCCATATCGATATTCATATCGATATCCATTTCGATATCCATATCGATATTCATAGCGATATCCATATCGATATTCATAGCGATATCCATATCTATCCATATCGATATCCATATCCATATCCATATCGATATCCATATCGATATCCATATCGATATGGAATCGATATCCATATCGATATCTACATCGATATCCATATCGATATCCATATCGATATCGATATCCATTTCGATATTCATTGCGATATTCATATCTATCCATATCGATATCCATATCGATATCCATATCGATATCCATATCGATATCCATATCGATATCCATATCGATATCCATATGGTTATCCATATCGATATACATAGAGATATCCATATCGATATCCAAACGGATATCCATATCGACATCCGAATCGATATCCATATCGATATCTACATCGATATCCATATCGATATTCATATCGATATCGATATCCATATCGATATTCATAGCGATATTCATACCTATCCATATCGATATCCATATCGATATCCATATCGATCCATATCGATAGCCATGTCGATTTTCATATCGATATCCATTTCGGTATTCATACCGATATTCATAGCGATATCCAAATCTATCCATATCGATATCCATATCCATATCGATATCCATATCGATATCCATATCGATATTCATAGCGATATCCATATCTATCCATATCGATATCCATATCCATATCCATATCGATATCCATATCGATATCCATATCGAAATCCATATCGATATGGAATCGATATCCATATCGTTATCCATATCGATATTCATAGCGATATCCATAACTATCCATATCGATATCCATATCGATATCCATATCGATATTCATAGCGATATCCATATCTATCCATATCGATATCCATATCCATATCCATATCGATATCCATATCGATATCCATATCGATATCCATATCGATATCCATATCGATATCCATATCGATATCCATATCGATATTCATAGCGATATCCATATCTATCCATATCGATATCCATATCCATATCGATATCCATATCGATATCCATATCGAAATCCATATCGATATGGAATCGATATCCATATCGATATCCATATCGATATTCATAGCGATATCCATATCTATCCATATCGATAACCATATCCATATCCATATCGATATTCATATCGATATCCATTTCGATATCCATATCGATATTCATAGCGATATCCATATCTATCCATATCGATATCCATATCCATATCGATATCCATATCGATATCCATATCGAAATCCATATCGATATGGAATCGATATCCATATCGTTATCCATATCGATATTCATAGCGATATCCATAACTATCCATATCGATATCCATATCCATATCCATATCAATATCCATATCGATATCTATACCGATATACATATCGATATCCATATCAATATCCATATCGATATCCAAATCGATACACATATCGATATCCATATCGATATCCATATCGTTATCCATATCGATATCCAGATTTTTATCCATATCGATATCTAAATCGATATCCATATCGATATCCATATCGATATCGATATCGATATCGATTTCGATATCCATTTCGATATCCAAATCGAAATGCATAGTGATATATTCATATATTCATATCCATATCTGGTTTCATATCGATATCCATATAGACATACATATGGGTATCCATATCGATTACTCTATCGATATTCATACTTAAATACATAACATTATAAAAATCGATATCCACATAGATATCAATATAGATATCGATATTCATATCGATATCCATTTCGATATCCATATCGATATTCATAGCGATATCCATATCGATATTCATAGCGATATCCATATCTATCCATATCGATATTCATATCCATATCCATATCGATATCCATATCGATATCCATATCGAAATCCATATCGATATGGAATCGATATCCATATCGTTATCCATATCGATATTCATAGCGATATCCATAACTATCCATATCGATATCCATATCCATATCAATATCCATATCGATATCCATATCGATATCCATATCGATATCCATATCGATATCCATATCGATATCCATATCGATATCCATATCGATATCCACATCGATATCCATATCGATATCCATATCGATATCCAAATCGATGTCCATTTCGATATCCATATCGATATCCAAATCGATATCCATATCGATATCCATATCGATATCCATATCGATATCCATATCGATATCCATATCAATATCCATATCGATATCCATATCGATATCCATATCGATATCCATATCGATATCCATATCGATATCAATATCGATATCCAAATCGATATCCATATCGATATCCATATGGTTTTCCATATCGATATCCATATGGTTATCCATATCGATATACATATAGATATCCATATCGATATCCAAATCGATATCCATATCGACATCCAAATCGATATCCATATCGATATCTACAAAGATATCCATATCGATATCCATATCGGTTTCGATATCCATATCGATATCTACATCGATATCCATATCGATATCCATATCGATATCGATATCCATATCGATATTCATAGCGATATTTATATCTATCCATATCGATATCCATATCGATATCCATATCGATATCCATATCGATATCCATATCATTATCCATATCGATATCCATATAGATATCGATATACATATCCATATCCATATCCATATCGATATCCATATCAATATGGATATCCATATCGATATCCATATCGATATCCATATCGATATCCATATCGATATCCATATCGATATCCATATCGATATCCATGTCGATATTCATATCGGTATCCATATCGATATCCATATCGATATCCATATCGATATCCATATCGACATCCATGTTGATCTCCATATCGATGTCGACATCGATATCCATTTCGATATCCATATCGATATCCATAGCGATCCATATCGACATCCATGTTGATCTCCATATCGATGTCGACATCGATATCCATTTCGATATCCATATCAATATCCAAATCGATGTCCACATTGATATCCATATAGATATACATATCGCTATCTATATCAAAATCCACTTCGAAATCCACATCGATATCCATATCGAAATCCACATCGATATCCATATCGATAACCATATGGATATCCACATCGACTACTATATCGATTACCATATCGATAATCCCATCGATATACATAAGATTATCCAAAACGACATCCATAACATCCAAATTGGCATCCATATCGATATCTATATCGATAAACATAGCGATATCCATATCGATATCCATGTCGATATCCATATCGATATCCATATCGATATTCATAGCGATATCCATATCTATCCATATCGATATCCATATCCATATTCATATCGATATCCATATCGATATCCATATCGATATCCATATCCATATCGATATCCACATCAATATCCATATCGATATCCATGTTGATATCCATATCGATGTCGACATCTCTATCCATATCGATATCCATATCGATATTCAAATCGATGTCCACATTGATATCCATATATATCGCTATCTATATCAAAATCCACTTCGAAATCCACATCGATATCCATATCGAAATCCACATCGATATCCATATCGATAACCATATGGATATCCACATCGATTACTATATCGATTACCATATCGATAATCCCATCGATATACATAAGACTATCCAAAACGACATCCATAACATCCAAATTGGCATCCATATCGATATCTCTATCGATAAACATAGCGATATTCATATCGATATCCATCTCGATATCCATCTCGATATCCAAATCGATATCCATCTCCATATCCATATCGAGTTCAATATTGATAGCCATAAATATGGATCGATATTGATATCAATATGGATATGGTTATCGATGTGGATATCGATATGGACATGGATAGGAATATTGATATGGATATCGATGAGGATATCGATATGAATATCGATGTGCATATGGATATCGATATGGATATCGACATGGATATCGATATGGATATCGACATGGATATCGATATGGATATCGATATAGATATCGATATGGATATCGATATGGTTCGATGTGGATATCGATATGGATCGATATAGATATCGATATGGATATGGTTATCGATGTGGATATCGATATGGATATCGATATGGACATGGATAGGAATATTAATATGGTAACGATATGGATATCGATGAGGATATCGATATGGATATCGATATCAATATCGATGTGGATATGGATATCGATATGGATATCAACATGGATATCGATAAGGATATCGATATGAATATCGATATGGATATCGATAGGGATATCGATTTGGATATCGATACGGATCGATATGGATATCGATGTGGATATCGATATGGATATCGATATGGATATCGATATGGATATCGATATGGATATCGATATGGATATCGATATGGATATCGATATGGATATCGATATGGATATCGATATGGATATCGATATGGATATCGATATGGATATCGATATGGATATCGATACGGATCGATATGGATATCGATGTGGATATAGTTATCGGTATGGATATCGATATAAATCGATATGGATATCGATGTGGATTTGGTTATCGCTATAGTTATCGATGTGGATATCGATATGGATATCGATATGGACATGGATAGGAATATTGATATGGATAACAATATGGATATCGATGAGTATATCGATATGGATATCGATATGAATATCGATGTGGATATAAATATCGATGTGGATATAAATATCGATATTGATATCGACATGGATGTCGATATAGATATCGATATGGATATCGATATGAATATCGATATGGATATAGTTATCAATATGGATATCGATATGGATCGATATGGATATCGATGTGGATTTGGTTATCGATATGGATATCGATATAGATTTCGATATGGACATGAATATTGATATGGATAACGATATGGATATCGATGTGGATATCGATGTGGATATCGATATGAATATCGATGTGAATGTGGTGATGTGTTATGGATATTGATATGGATCGTTATGGATATCAAAATGGATATGGTTATCGATGTGGATATTGATATGGACATGGATAGGAATATTGATATGGATAACGATGTGGATATGGATATCGATATGAATATCGATGTGGATATAAATATCGATATGGATATCGACATGGATATCGATATAGATATCGATATGGATATCGATATGAATATCGATATCGATATGGATATCGATATGGATATCGATATGGATATCGATACGGATCGATATGGATATCTATGTGGATTTGGTTATCGATATGGTTATCGATATGGATATCGATATGGATATCGATATGGACATGAATATTGATATGGATAACGATATGCATATCGATGTGGATATGGATATCGATTTGGATATCGACATGGATATCGATATGGATATCGATATGGATATCGATGTGGATATCGATATGGATATCGATATGGATATCGATATGGATATCGATATGGATATCGATATGGATATCGATATGGATATCGATATGGATCGATATGGATATCGATGTGAATATAGTTATCGATATGGATATCGATATGGATCGATATGGATATCTATGTGGATTTGGTTATCGATATGGTTATCGATGTGGATATCGATATGGATATCGATATGGACATGAATATTGATATGGATAACGATATGCATATCGATTTGGATATGGATATCGATTTGGATATCGACATGGATATCGATATGGATATCGATATGGATATCGATGTGGATATCGATATGGATATCGATATGGATATCGATATGGATATCGATATGGATCGATATGGATATCGATGTGAATGTGTTTATTGATATGGATATCGCTATGTAACCTTATTCATATCGATATGGATATGGTTATCGATGTGGATATCGATATGGACATGGATAGGAATATTGATATGGATGACGATATGAATATCGATATGAATATCGATGTGGATATAGATATCGATATGGATATCGATGCGGATATCGATATGGATCGATATGGATATCGATGTGTATTTGGTTATCGATATGAATATCGATATATATGGATCGATATGGATCGATATGGATATCGATATGGATATCGATATGGATCGATATGGATATCGATATCGATACAGATCGATATGAATATCGATGTGGATATAGATATCGATATGGATATCGATGCGGATATCGATATGGATCGATATGGATATCGATGTGTATTTGGTTATCGATATGAATATCGATATATATGGATCGATATGGATCGATATGGATATCGATGCGGATATCGATATGGATCGATATGGATATCGATGTGTATTTGGTTATCGATATGAATATCGATATATATGGATCGATATGGATCGATATGGATATCGATATGGATATCGATATATGGATATCGATATCGATACGGATCGATATGGATATCGATGTGTATTTGGTTATCGATATGAATATCGATATATATGGATCGATATGGATCGATATGGATCGATATGAATATCGATATGGATATCGATATGGATCGATATGGATATCGATATCGATATGGATCGATATGGATATCGATGTGTATTTGGTTATCGATATGAATATCGATATATATGGATCGATATGGATCGATATGGATATCGATATGGATATCGATATGGATCGATATGGATATCGATATCGATATGGATCGATATAGATATCGATATGGATATGGGTATCGATGTGGGTATCGATATGGATATCGATATGGACATGGATAGGAATATTAATATGGATAACGATATGGATATCGATGAGGATATCGATATGGTTATCGATATGAATATCGATGTGGATATGGATATCGACATGGATATCGATATGGATATCGATATGGATATCGATATGGATCGATATGGATATCGATGTGGATCGATATGGATATCGATATGGATATCGATATGGATATCGATATAGATCGATATGGATATCGATGTGAATGTGGTTATCGATATGGATATCGATATGCATCGATATAGATATCGATATGGATATGGTTATCGATGTGGATATCGATATGGACATGGATAGGAATATTGATAGGGATAACGATATGAATATCGATGTGGATATGGATATCGATATGAATATCGATGTGGATTTGGATATCGATAAGGATATCGACATGTATATCGATATGGATATCGATATGGATATCGATATGGATATCGATATGGATATCCATATGGATATCGATATGGATATCGATGTAGATCGATATGGAAATCGATGTAGATCGATATGGATATCGATGTGAATGTGGTTATCGATATGGATAGCGATATGGATCGACATAGATATCGATATGGATATGGTTTCCGATAAGGATATCGATATGGATATCAATATGGACATGGATAGGTATATTGATATGCATAACGATATGGATATCGATGAGGATATCGATATAAATATCGATATGGACATGGATATCGATAAGGATATCGATTTGGATATTGATATGGATTATATGGATATCGATGTGGATTTGGTTATCGATATGGATATCGATATGTATATCGATATGGATCGATATGGATATCGTTATGGATCGATATGGATATCGATATGGATATGGATATCGATGTAAATATGGTTATCGATATGTATCAATACAGATAGCGATATGGATATGGTTTCCGATAAGGATATCGATATGGATATCAATATGGACATGGATAGGTATATTGATATGGATAACGATATGGATATCGATGATGATATCGATATAAATATCGATATGGACATGGATATCGATAAGGATATCGATTTGGATATTGATATGGATTATATGGATATCGATGTGGATTTGGTTACCGATATGGATATCGATATGTATATCGATATGGATTGATATGGATATCGATATGGATGTCGATGTGAATATGGTTATCGATGTGGATATCGAATTGGATCGATTTAGATATCGATAAGGATATGGTTATCGATGTGGATAACGATATAGATTTCGATATGGACATGGTTAGGAATATTGATATGGATAACGATATGGATATCGATGAAGATATCGATATGAATATCGATGTGGATATGGATATCGATATGGATATCGACATGGATATCGATATGGATATCGATATAGATATCGATATGGATATGGATATCGATATGGATCGATGTGGATATCGATATGGATCGATATAGATATCGATATGGATAAGGGTATCGATGTGGGTATCGATATGGATATCGATATGGACATGGATAGGAATATTAATATGGATAACGATATGGATATCGATGAGGATATCGATATGGTTATCGATATGAATATCGATGTGGATATGGATATCGACATGGATATCGATATGGATATCGATATGGATATCGATATGGATCGATATGGATATCGATGTGGATCGATATGGATATCGATATGGATATCGATATAGATCGATATGGATATCGATGTGAATGTGGTTATCGATATGGATATCGATATGCATCGATATAGATATCGATATGGATATGGTTATCGATGTGGATATCGATATGGACATGGATAGGAATATTGATAGGGATAACGATATGAATATCGATGTGGATATGGATATCGATACGAATATCGATGTGGATATGGATATCGATATGGATATCGATTATATCGATATGGATATCGATATGGATATCGATATGGATATCGATATGGATATCCATATGGATATCGATATGGATATCGATGTAGATCGATATGGAAATCGATGTAGATCGATATGGATATCGATGTGAATGTGGTTATCGATATGGATAGCGATATGGATCGACATAGATATCGATATGGATATGGTTTCCGATAAGGATATCGATATGGATATCAATATGGACATGATGGATATTGTATGGATAACGATATGGATATCGATGAGATATCGATATAAATTCGATATGGACATGGATATCGATAAGGATATCGATTTGGATATTGATATGGATTATATGGATATCGATGTGGATTTGGTTATCGATATGGATATCGATATGTATATCGATATGGATCGATATGGATATCGTTATGGATCGATATGGATATCGATATGGATATGGATATGGATATCGATGTAAATATGGTTATCGATATGTATCAATATAGATATCGATATGGATATGGTTTCCGATAAGGATATCGATATGGATATCAATATGGACATGGATAGTTATATTGATATGGATAACGATATGGATATCGATGAGGATATCGATATAAATATCGATATGGACATGGATATCGATAAGGATATCGATTTGGATATTGATATGGATTATATGGATATCGATGTGGATTTGGTTATCGCTATAGTTATCGATGTGGATATCGATATGGATATCGATATGGATATCGATATGGACATGGATAGGAATATTGATATGGATAACAATATGGATATCGATGAGTATATCGATATGGATATCGATATGAATATCGATGTGGATATAAATATCGATGTGGATATAAATATCGATATTGATATCGACATGGATGTCGATATCGATATCGATATGGATATCGATATGGATATCGACATGGATATCGATATGGATATCGATATAGATATCGATATGGATATCGATATAGATATCGATATGGATATGGATATCGATATGGATCGATGTGGATATCGATATGGATCGATATAGATATCGATATGGATATGGGTATCGATGTGGGTATCGATATGGATATCGATATGGACATGGATAGGAATATTAATATGGATAACGATATGGATATCGATGAGGATATCGATATGGTTATCGATATGAATATCGATGTGGATATGGATATCGACATGGATATCGATATGGATATCGATATGGATATCGATATGGATCGATATGGATATCGATGTGGATCGATATGGATATCGATATGGATATCGATATGGATATCGATATAGATCGATATGGATATCGATGTGAATGTGGTTATCGATATGGATATCGATATGCATCGATATAGATATCGATATGGATATGGTTATCGATGTGGATATCGATATGGACATGGATAGGAATATTGATAGAGATAACTATATGAATATCGATGTGGATATGGATATCGATATGAATATCGATGTGGATATGGATATCGATATGGATATCGACATGTATATCGATATGGATATCGATATGGATATCGATATGGATATCGATATGGATATCGATATGGATATCGATATGGATATCCATATGGATATCGATATGGATATCGATATGGATATCGATATGGATATCCATATGGATATCGATATGGATATCGATGTAGATCGATATGGAAACCGATATAGATCGATATGGATATCGATGTGAATGTGGTTATCGATATGGATAGCGATATGGATCGACATAGATATCGATATGGATATGGTTATCGATATGGACATGGATAGCAATATTGATATGGATAACGATATGAATATCGATGTGTATATGGATATCGATATGAATATCGATGTGGATATGGATATCGATATGGATATCGATGCGGATATCGATATGGATATCGATATGAATATCGATGTGGATATGGATATCGATATGGATATCGATATGGATATCGATGTGGATATGGATATCTATATGAATATCGATGTGGATATGGATATTCATATCGATATGGATCGATATCGATATCGATGTGGATCGATATGGATATCGATAGGGATATCGATATGGATATCGATATGGATATCGATATGGATATCGATATGGATATAGATATGGATATCGATATGGATCGATATGGATATCGATGTGGATCGATATGGATATCGATATGGATATCGATATGGATATGGTTATCGATGTGGATATCGATATGGACATGGATAGGAATATTGATAGGGATAACGATATGAATATCGATGTGGATATGGATATCGATATGGATATCGATGCGGATATCGATATGGATATCGATATGAATATCGATGTGGATATGGATATCGATATGAATATCGATGCGGATATCGATATGGATCGATATGGATATCGATGTGGATTTGGCTATCGATATGGATATCGATATGGATATCGATATGGAAATCGATATGGATCGACATGGATATCGATATGGATATAGATATGGATATCGATATGGATCGATATGGATTTCGATATGGATATCGATATGGATCGACATGGATATCGATGTGAATATGGTTATCGATATGGATATCGATACGGATTGACATGGATATCGATGTCGATATGGTTATCGATATGGATATCGATATTGATCGATATGAATATCGATATGGATATCAATATGGATATCGATGTGAATATGGTTATCGATATGGATGTCGATATGGATCAATATAGATATCGATATGGATGTGGTTACCGATATGGATATCGATAAGTATATGGATATCGATTTGGATATCGATATGGATCAATATGGATATCGATATGAAAATCGATATGGATCGATATGGATATCGATGTGGATTTGGTTATCGATATCCATATCGATTTGGATATCGATATGGATCGATATGGATATCGATGTGCATTTGCTTATCGATATGAATATTGATGTGGACATGGATATCGATATGGATATCGATTTGGATATCGATATGGATCGATATAGTTATCGATGTGGATTTGGTTATCGACATGGATATCGATGTGGACATGGATATCGATATGGATATCGATATGGATATCGATATGGATATCGATATGGATATCGATATGGATATCGATATGGATATCGAAATGGATATCGATATGGATATCGATATGGATATCTATTTTTATATCGATATGGATCGATATGGATATCGATATGAAAATCGATATGGATATCGATGTGGACATGGATATCGATATGGATATCGATTTAGATATCGATTTGGATATCGATATGAATATCGATGTGGACAATGATATCGATATAGATATCGATTTGGATATGATATCGATATGGATCGATATGAATATCGATGTGGATTTGGTTATCGATATGTATATCGATACGTATATCGATATGGATCGATATGGATATCGATATGGATATGGTTATCGATATGGATATCGATATGGACATGGATAGGAATATTAATATGGATAAGGATATGGATATCGATGGGGATATCGATATGGATATCGATATGAATATCCATATTGATATCGATATGGATATCGATATGAATATCCATATTGATATCGATATGGATATCGATGTAGATCGATATGGAAACCGATGTAGATCGATATGGATGTCGATGTGAATGTGGTTATCGATATGGATAGCGATATGGATCGACATAGATATCGATATGGATATGGTTATCGTTATGGACATGGATAGCAATATTGATATGGATAACGATATGAATATCGATGTGTATATGGATATCGATATGAATATCGATGTGGAGATATGGATATCGATATGGATATCGATGTCGATATGGATATCGATATGAATATATCGATATGGATATCGATATGGATATCGATATGGATATCGATGTGGATATGGATATCGATATGGATATCGATATGGATATCGATATGGATATCGATATGGATCGATATGGATATCGATATGGATATCGATATGGATATCGATATGGATATCGATATCGATATGGATATCGATATGGATATCGATATGGATCGATATGGATATCGATATGGATATCGATATGGATATCGATATGGATATCGATAGATTTATCGATATGGATATCGATATTATCGATATGGATATCGATATGGATATCGATATGGATATCGATATGAATATGGATATCGATATATCGATATATGGATATCGATATGGATATCGATATCGATGTGGATATGGATATCGATATGGATATCGATATGGATATCGATATGGATATCGATATGGATATCGATATGGATATCGATATGGATATCGATATGGATATATGATATGGATATCGATATGGATATCGATATGGATATCGATATGAAAATCGATATGGATATCGATATGGATATCGATATGGATATCGATATGGATATCGATATGAATATCGATATGGATATCGATATGGATATCGATATGGATATCGATTTGGATATCGATATGGATCGATATGGATATCGATATGGAAATCGATGTGGATATCGATTGATATGGTTATCGATATGGATATCGATATGGATATCGATATGGAATATGATCGATATGGATATCGATATGGATATCGATATGGATATCGATATAGATATGGATATCGATATGGATATCGATATGGATATCGATATGGATATCGATATGGATATCGATATGGATATCGATATCGATATCGATTTGGATATCGATATGGATATCGATATGGATATCGATATGGATATCGATATGGATCGATATGGATATCGATATCGATATGGATTATCGATATGGATATCGATATGTATATCGATTGGATCGATGGATATGGATATCGATATGGATATCGATATGGAATATGGATATGGATATCGATATGGATATCGATATGGATACCATATGGTTATCGATATGGATATCGATTTGGATATCGATATGGATATCGATATTGGATATCGATATGGATCGATATGGATATCGATATGGATATCGATATGGATATCGATATGGATCGATATGGATATCGATGGATATCGATATGGATATCGATATGGATATCGATATGGATATCGATATGGATATCGATATGGATATCTGATTTTTATATATGGATATCTGATATGGATATCGATATGGATATCGATATGGATATCGATATGGATATCGATATGGATATCGATATGGATATCGATATGGATATCGATTTTGATATCGATATGGATATCGATATGGATATCGATATGGAATCGATGGATATCGATATAGATATCGATGGATATCGGATATCGATATCGATATGGATATCGATATGGATGAATATCGATGTGGATTTGGTTATCGATATGTATATCGATACGTATATCGATATGGATCGATATGGATATCGATATGGATATGGTTATCGATATGGATATCGATATGGATATCGATTTAGATATCGATTTGGATCGATATGAATATCGATGTGGATTTGGTTATCGATATGGATATCGATATGTATATCGATATGGATCGATATGGATATCGATATGGATCGATATGGATATCGATATAGAAATCGATGTGGACATGGATATCGATATGGATATCGATATGGATATCGATATGGATATCGATATGGATATCGATATGGATATCGATATGGATATCGATATGGATATCGATTTGGATATCGATATGGATCAATATGGATATCGATATGAAAATCGATATGGATCGATATGGATATCGATATTTATTTCGATATGGATATCGATATGAATATCGATGTGGACATGGATAACGATATGGATATCGATTTGGATATCGATATGGATCGATATGGATATCGATGTGGATTTGGTTATCGATATGGATATCGATATGTATATCGATATGGATCGATATGGATATCGATATGGATCGATATGGATATCGATATAGAAATCGATGTGGACATGGATATCGATATGGATATCGATATGGATATCGATATGGATATCGATATGGATATCGATTTGGATATCGATATGGATCAATATGGATATCGATATGAAAATCGATATGGATCGATATGGATATCGATGTGGATTTGGTTATCGATATCCATATCGATTTGGATATCGATATGGATCGATATGGATATCGATGTGCATTTGCTTATCGATATGAATATTGATGTGGACATGGATATCGATATGGATATCGATTTGGATATCGATATGGATCGATATAGTTATCGATTTGGATTTGGTTATCGACATGGATATCGATGTGGACATGGATATCGATATGGATATCGATATGGATATCGATATGGATATCGATATGGATATCGATATGGATATCGATATGGATATCGAAATGGATATCGATATGGATATCGATATGGATATCTATTTTTATATCGATATGGATCGATATGGATATCGATATGAAAATCGATATGGATATCGATGTGGACATGGATATCGATATGGATATCGATTTAGATATCGATTTGGATATCGATATGAATATCGATGTGGACAATGATATCGATATAGATATCGATTTGGATATCGATATGGATCGATATGAATATCGATGTGGATTTGGTTATCGATATGTATATCGATACGTATATCGATATGGATCGATATGGATATCGATATGGATATGGTTATCGATATGGATATCGATATGGACATGGATAGGAATATTAATATGGATAAGGATATGGATATCGATGGGGATATCGATATGGATATCGATATGAATATCGATGTGGACATGGATATAGATATGGATATCGATTTGGATATCGATATGGATCGATATGTATATCGATGTGGATTTGGTTATCGATATGGATATCGATATGTATATCGATATGGATATCTATATATATATCGCTATGGCTCGATATGGATATCGATATGGATATCGATATGGATCGATATGGATATCGATATGGATCGATATGGATATGGATTTGGATATGGATATCGATGAGGAGATCGATATGAATATCGATGTGGACATGGATATCGATATGGATATCGACATGGATATCGATATGGATATCGATATAGATATCGATATGGATATCGATATGGATCGATGTGTATAGATATCGATATGGATATGGTTATCGATATGGATATCGATATGGATATCGATATGGATAGCGATATGGATATCGATATCGATATGGATCGATATGGATATCGATGTGGATTTGGTTATCGATATGGATATCGATATGTATATCGATATGGATCGATATGGATATCGATATGGATCGATATGGATATCGATTTAGAAATCGATGTGGACATGGATATCGATATGGATATCGATATGGATATCGATATGGATATCGATATGGATATCGATATGGATATCGATATGGATATCGAAATGGATATCGATATGGATATCGATATGGATATCTATTTTTATATCGATATGGATCGATATGGATATCGATATGAAAATCGATATGGATATCGATGGATATCGATATGGATATCGATTTAGATATCGATTTGGATATCGATATGAATATCGATGTGGACATGGATATCGATATAGATATCGATTTGGATATCGATATGGATCGATATGAATATCGATGTGGATTTGGTTATCGATATGTATATCGATACGTATATCGATATGGATCGATATGGATATCAATATGGATATGGTTATCGATATGGATATCGATATGGACATGGATAGGAATATTAATATGGATAAGGATATGGATATCGATGGGGGTATCGATATGGATATCGATATGAATATCGATGTGGACATGGATATAGATATGGATATCGATTTGGATATCGATATGGATCGATATGGATATCGATGTGGATTTGGTTATCGATATGGATATCGATATGTATATCGATATGTATATCGATATGGATATCTATAAATATATCGCTATGGCTCGATATGGATATCGATATGGATATCGATATGGATCGATATGGATATGGATTTGGATATGGATATCGATGAGGATATCGATATGAATATCGATGTGGACATGGATATCGATATGGATATCGACATGAATATCGATATGGATATCGACATGGATATCCATATGGATACCGATATAGATATCGATATGGATATCGATATGGATATCGAAATGGATATCGATATGGATCGATGTGTATAGATATCGATATGGATATGGTTATCGATATGGATATCGATATGGATATCGATATGGATATCGATATGGATATCGATATGGATATCGATATGGATATCGATATGGATCGATATGGATATCGATATGGATATCGATATGGATCGATATGGATAGCGATGTGGATCGATATGGATATCGATGTGGATCGATATGGATATCGATATGGATATCTATATGGATAGCGATATGGATATCGATATGGATATCGATATGGATTGATATGGATATCGATGTGGATTTGGTTATCGATATGGATATCGATATGTATATCGATATGGATCGATATGGATATCGATATGGATATGGTTATCGATGTCGATATCGATATGGATATCGATATGGACATGGATAAGAATATTTATATGGATAACGATATGAATATCGATGTGAATACGGATATCGATATGAATATCGATGTGGATATGGATATCGATATGGATATCGACGCGGATATCGATATGGATCGATATGGATATCGATGTGGATTTGGTTATCGATATGAATATCGATATGGACATCGATGTGGACATGGATATCGATATGGATATCGATTTAGATATCGATTTGGATATCGATATGAATATCGATGTGGACATGGATATCGATATAGATATCGATTTGGATATCGATATGGATCGATATGAATATCGATGTGGATTTGGTTATCGATATGTATATCGATACGTATATCGATATGGATCGATATGGATATCAATATGGATATGGTTATCGATATGGATATCGATATGGACATGGATAGGAATATTAATATGGATAAGGATATGGATATCGATGGGGGTATCGATATGGATATCGATATGAATATCGATGTGGACATGGATATCGATATGGATATCGACATGAATATCGATATGGATATCGACATGGATATCCATATGGATACCGATATAGATATCGATATGGATATCGATATGGATATCGAAATGGATATCGATATGGATCGATGTGTATAGATATCGATATGGATATGGTTATCGATATGGATATCGATATGGATATCGATATGGATATCGATATGGATATCGATATGGATATCGATATGGATCGATATGGATATCGATATGGATATCGATATGGATCGATATGGATAGCGATGTGGATCGATATGGATATCGATGTGGATCGATATGGATATCGATATGGATATCTATATGGATAGCGATATGGATATCGATATGGATATCGATATGGATTGATATGGATATCGATGTGGATTTGGTTATCGATATGGATATCGATATGTATATCGATATGGATCGATATGGATATCGATATGGATATGGTTATCGATGTCGATATCGATATGGATATCGATATGGACATGGATAAGAATATTTATATGGATAACGATATGAATATCGATGTGAATACGGATATCGATATGAATATCGATGTGGATATGGATATCGATATGGATATCGATGCGGATATCGATATGGATCGATATGGATATCGATGTGGATTTGGTTATCGATATGAATATCGATATGGATATCGATATGGATCCATATGGATATCAATATGGATACCGATATGGATATCGATATGGATATCGATATGGATTGATATGGATATCGAGGTGAATATGGTTATCGATACGGATATCGATACGGATCGATGTGGATATCGATGTGGATATGGTTATCGATATGGATATCGATATTTATATCGATATGGATATCGAAATGGATATCGATATGGATATCGATGTGAATATGGTTATCGATATGGATATCGATATGGATCGATATAGATATCGATATGGATATGGTTACCGATATGGATATCGTTATGGATATCGATATGGATATCGATATGGATATCGATATGGATATCGATATGGATATCGATTTGGATATCGATATGGATCGATATGGATATCGATGTGGATTTGGTTATCTATATGGATATCGATATGGATATCGATATGGATATCGATATGGATATCGATATTGATAACGATATGGATATCGATGAGGATATCGATATGGATATCGATATGAATATCGATGTGGACATGGATATCGATATGGATATCGATATGGATATCGATATGGATATCGATATGGATATCGATATGGATATCGATATGGATATCGATATAGATAGATATGGATATCGATATGAATATCGATATGGATATCGATATGAATATCGATATGGATATCGATATGGATATTGACTTGGATAACGATATGGATAACAATATGGATATCGATATGGATATATGATATGGATATCGAAATGGACATCGATATGAATATCGATTTGTGTATCGATTTGGATATTAATACGGATATTGATATGGATATCGATATGTATATCGATATGGATATCGATATTGATATTGATATGGATATCGATATGTATATCGATATGGATATCGATATGGATATCGATATGGATAACGATATGGATAACAATATGGATATCGATATGGATCGATATGGATATCGGTGTGAATGTGGTTATCGATATGGATATCGATATGGATCGATATGGATATCAATATGGATATCGATATGTATATCGATATGGATTGATATGGATATCGATTGGTGGTTATCGATATGGTATATCGATATGGATATCGATATGGTATCGATATGGTATCGATATGGATATCGATATGGATATCGATATGGATATCGATATGGATATCGATATGGATATCGATAGATATGGATATCGATATGAATATCGATATGGATATCGATATGGATATCGATATGGATATCGATATGGATATCGATATGGATATCGATATGGATGATATGGATATGGGTATCGATTTGGATATCGATATGGATATATATCGATATGGATTGATATTATGTATATCGATATGGATATCGATATGGATATTGATATGGATATCGATATGTATATCGATATGGATATAAATGTAGGTATGGATTTGGATATCGATTTGGATGTCGATATGGATATCGATGTGGATATCTATATGTATATCGATATGGATAACCATATGGATATCGATATGGATATCGATATGGATATCGATTTGGATATCGATATGGATAACAATATGGATATCGATATGGATAATGATATGGATATCGATATGGATATCGATATGTGTATCGATTTGGACATCGATATGGATATTGATATGGATATCGATATGGATATCGGTATGGATCGATATGGATATCGATGTGGATCGATATGGATATCGATGTGGATCGATATGGATCATTATGGATATCGATATGGATATCGATATGTATATCGATATGGATCGATATGGATATCGATGTGGACATGGATATCGATTTGGATATCGATATGGATCGATATGGATCATTATGGATATCGATATGGTTATCGATGTGGATATCGATATGGATCGATATAGATATCGATTTGGATATGGTTATCGATGTGGATATCGATATGGATATCAATATGGTTATGGATAGGAATATTGATATGGATAACGATATGGATATCGATGAGGATATCGATATGAATATCGATGTGGATATGGATATCGATATGGATATCGACATGGATATGGATATCGATATAGATATCGATATGGATATCGATGTGAATATGGTTATCGATATGGATATCGATATGGATTGATATAGATATCGATATGGATATGGTTACCGATATGGATATCGTTATGGATATCGATATGGATATCGATATGGACATGGATAGGAATATTGATATGGATAACGATATGGATATCGATGAGGATATCGATATGGATATCGATATGAATATCGATGTGGATATGGATATCGATGTGGAGATCGACATGGATATCGATATGGATATCGATATAGATATCGATATGGATATCGATATGGATATCGATATAGGTCGATATGGATATCGATGTGGATCGATATGGATATCGATGTGGATCGATATGGTTATCGATGTGGATATCGATATGGATATCGATATGGAGATGGATAGGAATATTGATATGTATAACGATATGGATATCGATGAGGATATCGATATGGATATCGATATGAATATCGATGTGGATATGGATATCGATGTGGATATCGACATGGATATCGATATGGATATCTATATGGATATCGATATGGATATCGATATGGATCGATATGGATATCGATGTGGATCGACATGGATATCGATATGGATATCGATATGGATATCGATATGGATATCGATATGGATATCGATATAGATCGATATGGATATCGATATGAATGTAGTTATCAATATGGATATCTATATGGATCGATATAGATATCGATATGGATATGGTTATCGATGTGGATATCGATATGGACATGGATAAGAATATTGATATGGATAACGATATGAATATCGATGTGGATATGGATATCGATTCGGATATCGATGTGGATCGATATGGATATCGATGTGGAATTGGTTATCGATATGATTATCGATATGGATATCGATATGAATCGATATGGCTATTGATATGGATATCGATATGGATATCGATATGTGATATCGATATGATTGATCGATATGGATATCGATAGGTGAATATCGATATGGATATCGATATGGATATCGATATGGATATCGATATGGATATCGATATGGATATCGATATGGATATCGATATGGATATCGATATGGATATCGATATGGATAGGATATATTGATATGGATATCGATATGGATATCGATAGGAATATTGATATGGATATCGATGAGGATATCGATTTGGATATCGATATGAATATCGATGTGGACATGGATATCGATATGGATATCGATATGGATATCGATTTGGATATCGATATGGATCGATATGGATATCGATGTGGATTTGGTTATCGATATGGATATCGATATGGATCGAAATGGATATCGATATGGATATCGATATGGATATCGATATGGATATCGATATGGATATCGATATGGATAGATATGGATATCGATATGAATATCGATATGGATATCGATATGGATATCGATATGGATATCGATATGCATATCGATTTGGATATCGATATGGATAACAATATGGATATCGATATGGATAATGATATGGATATCGATATGGACATCGATATGGATATCGATTTGTGTATTGATTTGGATATCAATACGGATATTGATATGGATATCGATATGTATATCAATATGGATATCGATATGGATATTGATATGGATATCGATATGGATATAAATGTAGGTATCGATTTGGATATCGATTTGGATGTCGATATGGATATCGATTTGGATATCGATAAGGATATCTATATGTATATCGATATGGATAACCATATGGATATCGATATGGTTATCGATATGGTTATCGATTTGTATACTGTTCTGTATATAGATATGAATATCGATAGAGTAATCGATATGGATATCCATATATATCCCTATGGATATCGATATGGAACCCGATATGGATATGGAGATGGATATCGAGATGTATATCGCTATGTTTATCGATATAGATATCGATATGGATGCCAATTTGGATAATGTTATGGATGTCGATTTGGATAGTCTTATGTATATCGATGGGATTATCGATATGGTAATCGATATAGTAATCGTAATATAATAGTAATATCGATGCATATCGATATCCATATCGATACACATATCGATATCCATATCGATCAATATCGATCCATATCGAAATCCACAATTATATGCATATCGATATACATATTGATATCCATATCGATATGGATATCGATATCCATATCGATGTCCAAATCGATACACATATCGATATCCATATCGATATCCATATCATTATCCATATCGATATCCATATTGTTATACATATCGATATCCAAATCGATATCCATATCGATATCCATATCGATATCCATATCGATGTCCAAATCGATACACATATAGATATCCTTATCGATATCCAAATCGATATCCATATCGACATCCAAATCGATATCCAAATCGATACCTACATTTATATCCATATCGATATACATATCGATATCCATATCAATATCCATATCGATATCCATATCGATATACAAATCGATATCCATATCAATATCCGTATTGATATCCAAATCGATTAACAAATCGATATCCAAATGGATTAACAAATTGATATCCATATGGATGTCCATATCGATATCCATATCATTATCCATATCGATATCCATATTGTTATCCATATCGATATCCAAATCGATATCCATATCGATATCTATATCGATATCCATATTGATATCCATATCGATATTCATATCGATATCCATATCAATATCCATATCGATATCCATATCGATATACATATCGATATCCATATCGATCAATATCGATCCATATCGAAATCCACAATTATATGCATATATATTGCATACATATTGATATCCATATCGATATCCATATCGATATCCATATCGATATCTATTTCGATATCCATATCGATATCCATATCAATATCCATATCGATGTCCAAATCGATACACATATCGATATCCATATCGATATCCATATCATTATCCATATCGATATCCATATTGTTATCCATATCGATATCCAAATCGATATCCATATCGATATCCATATCGTTGACCAAATCGATACACATATAGATATCCTTATCGATATCCAAATCGATATCCATATCGACATCCAAATCGATATCCAAATCGATACCTACATTTATATCCATATCGATATACATATCGATATCCATATCAACATCCATATCGATATCCATATCGATATACAAATCGATATCCATAACAATATCCGTATTGATATCCAAATCGAATAACAAATCGATATCCAAATCGATTAACAAATTGATATCCATATCGATGTCCATATCGATATCCATATCATTATCCATATCGATATCCATATTGTTATCCATATCGATATCCAAATCGATATCCATATCGATATCCATATCGATATCCATATTGATATCCATATCGATATTCATATCGATATCCATATCAATATCCATATCGATATCCATATCGATATACATATCGATATACATATCGATATCCATATCAATATCCATATCGATTTCAAAATCGATACACATATCGATATCCATATCGTTATCCATATCATTATCCATATCGATATCCATATTGTTATCCATATCCATATCCATATCCATATCCATATCCAAATCGATATCCATATCGATATCCATATCGATATCCATATCGATATCCATATGGTTATCTATATCGATATACATATAGATATCCTTATCGATATCCAAATCGGTATCCATATCGACATCCAAATCGATATCCAAATCGATACCTACATTTATATCCATATCGATATACATATTGATATCCATATCAATATCCGTATTGATATCCAAATCAATACACAAATCGATATCCATATCGATGTCCATATCGATATCCATATCGATATCCATATCGATATCCATATCGATATCCATATCGATATCCATATCGATATCCATATCGATATCCATATCGATATCCATATCGATATCCATATCGATATCCATATCGATATCCATATCGTTATCCATATCGATATCCATATCGATATCCATATCGATATCCATATCGTTATCCATATCAATATTCCTAACCCATCTCCAAATCGATACACATATCGATATCCATATCGATATCCATATCATTATCCATTATCCATATCCATATCGATATCCATATCGATATTCATATCCATATCTATCCATATCGAAATCCACACTTATATGCATATCGATATACATATTGATATCCAAATCGATATCCATATCGATATCCATATCGATATCCATATCGATATCCATATCGATATCCATATCAATATCCATATCGATACCCATAACCACATCGATATCCATATCGATCCGTATCGATATCCATATCGATATCCATATCGATATCCATATCGATATCCATATCGATATCCATATCGATATCCATATCGATATCCATATCGATATCCATATCGATATCCATATCCGATATCCATATCGATATCCATATTGATATCCATATCGATATCCATATCGATATCCATATCGATATCCATATCGATATCCATATCGATATTCATATCGATATCCATGTCAATATACATATCGATATCCATATCAATATCCATATCGATACCCATAACCACATCGATATCCATATCGATCCGTATCGATCCGTATCGATATCCATATCGATATCCATATCGATATCCATATCGATATCCATATCGATATCCATATCGATATCCATATCAATATCCATATCGATACCCATAACCACATCGATATCCATATCGATATCCATATCGATATCCATATCGATATCCATATCGATATCCATATTGATATCCATATCGATATCCATATCGATCCGTATCGATATCCATATCGATATCCATATCGATATCCATATCGATATCCATATCCGATATCCATATCGATATCCATATCGATATCCATATCGATATCCATATCGATATCCATATCGATATCCATATCGATATCCATATCGATATCCATATCGATATCCATATCCGATATCCATATCGATATCCATATTGATATCCATATCGATATCCATATCGATCCGTATCGATATCCATATCGATATCCATATCGATATCCATATCGATATCCATATCGATATCCATATTGTTATCCATATCGATATCCATATCGATACCATATCGGGTTCCATATCAATATCCACAGGGATATATTTGGATATCCATATCGATTACTCTATCGATATTCATATCTATATACAGAACCGATATCCACCATCGATATCCATA